>JAAALK010000288.1:31988335-32410728 GCA_019279435.1 Zizania palustris
ATTCACCCCCCCTCTGGTCGCCGTTTCCGGTCCAACAGAACCCAAACTAAATCACCAGGTTCAAAAGTAACATGCTTTCTACCCTTGCTACCGGCTTGTTGATACTTAGCATTCATGGCCTCAATGTTTGCCTTAGTTTGCTCATGCATCTTAAGAATCAGTTCAGCACGGCGAGAAGCATCAAAATTCAATTTTTCTGAAGGTGGAATGGCCATAAGATCAATGGGAGCACGAGGGACAAAACCATACACAATCTCAAAAGGGCATAATTTAGTAGTCGAATGCAGCGAACGATTGTAAGCAAATTCAATATGAGGCAAACATTCTTCCCACAATTTGATATTATGTTTCAGAACAGCCCTAAGCATGGTAGATAAACTACGGTTTACAACTTCTGTTTGTCCATCAGTTTGAGGATGACAAGTAGTAGAAAAGAGTAATTTAGTTCCCAATTTAGCCCATAAGGTTTTCCAAAAATGACTAAGAAATTTGGCATCCCGATCTGACACAATAGTGTTTGGTACCCCATGCAAACGAACAACTTCACGAAAGAACAAATCAGCAATATGGGTAGCATCATCAGTTTTGTGACATGGTATGAAGTGTGCCATTTTAGAAAACCTGTCCACAACAACAAAAATAATATCCCTCCCCTTCTTTGTTCTACGCAGTCCTAAAACAAAGTCCATAGAAATATCCTCCCATGGAGTACTAGGAACAGGGAGAGGCATGTACAAACCATGTGGATTAAGACGGGACTTAGCTTTTTGATATGTGGTGCAGCGAGCAACAAACCGCTCCACATCCCTTCTCATCTTTGGCCAATAGAAATGGCTTGCTAGGATGTCTTCTGTCTTCTTCACACCAAAGTGCCCCATCAACCCACCGCCATTTTCTTCCTGCAATAGTAACAGACGCACAGAACTAGCTGGAATGCATAATTTGTTAGCCCGAAACACGAAGCCATCAGTGAGAACAAACTTGTTCCATGTTCTCCCTTCTTTACATTGCAGCAACACATCTTTGAAATCATCATCAAAAGCATATTGTTCTTTAATTGTTTCCAAGCCAAAGATCTTAAAATCAAGTTGGGATAACATAGTATAACGGCGAGACAAGGCATCTGCAATGACATTATCTTTTCCTTTCTTATGTTTGATGACATAAGGAAAGGACTCAATAAATTCTACCCACTTGGCATGCCGACGGTTCAGATTGGTTTGGCTCCTAATGTGCTTCAAAGATTCATGATCAGAATGTATAACAAATTCTTTAGGCCATAAATAATGTTGCCATGTTTCCAAAGTTCGAACTAGAGCATATAATTCTTTATCATAAGTGGAATAGTTCAAACTAGGCCCATTCAGTTTCTCACTAAAATAAGCAATAGGCTTTCCTTCTTGCAACAAGACACCTCCCAACCCAATACCACTAGCATCACATTCTAATTCAAAAGTCTTATTGAAATCTGGTAATTGGAGAAGGGGTGTATGAGTTAACCTATCCTTCAAAGTGTTAAATGCAACCTCTTAAGCCTTCCCCCAGGTGAACGGAGCACCCTTCTTTGTAAGCTCGTGCAGTGGGCCTGCTATGGTGCTGAAGTCCTTCACAAATCGGCGATAGAATCCAGCAAGCCCGAGAAAGCTTCGGACTTGCGTGACCGTGGTAGGAATCGGCCAACTGTGTATTGCCTCCACCTTGGCTTGATCAACTTCAATTCCCTATGGTGTCACAACATAGCCAAGAAAAGAGACTCTATCTGTGCAAAAGGTGCACTTGTCAATGTTACCAAATAAGCGTGCATTGCGTAAAGCATTAAAAACAGCACGTAAATGTTCAAGATGTTCTTCTAGAGATGTGCTATAGATCAAGATGTCATCAAAGTAAACTACCACAAATCTCCCAATGAAAGCACGTAAAACTTCATTCATTAATCTCATGAAAGTGCTAGGTGCATTAGTGAGGCCAAAAGGCATGACCAACCACTCATACAAACCAAACTTGGTTTTAAACGCTGTTTTCCATTCATCTCCTAGCTTCATGCGAATTTGGTGGTATCCACTACGCAAATCAATTTTAGAGAAAATCATCGAGCCACTAAGTTCATCAAGCATATCATCTAACCTAGGGATAGGATGACGATATCTGATGGTAATGTTATTAATTGCTCGGCAATCTACACACATGCGCCATGATCCATCTTTCTTTGGAACCAACAGAACAGGAACAGAGCAAGGACTAAGGGACTCACGCACATAACCTTTGTCGAGTAATTCCTGAACTTGTCGCTGAATCTCCTTGGTCTCCTCCGGGTTGGTCCTGTATGGCGCTCGATTTGGCAAGGAAGCCCCAGGGATGAGGTCAATCTGATGCTCAATACCTCTGATTGGTGGTAGCCCGGGTGGCACTTCTTGTGGGAACACATCAGCATATTCCTGCAAAAGATTAGTGACAGTAGGAGGCAAAGTAGATGGTATGTCGTGAAGTGAGAACAAAGCTTCTTTGCAAACAAACACATAGCAGATCATGGCGTCATCATTTAATTCAAGTAAATCAGATTTTGAAGCAAGGAAACAAGCACTTTTCAATTTTATGTCATTTTTCCCAACATGAGCAGATTTAGATTTGTCATTCGTAGGTTGAACCGATCCGTTCACAACACCACTGTCATTTTGAGCAGATTTCTTGTTTTTCTCCTTGCAAGCTCTAGCAACTTCATCCCTCAAAATAGCATCAGGGGACATAGGGTGCAAAACAAGCTTCTTCTCATTATGCATGAAAGAATATTGATTTGATTTACCATGATGCAATGTATCCTTATCAAATTGCCAAGGTCTACCAAATAACATAGAGCAAGCTTGCATAGGTACCACATCACAATCAATGTAATCATGGTATGAACCAATTGTAAATTCCACTCGGACCATACGTGTTACCTTAAGCTTACCACTATCATTGAACCATTGGATGTAGTAGGGATGTGGGTGTGGAAGTGTTTTCATCCCAAGTTTTGCTACCATGGTGGCACTCGCCAAGTTGTTGCAGCTTCCTCCATCAATAATAATGCGACACGATCGTTCCAAAATGACACACTTTGTTTGGAACAGATTGTGTCGCTGGTTCTGTTCTGCTTGAATCATTTGTGCACTCAAGATACGCCTCACAACAAGACTCTCGTAGTGTTCAGCATGTTCAGCCCCAATGTGTTCTTCATCATCATTCTTATTTCCTGCATCTTGGGCAGCAAGCATGGCATATGTTTCATCGTCTAAATCACTAGCTGATGAATACTCACCATTTTCTCGTATGATCAGCACACGCTTGCTTGGACAGTCCCTTTGTATGTGCCCAAATCCTTTGCATCGGAGACACTGGATGTCCTTCATTCTCCCGGTGGAAGCGACGGAAGAAGAAGTGTTGGCTGCAGCTTGGGTGGATCCTTTTGCTGTCTCGGTAGTACGGATAGGTGCTGATTTTGATGTAGTTGTGGACTGCCGATTGGAAGCATCTCTCTGAAAATCATGTTTAGGGCCAGCGGCACTTGTGCGGGGCTGCCACGATGTAGTCCGTCCTGCAGGAGTGTTATTTATTTTGCGGCGTCCCTGCACTTCCCTTTCAGCCTTACAAGCAAGATGAAATAATCGAGTGACATTAGTGTACTCCTTGTAAGCCAATATATCCTGAATTTCTCTAGTTAAACCACCCATGAATCGAGCCATCGCAGCCTCTTCATTTTCAACTAGACCACATCTCATCATGCCTATTTGTAGTTCCTGATAGTACTCCTCAACCGATTTGTTGCCTTGCCTAAGCTGTTGTAATTTATGCAACAAGTCTCGAGCATGATAGGAAGGAACAAAACGACTACGCATGATTCTTTTTAAAGCATTCCAAGTTTGTGGTACAATAGCTGGATTTTTAGTTTGATACTCATGCCACCAAACAGAAGCAAAGTCAGTGAATTCACTAGTGGCAGCTCTAACCTTTTTATCATCAGGAAATTCATGGCATGCAAATTTTTGATCTACCGACAGCTCCCAAGTCAGATATGCATTAGGATCATATTTCCCATCAAAAGATGGTATGGAGAATTTAATCCTGTGTAGGGAATCATCGTTGTCACGTACCTCACGTCGTGGAGCTCGGCCAACCATACCTTGATAGTGGCGACGTGGTTGCCGTCGAGACCTGAAAGATCCATTATCAAGCTCGGTATCCGCTGAATACTCTAGGTCGTCATATCTTGCGGCGCTAGCAATGGAGGTATGGCCGTCATCATCACGGTGTTCCAACTCTCCGAGCCCAGCTTGTTCCATCCTCTCTAATCGCACATTGATTGCTGCAAGAGAGGTGTTAATAGCCCCAGCTGTTCTCTCTAATGTGGTCAGCTGGTTGTTGGCAAGAATCTGCGCCGCCTCTAATTGACCAATGCGCTCATTGGTGACTTGAACATCCTCATTGAGGGCTTCCGTGTGCAACCTTAGTTGGCGTTCGAAATGTTGAATGATGCCCCTCGTACGTGGTGAATGTGGAAGCGTCTCACTCGCATCAGCTGACATGGTTAGTACAAAAGAAATACAAAAGCAAGCAGATTAAACCTAACAGTTGCTAGGAGATGGTAGGACACAGACACTTTCTCACTAGCAGGAAATCAAGCTCTTGCAAGTTCTTACCACACAATGCAGGAGGCACCGGCAAACAGCAAGAACAACAACAAACGGTGACTGCCAGCACAACCCGGTGGTGTTGTAGGTAATTTTGTGGAGCTGTAGGTGGCTGCTAAAACAATTGCACAAAGGAACAGCTAGTACCACGTTAGTCACAACAAGTTGAATAAACATTCCGCGATGGTACTGTGCTGGTCCTAGTCCAAACCGTGATAGAGACGTGAGCCGTCACCCAAACGTAATCACCAAAATGCTCAAAACAGCAAGCTGAAATCAAATGGAAGCAATAACAGGCCAAAATCAGCTCTCTGCAGATTGGACAAGAGATCGGACAAGGGTTCGGACAAGGGATCGGACAAGCAACTAACAGGACCGCTTTTCCTTTTTTTTGTTTTTTTTTCTTTTTTTTGACCTGTGCCTTGTTTCTTGCTGATCTGTGCGGCTTTTGTTTTGCACTTGCCTTTTTCTCTCCTTGTAACTTCAGCTAGTGAATGAAAATGGAGATAGAACAAGGTGCACGAACTCAAAACTCTAGCGGTAAAAAGTTAGGACCAGCAACTTGACACAAAGAAGTAACCGTGAATTCAACAAGCCGAGAGCTAAGTAGCAAAGCAAAGGCACAAAATGTTTTTTGGGATTTTCAGATCGAAACTTATCTTTGGGCAAAAGTGGACTGTAGGAAAAACAAAGAACAAAGGAGAAGGAAATCTCTCACCGATCAACCTGAAATCTGATACCACTTAATAGACCCCTACGGGTACGGGGGAGCCCGATCTTTCGATGAGAGATGGAGGATGTGGTGAATTTGGTAGAAGCCGACGTTGGCTGCCCGACTACCACAACCAAGATGGTGTGGCGCCTTGAGCGACAGGTACACCGTCTCCTGATAACTACGATTTGGGGGTGGAGATCGACGTTGTGCTACCCGACTACAACAACCACCAGGATGCTACGCCTTAGCGATAGTAACACCGACTCCGGTTGTTGCTGCTCTTGCCGTGCCAAGAACAACCTTGAACCTGCAAGCAATCGAAGAACAAGCAAGAACAAGATGACAAGCAAACACTCACGGATGTGATAGAAGTTGGAGTTTTGATTCAAGTAATCGGGCGGTCTAGCCGACACGCGCGTTACAAGGAAGTAGCAGCAGCTATCTTACATCAAAACAAAACCCGAGTTCTTTTGTGGCTACCACTTGCTTTTAAAGGGAAAACTAGAAACTCAGGATGGAGTCACGAGCGTTCTTCGGCAGTTTCTGGACGTTTCATCTGTCCTCTGCCATTGATTCTTGATCCGTTGGAAAGCAGACGAAGAGACCTTTCCAACAAGTATTTATTTGCATTAAACAACCTTGGGAGTTGAAAGATATGCTCCATTTAATCTTGGATTTCTGCAGTTACAAGAGTCCCTTCGGGTGCACGAATATTTATTGCATTGTTGCCTTCTCCACTCCTAGCTGGTTCAGTTCCTAAGCACTTAAGGATAATAAAGTCATCACAAGACTTTAATAGTACCCCATTGGAAAAATAATTAACTTGAACAGCTAGGAACGAGTTCACCAGATAATTAAGTTCACGTGCACGGGCGCGTGTCATTGGTCCTTGCTTAGGTGTAAGCGGTGAAGTGTTGGCTGCTGTTGTGGTTGTATCAATGGCAGCGATGTCCTCATCAAATACTATCATAAATAAAAACACCTAGACAGATCACGAAATATTTATATTTCAGTCTAGAAATAAAATACTAATCAAATGAATAAAACATGGATCATTAAAAATTAATTCAGAATTAAACCGAAAATATTGCACGTAAAAATTAGAATAAAAATATAACTGCGACTAATAAATTTTTCTTCCTATATGAATAGAACAAAAATTATTTAAATAAAAATATGCGAGTACTAAAAATATTTTAGCAGATTAAATTAACAATGAAATTTCTAAATAGATTTTCAGCTAATTAATTAATAGATGATTATCAATTTAATTAATCTAACTAAAAATACTGCAAGCTATTGAATAAATCCTAGAATAAAAAAACTGCATACGCACGTGAGTCAAGAAGGAATACGGTGCTGTTGGTTGAATAAAGAAATTTCTTAATGCAACGGCAATGTGGCTACAACAATAATTTGACTCCACGCTGTATTAGTACTAATGAGATACAAGCACTAATTGCATGGCACTATTCTTCTAGAGAACTCCACCCAATCACAGGCTGCCACACAATACACGTACCTGCACCCCTTTTTTGTTTCTTGCATGCGTCGCTTTCACGCAGCTGCTGGACTTTATTCTGGCGTGTGCATCTACGCAATTTTCCTACTGCCTACGCCCTGATGCCGCACCTAGCTGGCTGCTAGGATGCATCTGCCACCGAGCCTTTGCCAGCAATTAAATGCAAATAATAAAAAAAATCAAAAGTGCTGTGCGCTAGCGCTGCTGGTGCGCTGAGTCAAACCATGGCACACAGAGCTGCTGCTGCGCGTCAAAAACTTTTTCCCGTCTCGCCAGATTCGCGCCACGCGCAGTGTGCTCCGTCTTCTCACGCCGAGATCAGGCCACTGCACGTAGATATCAAGGAGAGAAGAATACCTGGTGGTGGTGGTGGGTGGCGCAGACATGAAAAAATCAGCGATGGAAGAAAAATACGCGGCGGCGGCGAAAGAAGAATAGAGATTAGATTGAACTCGAAATTTTAATTATCTGAGTTAACCCTAACCCTAGGGGGTTGGGGTCTATTTATAGGCAGCTCCTAATACATGAAAAAACTAATTTACCCCTAGGGTAAATTACACAAACTCTAAAATAAATTATGAAATTACTAAAATACCCTTCGAAAAATCAACCGACACAAATAAAAATATTCTGGACTTAAAAACTAAATATTAATATCCTAAAAACAAAATAATCATAAGTTGTCAGTTTTGCGCCGAAACTGACAAAGCGTCCACCGTCTTCGCACCGGGTACCCGGATTGGGCCGACCCGACCCCGCAGCTTCTTCAGCCCAGCAATCGCTCGCCGCTCGTGTACCTGAGTCAAACCCAGTCAACAGACCAGTGGATCCTCTGCCGCTCCTAGCCCATGTACCCGGATTGGGCCAGCCCGACTCCACGGCTCCTCTGCCCGGCTGTCGCTCGCTGCCCGTGTACCTGAGTCACACGCGCCTTAGACACGGCATGTCTTCATGTCTCTTCCTTTGACTTCCGTTGACAATCACTCATCATATCTAGAGTATCAAACCCATGTTCTTCAACATGGTTTCTCACATGGTTCCTAACAATAATAATAATATTAGGTAATAATTTATTCCCAAGATAATATACTAAGATACTTAGAAACGAGTTGACCTGGAGATTTAATCGTCGTGCTCGAACTTGAATAATTGGATCTTGGTATTCATGTATGGTTGTATCATTGGTAGGGATGTCCTCATCATCCTCCCCTTCTTGATTTGGAGTCATCCTCAACTCAACGTCTATTGGTCCCCAATCAACTTCCATGACAATACAAGAGTTCCATATACATGCATCTCTTCTATTAATCCAAGAAAGTATTTCTGAAATTGAAATTGAATGCATCTCATGGTGTAGCATCTGAAGTTCAAATATATAAAAATTAAATCTAACATGGAAAGCATGCATCTTAACTTGTTTCCTCACAATCATGATTCTATCCTAACTGGTGATGTTCTCATCATTCTCGCCCTCTTGAAATAGATTCATCCTCGACTCATACTCATCTTTTGCTCCCATGGTTGGTTTAAATTTTGCAACGTTAAATGTGGAACTATCCCAAAACTTGGTAGGCAAGACAAGTTTATATTTATGTAACTCAACATAAGATAAAAACTCGGGAGGCATATCAAATTTACACTTATGTAGCTCAATATGAGATAAATACTTAGTGATAATTGGGAGCAAAGTATAAACTATATTAGTAAGAGAATAATAAGGAGTTTCACAAATCATAACATAGCACATATCTTCACTATGAATTTTAGTTTGATCAGTTTTATGTGCAAGGATAGAAGAATCTTTTAATTTGATTTCATCCTGAATTTCAGATCTAATATCAAGTGTTTGCTCTTATTAGTTGCCGTCTCAATATCATATTTAACAATTTCATCAGAAGTTGAAAGTAACAAAGTAGATTTCACATTCTCATGTACAACGGTATAGTTATTATTCCTATCATGGTGAAGTGCATCATTATAAAAGTTCAAAGGGTGTTCTATTATTTCAGCTAATGAAGCAACCTCAACGGGTACCTGTAAGGACTTTTTACCTGATACCTCAACTCGTGCAGAGATGGAAGGCCATATGCTTACTGGTGTTTGTGTAGGTACATGTGCAGGTGCATGACGAACACTTGAAGAAGAGAAAGGTTCGGTTAGTACCGGTGTGCTCGTCACTCGCGATGAATAGGAGTCTCTTGCCTTTTATTGTTGTTCCTGCAATTCTTTCTCTGCAATGATGGCAAGATGGAACAAATGACTAAGAGTACTAAATTCATTATAATAAATGATATCTTGAATATCATGCCTCAATCCATCATAGAAGCGCCACATCGTTTCCTCTGAGTGCTCCACAACACCACAACGGGTCATGCTCTCACGAAGCTCAGCATAATACTCTCTCACAGACATGTTACCTTGAACTAAGAATTGTAGTTTCTCACACAATTCACGATGATAAGAAGGAGAGACAAATTTACAATGCATTGCTCTTTTTAAATGACCCCATGTATCAGGTTGTAATTGAAGTTCACTTATATCTTCCCACCAGATTAAAGCACGATTTTTAAAACATACTAGTTGCTTGTTTAACTCTATGTTATTCAGGAACTAGATATAAGTTAAATTTATACTCTACGGTAATCTCTCAATCTAGGTATTCTTTAGCATCATATTCACCATAAAAAGATGGGATGGTAAACTTACTTCTGATAGAAGAAACATTGTTACCATGATTATGATTTGTCGCACCTTCCATACCTGCCATGTTTAGTAGAAAAGGAAAAACACTTGGAAAAAATATTAGCCCTACCAACTATTAGGTAGTGGAATGTATTCTAGCTCACACTCAAGCATCTTACCATAATCTTACCATCACAGGGCAGTGGATGTCACAATCTTGGTCATGGCACAATTCTTGACTAGTTGGTGACTTCCAAAGAGAGTGGTATACGATTGCAAAGACTCAAGCTGCACTGATAAGAAGTATATATGTGGAGTCTAGGCAGTTAAATAAGAGTAATCTATATGGTGGAACACGATTCAGAAACAGATAGTAATATTAAATAAATGTCCAGAGTACTTGTACTTATTGTTGGTCTGAATGTGATCCCTATGACAACAAGACTTAAATGAGAGAGTGGTTGAGGCTCAAAGGATGGCAATTAGATTGATAAAATCAGCACAAAATAGTACCTAAGTGCTCCTCTTTTTTTCGATATTCTTCTTTTTTTGATATTTTTTAACTTTTTTTTGAACTCTTTTTTAAAACTTATTTTTTTGACTAGGAGCACAAACAGGACAAACCAAGAAGATGTGATACAATTTTGCTACAAAGAAGTGCTATGTAGATAAATAAAAAATTAGTTGAAAAATCTGCGCAAGAAACTTTGGGGCTGGAAAACTCGATCTTGCCGGCCGAATTTGGAAAACCTAAAATCGGCGAACCTAGAAAGCTAGGAATACTTAGATCTAACTTTTTCTGTAGATTTCGAAAATGTATTTATTTGCCTTATTCGGAGTCCGTATGCAAAAGATACGACTGTTTTATTAGATGCAGTCTAGATCAAGGTTTTTAGGTTCTAGTTCGGACGTGAATTGCAAATCAAAGGGGATTTATGGGTGGTGGCTAGTATAAGGGATTTAGAAAAAGGGATCACAATACAAACCAGCAACCGGACATGACCAAGGACACAAACTCTATACTATGGACTCTGAAACCAAAACATGCAAAGTCTAGGGATGGTCTTGGAACGGGGGAAACCTACGACCATAATTTTTTTGTTGGCTTTTTCGTGGACTATGGGATGAATATGAAATAAATATAATCTAAGATACACGAACCTGACGGTAAACCAAGCTCTGATACCACTTGATGGAGGAGGGGGTGCCCGATCTTCCGTCAGGTGGGGGATAAACAACGATTTGTGGAGAACTCGATGTTGACGATCTGGCTTCCGATCCATGAGATCGGCCCTTGCAATCGCTACACCACAGCTCCGTTGGTTATCAATCAAGCACAACCTGATTGACCTCGCTAAGAAGGCTAATCCTTGCCTGTGAATCGAAGAACACAGAAAACGCAATTGAACTGAAAAATTCTATTGGAATCTGCGAATTGGGGTTCACTTACAAATCCATTGATCTAAAATGAATTTTGATATGAAACTGGTGGAATTAGAAAGGTTACTAAGTTATCTTTCCGTGGCTGGGTGGAACATCAAAAACGGAGTCCGTATGCGGCCTGAGCAATGATTTTAGTGCACGCTGCTCCTGGAATCTGAGTTGGACACGAATTATAGTTGGAATTGACTCTCAAATTGGCTTGGACGTCCTTCCTGGTTCTTCTCCAACTCTTTGTTTATATCAAAGTGATTTTCATCATCTCCATGGTTCCTAACAATAATAATAATATTAGGTAGTAATTTATTCCCATGATAATATACTAAGATAGTACTTAGAAACGAGTTGATCTGGAGATTTAATCGTCATGCTCGAACTCGAATAATTGGATCTTGGTATTCATGTATGGTTGTATCCTTGGTAGGGATGTCCTCATCAGCCATAGTAACTGCTGAGTGTGAAGCGGCAATCATTTTCCCATGTCGACAGGGAGCTCAAACTAAATTTTTCTCAAATTTAAGCTTGGGCAATCCTTGGATCAGACCTAGGGCACTCAAACGAGCGAGTAACTCAAAGCTCATATGCCCGAGTCTCCTATGCCACTTCCAAAGCTCAGAAGTTGAATGTGCAACAAAGCAGTGAGAAGAACCAGATGACTCAGAAAAATCAGCTCCAAAAACTCTCCCAACTCTGAAGATCTTACAAACTAAAACGCCATTAGAATTGAGTACTTGCGAAGTATCGCGATGGAATCGCACTTCGAAGCTCTCATCAAGCAATTGGGATATAGAAAGAAAATTGCATCCCAAATTTTCAACCAAAGCAACATCTTTGAGAGTGAAATTCAAGTTGATTCTAACCACACATTTACCTTTCACTCTGCTTCTTCGGTTGTTGCCGAAGGTGATTTGCTCCTTTTGGTTGGTTGTGGTGAGGCTGGAGAACCATGCTACATTCTCGGTCCTATGGCACGAACAACCGGAGTCCATGATCCACATGCCCTCAAAGCCTCGGTCTATCACCTACACAAAATGAGAAATCCTCGATCACTCAATGCTAGGGTGAGTGAAAATATGACCAGGCATCCAACACTGAGAGATACGAGCAGTAGGCACAGTAAAAGTAGACTGTCTACGCACAGGTAAAGTGGAGTGATGCAAACTGTGAGGTCTACCTACATGATGCAACCTAGATGCATGACGAGGTCTCCCAACCTGTCGAGGCACAAAGTCAATAACATGAGGTCTAGCACCATATGTAACATGGTGAACACCACGAGGGGCCAAGTCTCTCCGAAAATATCATGGAGTCTCATAAACAGGACGTGAGTAAAACTTAGACTCATGCATACCTAGAGGTGGGTAATGCATATCCTGGAATCTCAACGCCTTAGAACGTCGCTCATCCTTGATGCGATAGAAATAGAACCCCAATAAGTGACCCACCCGCTGGTAGTAAGAGCAGTGAAACACTCTCCTAACTGCACTCTCATGGGTCAAAGGAATAGTTTTCACAGGTTCCTTGGGTTTCTTCATAGGGTTCTTCTTACGAGGAATTTTGTTGGCAGGAGGATGGTTTTTTTTGGAGTTTGGGTAGACTTTTTGGCTCATGGAGTGTGTAATTAGGCTCTTTCTTTATCTAAGGTAGTGGGTGAGATAAAACTATTTTGTTTTTACTGTCTAAAGGAGTTCTCTCAAAACCCAAACCTAGAGATAACCCCGCCCTGTCAGCACACATCTTGGTCTTGGCCAGGAGCAAATCCATCCTACCTTTTCACTCAGTGCATTTGTTAACCACGGAAAGAAGATATTCATTTTCAGTCATAAGGTTTTCAGCTTGCCCTCTAGCAAAACTGAGTTGTTCCTTAAGGGTGATGTAGGTGGGATAAGCATGCTGCACATCCTTAGAACACTCAACATTCTCCAATCTAGCCTCTAATTCTTTAACATGCTTGTCTCTCAAATTAATGCTATCAATCAATAAAGGACAAATTTTAACAAGCATCAGAAAAAATAGGTCGAGACTCCACCACCAAAAGCTGCTTCTGTGCAGTCTCAAGCTCATCAATAGTTTAAGCATGCACAAAACGCAACTGAGCAAGCTCACCCATGACAACAGTACAAGATTCACATTCAACATCATTAAGTTTAGACTTAAACATGGTATGATCAGTAGAAATAGATTCTAGCCTAAGTCTAAGGTCTTTTCATTCCCTAGCGGTTTGCACAAGCAATCTATCTTGACCAATAACTACTTCATTCAGTTCATCTACTTTAATGGAAAGTTGGTCATAGGATAGTGGTATCTCAGATGAGTCAAGCTCATCGCCGCTATGAGTGCTGTCAGCCATGAAGTATAGGCCGGTGAAATCTCTTGCCTTCTTCTCCTTCTTCTCCTCCTTCCTTGGAGATTCTTCCTCCTCATCAGAGCTTGACTCCTCAGTTGAGGATGTGTCGATGTCGCTGAGAGCCGTGTGAAATGCCTTGGAAGCGGCCTTGGCTACCCTCTTAGCCACCTTTCCGTGCTTACCCTTCACATAGGGTTTCCTCTCCTTCTTGTGGTGTTTGGGGCGCTCACTCTCATCTCTCCTCTTGATCTTAGGACAATTAGCCTTGATGTGAGAAGTGTCACCACACTCAAAACAACAACTCAAGACACTTCTCCTCTAATCATGTGTCTCATTGTGAAAACGGGTGAATCTTCTGGCAATGAGAGCAAGCTCTTCATCATCTAGAGTATCCACCTGCTCCGTAGTGACAGAGACTAGGGAGGACAAAGCAAAACCACCTATAAGAACACATGTGCCAGATGTGCTTGGTTCTGTAGTGGTGCCACGACTAGATCCAAAAACTAGTGCCACAGGCTAAGGCAAAGAGTTTCTGTGCACTGCAAGAGATGCCTTGACAATCTCTATGGACTTACGCTTACTGAAAAGTTCATCACAAATGAGTGTGTCATATCCTGTGGATTCCTCAATGCTAGATATCTTCACTTCCCATATGTTATGATCGAGAGCATAGAGAAGCTTGATAGCCCTGTCATGATCATTGTAAGCAAGCATCCCATTGGTCCACAAGTTACTCACTATTGCGTCAAAGCAAGAAAACATGACATCTATAGATTTACCAGGCGCTTGCACAAACAGCTGATACTGTTGATTGTATGTGCTCAGAAGCCTAGCCTTGATTTGTGTAGAGCCCTTATGAAAAATAGTGAGTGTAGTCTAAATTTCCCTAACTGTCCTAAGGTATTGAACCCTATCAAACTCACTCCGACTCAAGCCAATGAACAGGATATTCCTAGCCTTGGAGTTAGTATTATACTTGTCTTTTTCTGCCTAAGTGGTGCGGGTTTCAGGGATGCGGTATTGTGAGTCCACAATCTCCCAAATTGCATTTCCTTGGCTTAGCAAGTATGCCTCCATGTGCACCTTCTAGTATGCAAAGTCGGTTCCATCAAACAGAGGTATTTTACTAACTCTGTCCATATTGGAAAATGATCACAAAACCGGTTAAGGTCAACTAGTGATCTTAACCCGCGCTCTGATACCAATTGTTGGACCGAAATGGGCGACCAGAGGAGGGGTGAATGGGAGCTTTTAAAATTTCAGACTAAAACTAGCTTTTTATTTTAAATTATGTCTCCTACGGAAGAGGCTTCGAACACACCCTTCGGAGGTCTGGTTCGGAGGTATTTTATAGCTCCGAACACAGGCTTCGGTTCTGTCGGACCCCTTCGATAGGCACACTCCACTGCACTACTGCATCCAGCAACCACCGAACCCTTCGGTAAACACCTCCGAACCCCTTCGAAGGGACCCCTTCGACCAGAAGGTGACTTGTCAATCACTCATCACAGACTTGAAACCAAGGCATATCTCAACTTGGTTTCTCATAAGGTTACACAAGTTATCCTCCATCCATGACGACCTCAACGAGAATATCGGGCAACCCCGTATAAGCAAGTGAACTTAACGTTGACAACATCATTCTGATCAACACGGGGACTTTGACTGAGGAACATAGGGTAGATGTACAAAGAAACATTGACACTTTCTAGGAGCTGTGCTTGCAAGCCTATAGGATGACTCGGGCGGGTCCCATCTTAAGGGGTCCATTGCAAAGACCAGCAACATCCATGGAGACTAGTCAGTTGACAGAAAGCCCTTATGTCGGTTTCTAGGAGATCATCGACAACACGCTTCACCACGCGCTCATTAATCAATCTAGAACACTTGTAAACACCCTCCATGGGCTGATTAAGAAGACAATGGATGGCACAGTAGCCCACAAACCATTACAAGGTCCAACGTATCTTCTCAATACTTAGACTAGACAACTACAAATTAAGCAACACACTCGGCCGACTCCGCAGCCACAAGGGCTGACGAGGCTAGAGAAGCTGACCTTCTCGGTCGGCCATGAAGGAAACAGGGCGACCCAACTATTGGACCCTGATCGGGGCTTGCCGTCGAGTTCACCGTATAACCTTAAAAGAGGTGCGTCGGCACCATTCTCAGTGGCCGGCCCCAAGACGATGGGATAGGAGGCCCCACAAGTCACATATGGTGTCACAAGGAACATGCAGTTAGAAATCAAGCTACCAATGGGTGCACTTGACGGTATCCCTTGGGGGTACCATCGGACCGTGAACTTTGGAGCGCAACCGTATGGTGATGAGGGGCAACATAGATACAACAATGCCTGGCAAGAGCAATATCAGCAGGCCCCAATGCCTGAACGGTACCAAACACCCGGTCAACAAAAAGATGACAGGGTGAATCGAATCACAAAGGTTATCAAAGATCAATTTGGGCTAAAGCCCAAAGAACAGATGTACATGTATCAGCAGCCTTACCTAGAATGGTTCGACCGAGTACCGCTACCCGAACGATACAAGATACCCGACTTCACCAAGTTCTCAGGAAAAGACTCGGTCTCCACGATCGAGCACATCAGCCATTTCCTTGCCTAGTGTGGAAAGTCATCGGTTGACGAAGTGCTGAGGATCTGATTTTTCTAGTTCTCACTATCAGGATCGACCTTCACGTGGTTTACTTCACTATCGGCGGATTCCATCAGAGAATAGGAGGATCTGGAGAAGAAGTTCCACCAATATTTCTTCACCAACATTCTTGAAATGAAACTCACCGACTTGATGACCGTAAAGCAAAGGATGGATGAGTCGGTGCAAGATTATATCCAGAGGTTCTGAGACGTATGGAGCAGATGTTATAGTCTGAGCCTCAGTGATACCCAGTTGGTGGAGTTGGCATTTTAGGGACTCCTGAACCCAATTAAGGAGAGATTTTCATCACATGAGTTCGAGAGCCTCTCTCAACTGGTGCAAAGGGTATCGACACATGAAAGCCAACTCCAAGAAGCCAAGAGAGATAGGTATCAGAAGAAGGTGACATACACTCAGGTATACCGTTCGAACTCCGACGAGAGTAGCGACTCAAATTTAGATGTCGGTATGGCCAAATGGTCTAGAATCAAGAAGCAAATTGAATGCCCCTCGGTGAAACTGGCCGAGAAAGAGGAAAAGTATGACTTCAACATCAACAAGGCCGATAAAATATTCGATCTATTGCTCAATGAGAAGTAGATCCACTTATTACCTAGTAATGTGATCCCACTTGCCAATGAATTGAAGAAGAGAAAGTACTGCAAATGGCACAATTCCCCATCGAATCATACTAACGAGTGCAAAGTGTTCAGGCAGCAGATCCAATTGTCGATGGAGCAAGGCTGAATCAAGTTCGATGATGGGAAGAAGATGATGAATATCAACGGTCATCCATTCCGGGTCAACATGGTGCACACGTGCCACGCTGATGATTGGCACATAGATAAAAGCAAGCGAGCTAGTAGCAATGTCGCTTCTTTGGATCTCATTAGGAAGTACCAGATGATGTCGAAGAAGAGGATGGACAGTGAAGACAACCACGACTACTCACGTTTCAATCCTCATTGGAGTTGTGATTTATTCAAGCTTTGCTGTAATGAAGGGCTATGTCTACCATCGAGGGACGACTGCCCGAGATGCGGTTGTAAGAATATGGCACAAGACAGTCATCGTCCACATAACGTCAAGCCAAGGCCGCATGATCGAGAATCCATTCAACAAAGATTGTCATCACTGAGGGTGTCGGCGCTGGAAAGGCTTGGCCCCGTCAACTCTGAGGAAATTGGCTAACCGACCAATTGCAGTATCGCACTAGAAAAGTCGCGATGGTTCCCTAGTGGAATTTTCACAAGGAGTTAGAAAATAAGGGTCCAGCATATGCGGTAAAGAGAATTGAAGACATAGAGGTGGGATGAGGAATCTGATCGGACATGGAAAATCAAGAGTGAATGGCGACCGAAAAATAAGACCGATAATGAGGATAAGAACATATCAGATAACCGTGTCAACCCGATCAACGAGGATCCATCCAATCTCATCCTATAAAGATGACACCGAAGAACGAAGGCTGGACTCGGTCAAAACTTTGCCACAACCGATGAACTACAGAACTACAAACATCGGACACCGACGATAGACCAAGGCTAACATTCATGAGTACCCAGACCCCTGATGGGATAAACGAATTAAAGACAACTACATCGAGGATGTGAAAAAGGCCGAATGGGAAATACTCAAGGAAATATTTTAGTGATCATTCGGACGGAGCATACAGATCTACATAGAGAAACAGCTGATACCAGTGGGATCGCCTTCAGACGGCCAAAGCAGAAGCATTGCCCTTAGACACAGAATACAAACAAGTTCAGTTAAAGACAAAGGGGTCAATAATAATAAGTTACAATTATGTTGTCCAAATTACAGATTAAGAATCCAATACAAAAGAGGTTATGCAGGCGCACGATGAATACCCTCGATCACCTGCAGATAGATCGCGTCGACATTACAAAGGGTGGCACAGTCTTCGACATTCGAACCTGGAATGTCCTAGAGGGCTCGGCGTCAGCACTGCGCGAGACAGACCGCATCAGTGAGCCGACATTCTTAGCCTTGATCCAGCCCGAAAGGGAGACCAAAGCACCTTCCTTGGTGGTGATCTTTACCTGCACCCCATCCACCTTCATATCTAGGTTAGCCTCCTCGGCTCGAAGCGGGTCTAGCTCTTGTGAAGTGACCGACAACTCGCCCTAGAGCCAATCTAGGAGGGCACCCTCACTTCGCACTGCCGCATCATGAGTTTCGATCGCATTCTGCTATGACGCGTATCTGGCGTGATCGGCCATCTATATCAATGCCCGCTGCACGACCGGACGATGAAATTCCAGGTACATAGTCGGCATATGTACATCAACCAACTACAGAGGTAGGAAATTCAAGATGTCATTGAGGCGACCCCGTATCAGCCCCGAGTCATTGACCAAGACTTCTACCTAGTTTTCCAAGCAATGCAGCAGGTCCAATAGAACCTCCTTTACCTCCGGAGAGAGCTGAGCGTCGACAAACAAAGGAGCGACTGTAACCTATTCATTGGCGTTGATATAAGGACCTACATAAAAAGAGAACTGCTAGGCAAAAGTCTAAAGAAGGGAAGGAAGTCATTCAAGAAACTATGATATCGTGATAAACAAACACAAGGAAGCTTACATCAGCAGGCCTAGCAGGGGCCGCCGACTATGGGGCGCCGTCAGCAGAAGAGGCAGCGGTATCGTCCTCCACCACAACCATCGAAAGGGTGTGCAAACCTTCCCCTTCAAGATTGCCCTAGGGGCAGATGAGCCTATGGTGTCTGGTATCGATATAAGTTACGAGGAGGGCGACAAGAAGAAGAAAACAAAAGTACCTGATGAGAGCCATCAGTTGGAGGTACCTCAGTGTTGGTCTCAATGGACACTGGCACACCTTCTGATGTGTCGGCCCCAGCCAGGGTACTTATAACAGCGACATCTACTAGCACATCAGGGTCAGCAATGATGACCTCCAGAGTATCGGCCCCGATGATGAAGTTCATTGCGGCGTCTCCGATAGGCGGAGCTAGCTGAGCGTGACCTAGGTCAAACACCGGCTGGTCCAACGCTATGCAAGGGGACACAATGGCAGTGGAAGGCCTGAATAAGTAGAAGAACAATGAATATTGAAAGTAAAGCAAATATCATACAGCAAAGACGTACGCACCAAAGCTGTTGGAGGTACATCGGCAGTGGTGGGGGTCCGCACAATAGAAGATGTCAGTGGCATTGGCTTAGGAAGAAAGAGAAAAATATCAACTATGGGTCAGAAATGCCACAAAGAGAAGATGAGAGCTCACTAGGTATGACAAAACAAGGGCTGAGAAAATAATTTGGGCGGATGTAGCACCGAGAGTAGCGACTAGAGGGGGGGTGAATGGGCGCCTCAAAAATTCTTTCGAATCGAAGGCCTTCTCACAAACACCCAACACTCCTCAAAAGATAACCAAAAATATAGACCAAATACACAGATGAATGTAGCGCTATCATTCTCCCGTCAAATATGATGTCATGCGACAGTCTGAGAAATCATAAGCACTAAAAATAATCTAGCCTAAAAATGATGAGTGTCCTAATCGAAAAGACAGCACCACAGTGCTTAAAGGAAAATTAAAAAAATCATTTAACTCACAGGCATTAAATATAATCATCAATAGTACTCAGGCATTTAGTCAAGAAAATAAATGCAGATGAACAACATGATCACAAATGAATCAAAATGCACTAAGAATACAATGACACATCAATAAAAGATTCGTAGTGCAAACTGAAATTTATTTTCTAGCAGTAATTGAATCTAATATTAAATATGTAGAAATTAAATCTGATGCACGGGGATCGGGAGAGAAATATTATACTGATCTTGACAGCTCTTATGTGTCGTGCACCCTCCGTCTTCTAGCTCCTAGCGGCTGGGCCCTTCTCTTTATCTAGAAACTTCACACGCAGTGCGCAGCCAGGAGTTGCATTGGGAATGCTTGCTGTGGGATTGGAATAGCGACTAGAGGGGGGTGAATAGGTGCCTCAACACTTTCTTTCGAATGTGATGGCCTAATCAAATCACCCAACGCAACTCTAAAAACTCAGTTTCAAGTTTTAATCCAATCAGTACACAAATTGAGCTCCACAGGATTGAAACCACAAATCTACTTAGTTTCAAGATTTTTAATCGACAAACACTCACACACAAGATCAATTCAAGTTTGTAAAAATGAATCAGCTTGTTTCAATTCAATCTCAATTGAAATTCCTGTACTTCTGAAATTTGTCGGACAATGAATAGTAAAGGTGAATTTCAATAATGTTCAGTATTCATGTTTTGGTTCAGCTTGTGTGATTCAAATCCAGTTTAATTTCAATTCAGCACACATGGTTCAGAATTTGCAATAGATGGATTCACTAGTATTTCAATTGCTGAAAACAGAGCTACAGATTTGAACTAGTATGTGCTGAAACGATTGTAGCAAAACTGAAACCAAATTTCAGTGCACTATTTCAAAACAGGAGTAATTTCAGTGAATTTCAGAGATAAAGAATTATAGATGTAGTCAACAATTTGCTTTCAACTGAGAATAATATCGAGTGCATGAAGTACACTCTTCAGCCCTAAAGTCAGACTAAACTAGACTGATTGCAATTTGTAACATATGAGAAATCAGCAAAAACACATTAGAACTGTGATTACTGTAATTTATCTGAAACCGAAAAGCTTTCTGAAATAACTACTGAAACAGGACTGCAAACAGTAAATAGAACTGAAATAATGTGAGTATTAAAGCACTGTAGCACATCCGACACAAGCCAACATTTACTGATTCAGAGCAAGGAATACAATTCACAGTATACAACTCAAGCAATTTGATTGCAAATTCTAAACAGAACAAAATTTGAATCTCAACTCAAGTTCTGAAAAATCAGTACTAAACTGAGTCAGAATACACTAGCCTAGGATTCAGAAGATCAAACAGCAACAACTGGATGAAATATAAAACAGTACCAAACCAGATACAAATTTAATTTCACTGGGTATCAAACAGCATAACTATTTCAGGAATGCAAACTGACATGTAATTTTCAGAACAAGATTTCAAACTCAGTACTTAAAAACTGGACAAATCAGAGTAGCAGATTAAATTATCCTTCTGATTCTTGCATCTCTGAAAACATGAACTCAGATAAAACTACATAAAACTATAGCTGACTAAAAAACAAAAACAGTGAAAGACTGAAAACCAGTGATCAAGCAACCTTGAATCAGATCATTGTTCATCCAGAAAAGTCTCAGCTCAATTCTGTTCTGAGTAGACAGTGCATCAAAAACAGCATACAAGATCTTGACATTGAAGGGTGTATTCAGATCATGACTAGTGTTTTCATAAAAGTAATCAACAGATCAGCTCAATCATCATAGATTGGATGAATTGATGAACATATTTCAGAAGATTAAAGCTTCAAGAAGATAAAATTGTTAGAGATATACTGTACATTATAGGGGTTTATTTGTAAATCTTCTCTTCTCTTGTACTATTGCCCTTTGGGCCCTTCTCTTGTATACATTGCCCTTTGGACCCCTTGGGAATAGATCTAGACTTTTCCTAAGATGGTATCAGAGCTAGGGTTTCCTTCCCTCTCCCCATCCTCCAGATCCAGCCGCCGGATCCAACAGCCGGTGCCTGCACCCGCGCTGGCACGTCCCCGCGCCCGGGCCTGCTCGCGCCGCCGCATGTCGGCCCATCCTCCAGCATGGACCCGTGCCTGAGACCCGCCGCCTCCCACGCCGCCGGGACTCCTCACCGACCCCCCTTTTCTGCCTTCCGGTTGTAAAAAAACAGAGGCAAGGGTCCCTCACCATGGCTGCTATTCGTCCTACCGTTGCTGCACTGCTCCCGAATGTCACCTTTGATGGCACCAACTTTTGGGAGTGGTCCACGATGCTTCGTGTGTGCCTTGACGGTCAGCGGTTGTGGGGACATCTCACTGGCCACTCTCCTCGCCCTCTTGTCCCGGTTCGTCCTATTGAGCCTACTACCAGGGCAGATGGTGCTCCACCTTCTGATGAGGATCAGGCGGCCTATACTGCGGCTAGTGAGCAGTACATGTTTGATCTTATCGACTATGAGGATTGGAGTGCTGCGGAGGCTCGTGCTACTCAGATCCTCCTTGGCAGCATGAAGATTGAGTTTGCTATGTGAGAAACCAAGGGTGGTTTCGGTGTATGTGATGAGTGATTGACAGGTTATTTACCCTCTGTTCGAAGGGTACCTCCGGAGGGGCTTCGGAGGTGGTACCTCCGAAGGGTGTTCGGAGGTGTGTCACCGGAGTGTGTTCGGTGTTTGCTTGCTGCAGCTGTGCAGCGGAGTGTGCTCGTCGGAGGGGTCCGACAGTACGCGATGACTGGGTTCGTACCGAGGGCTTCGGTACTTTGGGCGGTACACCGGAGTGTGTGCCGGAGGTTGTTAACCCGGAGAGGTCTCCGGAGTACTGGATACACTTGTTTGCTTGTCTGTGGTGCGCAGGGACTTCGGAGGCGACGGACAGGGTTCGAGCCAGGTGAACTTGGGTCAAGCGGGTGGCTTGATGCCAGGGGAGCGGGGAGCTCCGTCACGGTGGCTGCGAAGGTGGTCCGGGTCGGTCCTCGGGTCGAGGCGCGCCAGGTGAAGGCAGAGAGTGCGGAGCGTGGCTCCGGCTGAAGGTACTCCGAGACAAAGTCCTCGGAGGTGAGGCACTTCGAAGGTACTCCGAATGGAGTGACTTCGGAGTTGGTGGACCAAGTCCTCTGCGGAGGCAAGGAGTTCGAAGTGTGCTCCGGAGGGAGACACTCGAAGGTGCCCGACAAAGGTCTCAGAAGTCGAGGCGCATCGAAGGCATGGTTCGGGTGAGGCTCGTCGAGGAGTGTGCTCGGAGTGAGGCACTGCGACGGAGTGCTCATGGAATGCTTCATGCGGAGGCCTTGGACGAAGGAGGGACTTCGAAGGGTGGTACTCCGAAGGTGGGGCTTCGGAGTGAGGATGACTTGTGGTGCTTCGGCCATGCATGGCTTCGGTACACGGACGGACGGTGTTCGATCTCGGAGTAGCTGCGAAGCCGTGGTGATCCACTCCGGAGGTGGTGGTGCGAAGGCCCAAGGGGCTTTGACGGCTTCGGCTCAAAACCGTCACTGTATCGAAGGACTTCTTCAGCGGAGCGAAGGCCAACAGGCTGCAGGCTTCTCGCCGAAGCTACCGCACCCTCCGGTGCGAAGGGAGGTTCCAGAAGTCAACACTGTAAAGGCTGACACTGTCTGTTCTGAAAAAGGCTGACACTGTCCCCTCTGCAGCTGACAGAGAAGCCTCCAAAATAAAGGTGGACTACCTTTTGTACCCCTTAGTTCTGTAGAGACAAATCTGTTGTAAACCCTAGGGGTAAAGTAGTCACTTCCTTAGGATGAAGCCGTGGGCTATAAATATGGGGGCTCGGTAGGTAACATTTAACACTTTGAGCATTTACTGTTGAGCTCCTGTAGACAGACCTCGCTGTATTCATCCTGAGTTCAATTTATTTCAGTGTTCCTTGTTCAAGCGGCGAAGCCCTGTTTTCCTTGTGCTTTTTGCTTGAGCTCGCTTTGCATACTTCGCCAGTTTAGTGCACCGAAGCCTGTTGAGGCGAAGGTAGTTTTTCGTGCGAGGTGTGCTTTGTCAGTGTGCATTCGCTCTGTGTAACAGGAGGTGTAACCTCGCTGCTTACTAGCGTTGCCCTGACTGAGGCCCGTTTTGCTTCTTGTGTCGAAGCCTTTAGCATAGTCCGTTTTGTGTGCGTGTAGACCTTCGCGTACGAAGCCCAGCACCGGTTGCTGCCGCTAGGTACTTGGTCGAAGTCCTCAGAGGGCTGTCCACTCCTGCGAAGGGTGAAGTGCGAAGCCTGCTCGAAGCACCTTGTGTGCAGAGCTTGCACTGACTTAGCAGAGTAGATTTTCGAGGGTTGTAAGTGGAGCGAAGTCTTCTTGGCTTCAAACTTTTGCTCCTGCGAAGCCTGTGTTCGAAGGTGTCGAAGTACCTCCGAACCAGACCTTCGAAGGCTGTGTTCGAAGCCTGTTCCGCAGAAGACAGATCAGACCCGAAGGCTAAGTTTTTAGCCCGAATTTTTAAAAGCTCCCATTCACCCCCCCTCTGGTCGCCGTTTCCGGTCCAACAATTGGTATCAGAGCTTGGTTAGGATCACCAGTTGACCTTAACCGGTTTTGTGATCTGTTGGCGACATGGATAGAGGCAGTAAAATTCCTCTGTTCGATGGGACAGATTTTGCATACTGGAAGGTGCGCATGGAGGCTTACTTGTTAAGCCAAGGAAATGCAATTTGGGAGATTGTGGACTCACAATACTCCATCCCTGATACCCGCACCACTCAAACTGAAAAAGATCAGTATATTGCCAACTCGAAGGCAAGGAACATACTGTTCATTGGTTTGAGTCGGAGTGAGTTTGATAGGGTGCAGCACCTTAGGACTGCTAGGGAGATTTGGACAACACTCACTGTCTTTCATGAGGGCTCTGCTCAGATTAAGGCCAGGCGCCAAAGCACCTACAATCAACAGTATCAGCTGTTTGTGCAGGCACCTGGTGAATCTGTAGATGCCATGTTTTCTCGCTTTGACGCGATAGTGAGTAACTTGCGATCCAACGGGACGCTTGCTTACAGTGATCACGATAGGGCTATCAAGCTTCTCTATGCTCTTGACCGTAGCATATGGGAGGTGAAGATATCCAGCATTGAGGAGTCCACAGGCTATGACACCTTGACCTGTGATGAACTCTTTAGCAAGCTGAAGTCCACAGAGATTGCCAAGGCATCTCTTGCAGTGCACAGAAGCTCTTTGCCACAGCCATTGGCATTGGTTTCTAGCACTAGCCGTGGCACCACTGCAGAACCAAGCACATCAGGCACTTGTGTTCTTGCAGATGGTTTTGCTTTGTCCTCCCTGGTCTCCGTCACAAAGGAGCAGGTGGATACTCTAGCTGATGATGAGCTTGCTCTCATTGCCCGGAGGTTCACCCGCTTTCATCATGAGAGACGGGATCAGAGGAGAAGTGGTTTTAGTGGCTGCTATGAATGCGGCGACACCTCTCACATTAAGGCCAATTGCCCCAAGGTCAAGAAGAGAGATGAGAGTGATCGCCCCAAATTCCACAAAAAGGAGAGGAAGCCCTTTGTGAAGGGCAAGCGCGGCAAGATGGCTAAGAAAGTAGCCAAGGCCGCTTCCAGAGCTTTTGTTGCTGCTCTCAGCGACATCGACACTTCCTCAACTGAGGAGTCGAGCTCTGAGGAGGAGGAGTCCCCAAGGAAGGAGGACAAGAAGGACAAGAAGGGACGCGACTTCACCGGCCTTTGCTTCATGGCCGACAGCGATCACAGCGGCGATGAGCTTGACTCATCTGAGGTAAACCTATCATCTGACCAGCTTCTAATCAAATTAGATGAGCTGAATGAAGTTGTGCTAGGTCAGGATAGATTGCTTGTGCAAGCCGCTAGAGAAAGAAAAGACCTTAGACTTAGGCTAGAATCTGTATCTACTGAATATGCCATGCTTAAGTCTAAATATGATGATGCTGATTGTGAATCATGTTCTGTTGTCATGGGTGAGCTTGCTCAGTTGCGCTCTGTACATGCTCAAACTCTCTCTGAGCTTGAGACTGCACAGAAGCAGCTTTTGGAGGTGGATTCTAGACCTCATGAAATTATTGATTGCATGAACTGCTCTTTATTGCGCGATAGCATTAATTTACGAGATAAGCATGTTCATGATCTAGAGGCTAGACTGGAGAGGGCCGGTAGTTCTAAGGATGTGCAGCTTGTGTGTGACACATGCATCACCCTTAAGGACCAGCTAGGCACTGTCAAAGAGCGAGCTGAAAACCTCATGTCCGAAAATGAATACCTTCTTTCTGTGGTGAATAAATGCACTGAAGGGAAGGGTAGGATGGATTTGCTCTTGGCCAAGACCAAGTTGTGTGCTGACAGAGCCGGGGTAGCTCTAGGTTTGGGTTTTGAGAGGATAGCTTCAGACAGTAAGACCAAAACTGTTTTTACCTCTCCCACCACCCTAGAGAAAGAGAGAGCTCTGTTGGACACCCCATCAGCCAAAAAGCCTACCCATCCACCAAAGAAAACCACTCCTCCTGCCAAGAAAAATCCTCCCAAGAAAACCACTCAGAAGAAACCCAAGGAGCCTGTGAGAGTTGCTCCTATGACCCATGAGAGTGCCCCCAGGAGAGTGTTTCACTGTTCTTATTGTCAGAGGGCGGGTCATTTGATTGGTTTCTGTTTCCGTCGCATCAAGGATGAGCGACGTGCACAGGCGATGAGCTATCAGGACATGCATTACCCATCTTTAGGTATGCATGAGTCTGAGTTTTACTCTCGTCCTGTTTTAGAGACTCCTCGTGCTTCTCGGAGAGGTTTTGCTCCTCGAGGTGTTCACCATGTTCCATATGGTGGTAGACCTCGGGCGAGTAGCTTTGTACCTCGTCAGAGTAGGAGACCTCTACATGCTTTTCGTTCTTTGCATGTAGGTAGACCTCGCACTTTGCATCATTCTGATTTTTATGTGCGTAGACCGTCTACTTCTACTGTGCCTACTACTCGTGTCACTCAGTGCTGGATGCCTCGTCATTATTTTACTCACCCCAGCACTGAGCGATCGAGACGTTTTCATCATGTGTAGGCGACAGGTCGAGGCTTGGAGGGCACGTGGATCATGGACTCCGGTTGTTCGCGCCACATGACCGGAGATGCAAATTGGTTCTCCAGCCTCACCACAACCAAGCAAAGGGAACATATCACCTTCGGAAACAATCGAAGGAGTAGAGTGAAAGGTAAAGGTGTGGTAAGAATTAATTCGAACTTCACTCTCAAAGATGTTGCTTTGGTTGAGAACCTGGGATACAATTTGTTGTCTGTATCTCAGTTGCTTGATGAGGGCTTCGAAGTGCGATTTCATCGCGATACTTCGCAAGTGCTCAATTCTGATGGCGTTGTGGTGTGTAAGATCTTTAGGGTTGGGAGAGTTTTTGGAGCTGATTTTTCAGAGTCGTCTGGTTCTTCTCATTGTCTTGTTGCACATTCGACTTCTGAGCTTTGGAAGTGGCATAGGAGACTAGGGCATATGAGCTTTGAGTTGCTCGCTCGTCTGAGCGCCCTAGGCTTGATCCGAGGATTGCCCAAGCTCAAGTTTGAGAAGAATTTAGTTTGCGCTCCATGTCGACATGGAAAAATGATTGCCGCTTCGCATTCGCCAGTCACCACAGTGATGACTGAACAGCCCAGAGAACTCCTCCATATGGACACTGTAGGTCCTTCTCGGGTTAGTTCTTTAGGCGGCAAGTGGTATGTACTTGTTATTGTCGACGATTTCTCTCGCTACTCTTGGGTCTTCTTTCTTGCCAGCAAGGATGAAGTGTTTTCACACTTTCGGAGCTTGGCTTTGAGACTTTTCACTGAACTCCCCGGTGCATTAAAATTCATTCGAAGCGATAATGGCACCGAGTTCAAAAATAGTCTCTTTGTTGACTTTTGCATGGAGCATGGCATAGAACATCAATTCTCTGCTCCGCGGGTTCCTCAACAGAACGGTGTTGTCGAGAGGAAAAACCGCACTTTGGTTGAGATGGCTAGGACGATGCTTGATGAGCATAGGACTCCTAGAAAATTCTGGGCTGAGGCCATGAACACTGCATGTTACATCTCAAACCGAATTTTCTTGCGCTCAATTTTAAACTTGACATCTTATGAGCTGCGTTTTGGGAGACAGCCCAAGGTTACTCATCTTCGAGTTTTTGGCTGTCGCTGCTTTATCCTAAAACGTGGTAACTTGGATAAATTTGAGTCGCGCTCTTCTGACGGGATCTTTTTGGGTTATTCTACTCATGGTCATTCCTATCGTGTTTATAATTTAGAAACTAACACTGTCATCGAGTCATGTGATGTGACTTTTGATGAATCAACCCCCTCTGTTAGTTCTGCTTTTGAACAGGCAAATGAACACGACATGGAACAGACTTTATTCGAAGACGAAGATCCCGGAGAATTCGAGGATAATCCCCTACTACCCTCGACATCAACCCCCGAAGCTGACCCCGCTTCTACTACTTCGGCACGAGGTCCCGAAGCGACTACCTCAACATCGGTCATCTTGGACCACTCCAACGCACAAGTTGAGGGGGAGACTGCATCCCGCCGCGAGGCTCCACATCATGTCCAAAGGATGCATCCTCCCGAGCAGATCATTGGTGAGCTTGATCAAAGGGTAACACGTTCTCATGCCCATTTCACTAATGCTGCTTTTGTTGCTTCTTTCGAGCCCTTAGATGTTAGTCATGCACTTTCTGATTCTAGTTGGATCAATGCCATGCATGAGGAACTTGAGAATTTTGAAAGAAACCAAGTCTGGACTTTAGTTGATCCTCCACCTAATGTTCATTTCATAGGAACAAAATGGATTTTTAAAAATAAACAAGGGGAGGATGGGACAATTGTTAGAAATAAGGCTAGACTTGTAGCTCAGGGCTTTTCTCAACTAGAAGGGATTGATTTTACTGAAACTTTTGCACCTGTTGCTCGCCTTGAGGCCATTAGGATTTTGCTTGCCTTTGCGACATCCCGGGGATTCAAACTCTATCAAATGGATGTCAAAAGTGCTTTTCTTAATGGCTTCATAGGTGAAGATGTTTATGTAAAACAACCCCCTGGTTTTGAAAACCCCAAGTACCCACATAAAGTCCTTAAACTTCATAAGGCTCTTTATGGACTCAAGCAGGCCCCTCGGGCGTGGTATGATAGACTTAAGTCTTTTCTGCTTGAGCGAGGGTATTTGATGGGCTCTGTTGATAAAACTTTGTTTACTCTCAAGCATGGCAAAGATTTCCTCCTAGTACAGATTTATGTGGATGATATCATCTTTGGTGGCTCTTCTCATGCTTTGGTTGCCGAGTTTGCAGATACCATGAGCAGGGAGTTTGAAATGTCGATGATGGGTGAACTCACCTTTTCCTTGGTTTGCAAATCAAGCAAAGCAAACAAGGTACTTTTGTCCATCAGACAAAGTACACCAAGGACCTGCTCAAGAAGTTTGACATGTCCGATGCGAAGCCCCTCGCCACTCCAATGGCTACATCTGTAGCATTGGACCCTGACGAAGATGGAGAAGCCGTAGATCAGAAGGAGTTCCGAAGCATGATCGGCTCCCTCCTCTACTTGACTGCCACGAGGCCGGACATACACTTTGCAGTATGTCTGTGCGCTCGTTTTCAGGCTTCACCACGAGCTTCGCAC
Source organism: Zizania palustris (assembly GCA_019279435.1). Taxonomy (NCBI): domain Eukaryota; kingdom Viridiplantae; phylum Streptophyta; class Magnoliopsida; order Poales; family Poaceae; genus Zizania; species Zizania palustris. The sequence continues at coordinate 32,017,634 of JAAALK010000288.1, forward strand.
CGCCAAGCGGTTAAGCGCATCTTAAGGTATCTCAAACACACCCTTGAGTTTGGCATATGGTATTCATCGTCTTCATCTTTATGTCTTAGAGGTTATTCAGATGCGGATTTTGCTGGGTGTAGAATTGATAGGAAGAGTACCTCTGGTACTTGTCATTTTCTGGGTACTTCTCTGGTTTGCTGGTCTTCCCGCAAACAGTCTAGTGTTGCACAATCAACGGCTGAGGCCGAATATGTTGCTGCAGCTAGCTGTTGCTCTCAGATTTTGTGGATGGTTTCCACTTTGCGGGATTTCGGGTTAGTTTATAAAAGTGTTCCACTTTTCTGTGATAACACTAGTGCTATTTGTATTGCAAACAACCCGGTTCAGCACTCCAGAACCAAACACATTGATGTACGGTATCATTTTCTCAGAGATCACAATGAGAAGGGTGATATTGAACTTCAATATGTTGATACCCAACACCAGCTTGCCGACATTTTTACAAAACCCCTCGATGCTTCTAGATTTGCTTACTTGCGTGGGGAACTTGGTATCTGTCATCCCTACGGCATTTTGTGAGGGGGAGCTGATTTTAAATTGTCTTGCATATGCTCATTATGTGTGGAATTGCACTTACATCTTTTGCTATTATATGCCTGCTTTTAATTCAAAGAAATCATGACAGCTCAGCTCTATGAAATATGTCTGGAACATTGATTGTGCATGATGTTTTATTTTCTAAAAATCGAAACTTGCTCACCGCATAATCTTGTATCTAGCTTGTTTAGGCTGGACTGCTTTTAGCTATCTTTTATCTACTTGACAGCAAGACACTGTTCCTTGGATGCTAAAATTTGCAACTTGAAAAATTGTGTTCTTTATTCATGGATATTCATCAAAATATTTCATTTATCTGAATCAAAATCAAAAATCCATGATTTGTCTGGCTTAAATGAAAAGATCCAGGAGGGTTTGTTTGTCGCACTACTCTATTCTAGACTGCTTACCATTGCACTTTGGTCTGAACTGGGATAGTGTAGTGTATGCCAAAATCACCGCCTTAAGCTTCAGATGGCTTTCATGCCTAGGCTTGGCTTGATTGGAAAGTATAAGGTGGACAAACAAATAACCCCTGGCATTAAGAAAAAGAACAGCAAAATTAATTGCTCATCAAGTTTGCTTTCACAGCTCCTTTTGAACAAGACTTGTCTGTCTAGGGTAGAATTTGTTAGCTTTGCGCAGTCCTTGCCTTCACATGTCTAGCTGCTTTGACTAAGTGGTGATGCTTTTATCTTAAAATGACAAAATCACATGCCATCATCTTGTTTCACAGATTGTTAAATTGAGCTGAGCACATGATCATTTGTGTTAATTTTTGGCATATTTTTGCATTATATGTCTTTGCAATTCTATTCATTTCAAAGCTTTGCATCTTTTGAATGCTCCTTGATGCTTGCATTGCCAAAGGGGGAGAAATTCCAGAGAGGTTTGCTATGTTCTCTGCCGCAAGAAGGCATCATTTTTGAAAGGGGGAGAGTTTAGGGGGAGAAAAATTTGCTTAACTCAGGGGGAGTTCTTATCAAGGGGAGATTTGCCAAAAAGGGCTTTTACTCTTTTGAGAAAGGGGGAGAAAAATTTCTTTTATCAAGTGACATGCTTTGGCTCTTTTCTGAGTTTTTATGGTCACTTGTGTGCTGAAAGCTTTTCATTTTTCTTGAAATTGGATTTGGTTGTCAATGCACTCATCAAGGGGGAGATTGAGAAACCAAGGGTGGTTTCGGTGTATGTGATGAGTGATTGACAGGTTTATTTACCCTCTGTTCGAAGGGTACCTCCGGAGGGGCTTCGGAGGTGGTACCTCCGAAGGGTGTTCGGAGGTGTGTCACCGGAGTGTGTTCGGTGTTTGCTTGCTGCAGCTGTGCAGCGGAGTGTGCTCGTCGGAGGGGTCCGACAGTACGCGATGACTGGGTTCGTACCGAGGGCTTCGGTACTTTGGGCGGTACACCGGAGTGTGTGCCGGAGGTTGTTAACCCGGAGAGGTCTCCGGAGTACTGGATACACTTGTTTGCTTGTCTGTGGTGCGCAGGGACTTCGGAGGCGACGGACAGGGTTCGAGCCAGGTGAACTTGGGTCAAGCGGGTGGCTTGATGCCAGGGGAGCGGGGAGCTCCGTCACGGTGGCTGCGAAGGTGGTCCGGGTCGGTCCTCGGGTCGAGGCGCGCCAGGTGAAGGCAGAGAGTGCGGAGCGTGGCTCCGGCTGAAGGTACTCCGAGACAAAGTCCTCGGAGGTGAGGCACTTCGAAGGTACTCCGAATGGAGTGACTTCGGAGTTGGTGGACCAAGTCCTCTGCGGAGGCAAGGAGTTCGAAGTGTGCTCCGGAGGGAGACACTCGAAGGTGCCCGACAAAGGTCTCAGAAGTCGAGGCGCATCGAAGGCATGGTCCGGGTGAGGCTCGTCGAGGAGTGTGCTCGGAGTGAGGCACTGCGACGGAGTGCTCATGGAATGCTTCATGCGGAGGCCTTGGACGAAGGAGGGACTTCGAAGGGTGGTACTCCGAAGGTGGGGCTTCGGAGTGAGGATGACTTGTGGTGCTTCGGCCATGCATGGCTTCGGTACACGGACGGACGGTGTTCGAGCTCGGAGTAGCTGCGAAGCCGTGGTGATCCACTCCGGAGGTGGTGGTGCGAAGGCCCAAGGGGCTTTGACGGCTTCGGCTCAAAACCGTCACTGTATCGAAGGACTTCTTCGGCGGAGCGAAGGCCAACAGGCTGCAGGCTTCTCGCCGAAGCTACCGCACCCTCCGGTGCGAAGGGAGGTTCCAGAAGTCAACACTGTAAAGGCTGACACTGTCTGTTTTGAAAAAGGCTGACACTGTCCCCTCTGCAGCTGACAGAGAAGCCTCCAAAATAAAGGTGGACTACCTTTTGTACCCCTTAGTTCTGTAGAGACAAATCTGTTGTAAACCCTAGGGGTAAAGTAGTCACTTCCTTAGGATGAAGCCGTGGGCTATAAATATGGGGGCTCGGTAGGTAACATTTAACACTTTGAGCATTTACTGTTGAGCTCCTGTAGACAGACCTCGCTGTATTCATCCTGAGTTCAATTTATTTCAGTGTTCCTTGTTCAAGCGGCGAAGCCCTGTTTTCCTTGTGCTTTTTGCTTGAGCTCGCTTCTCATACTTCGCCAGTTTAGTGCACCGAAGCCTGTTGAGGCGAAGGTAGTTTTTCGTGCGAGGTGTGCTTTGTCAGTGTGCATTCGCTCTGTGTAACAGGAGGTGTAACCTCGCTGCTTACTAGCGTTGCCCTGACTGAGGCCCGTTTTGCTTCTTGTGTCGAAGCCTTTAGCATAGTCCGTTTTGTGTGCGTGTAGACCTTCGCGTACGAAGCCCATCACCGGTTGCTGCCGCTAGGTACTTGGTCGAAGTCCTCAGAGGGCTGTCCACTCCTGCGAAGGGTGAAGTGCGAAGCCTGCTCGAAGCACCTTGTGTGCAGAGCCTGCACTGACTTAGCAGAGTAGATTTTCGAGGGTTGTAAGTGGAGCGAAGTCTTCTTGGCTTCAAACTTTTGCTCCTGCGAAGCCTGTGTTCGAAGGTGTCGAAGTACCTCCGAACCAGACCTTCGAAGGCTGTGTTCGAAGCCTGTTCCGCAGAAGACAGATCAGACCCGAAGGCTAAGTTTTTAGCCCGAATTTTTAAAAGCTCCCATTCACCCCCCCTCTGGTCGCCGTTTCCGGTCCAACACTATGGATCTTGCCTCCTTGCCTTCCACTCAAGCGATGTGGGAGCGTGCGATGAGTCTCTACCAGCCGAGCAGCCACGCCCTCTACATCTCCACCTTGGAGCTTGCCAGCTCTATTCGATAGTAGGACTCCTCCGTCGATGCCTTCTACCGCCAGCTGACTGACGTGTGGTGTCAGCTTGACTCACTCGTGCCGGCTTACTGTCGGGCGTGTGACTGTTGTCGTCTTCGCCAGCAGCATGATAGTGTTCTTCGCCTCCACGAGTTCCTCGGCCGTTTGTGTCTGGAGTTCGAGCAACTTCGAGCCCAGCTTCTAGCTCGATCTCCTCTGCCGTCCTTGGTTGAGGCGGTCACCTTGGCTCGGGCGGAGGAGATCCGTCTTCGTGGTGTGCTTTCATCCTCCGCCACTGTACTGGCTGTTTCGACTGGTTCGACTTCCTCCACACCTGCTTCAGCCCCGTCCTCTACACTGACCTCAGCTCCAGGGCCTGTTACTCAGGGTGGCACAACAGCCGCTCTCTTCTATCGCTACTGCAAGTCCAAGACTCATGAGATTGAGCAGTGTCAGAGGCGGCCCTCCCACCGGCGGGGAGGCTTGAGTTCCTCAGGTGGTTCTCGGGGTTCTTCTTCTCAGTCGCCTCCGGATTGGGTCCTTGAGCTCACCAGACGGATGGATCATTTGGAGCATCGTGTTGGCTCTTCAGATCCATCCGTGGTATCTTCTGCCACCGCTCAGTATCCTTAGCCACCACAACCAGGTACTCAGTCACCTTGGATTCTTGATTCCGGCGCTTCTTTTCACATGACACATGACTCTACTCATCTTGGTTCAATGAGTTCACTTCCTTTTCCTGTGTCTATTAAGACAGCTGATGGTACTCCACTTCCTGTTATTCGTCATGGCACTCTTAGCACTTCCCATTTTCATGTACCATCTGTGTCTCATGTACCTCAGCTTCATTTGCAGCTTTTTTCTGCTGGTCAGATTACTGATCATGGTTGTCGTATCATTCTTGATTCTGACTTTTGTTCTGTTCAGGATCGTCGCACCGGGACCCTGGTTGGTTCTGGCCACCGGCTCCGTGATCCTCCTCGCCTCTAGGAGCTTGACTGGCTGCATCTTCCTCCCATTTCTACTTCGTGCTGCCTGACTCCTACTGCTGATGCCACCTCTTTTGTCATCTCTGCCTCCATCAGCTTGGCTCAGTGGCATCATCGTCTAGGTCACATGTGTGGGTCTTGTTTGTCATCTCTTGTTACTAGTGGAGTTCTTGGGAAGGTTTCTGGTGATACCTCCCTCCCTTGTATGGGTTGTAGACTTGGCAAGCAGATACAACTTCCATATTCTGCTAGTCAGACAGTGTCCACTAGACCTTTTGATCTCATTCACTTTGATGTATGGGGCCCCGCTCCCTTCGTTTCGAAAGGGGGGCATAGATATTATGTGATCTTTATTGATGATTTCTCTCGTTTTACATGGATATATTTCTTGGAGTCTCGTGCTCAGGTGCTTACTGCCTATCAGGCCTTTGCTACGATGGTTCGTACTCAGTTTGAATCTTCCATTCGTGTTTTTCATGCTGACTCTGCTGGCGAGTATTTATCTCGTTCTCTTCGTCAGTTTCTTTCTGAGCAGGGCACTCTTCCTCAGTATTCGTGCACTAGTACTCATGCTCAAAACGGTGTGGCCGAGCGTAAGCATCGATACCTTCTTGAGACTGCTCGGGCACTGTTACTTGCCTCCTCTGTTCCTTCTTAGTTCTAGGCTGAAGCTGTATCTACTGCTGTTTATCTTGTGAACATTCAGCCCTATGTAACTCTTCATGGTGTCACTCCACTTGAGAGTCTCTTTGGTTGGCCACCTCTGTATAGTCACCTTCGTTCTTTTGGTTGTGTTGCCTTTGTTCTTCTCCAGCCTCGTGAGAGGACCAAGCTCTCGGCACAGTCAGCCCGGTGTGTCTTCCTTGGGAATGACTCTGAACGTAAGGGATATCGTTGTTGGGATCTGATTGCTCGTCGCATTCGGGTTTCCCGTGATGTTACCTTTGATGAGTCTCGTCCTTTTTTCTCTGATGCTCACTCCTCTCATGAGTCGGTTGATTTTCTTGACTTAGCTTGGCTTTCGTCTGACTCTTTTTCCACTGTGTCTCCACCACCATCACTACCAGTGTCATCATCCCCTCCTTCACCACCACTATCCGCTTCATCACCTCCTTCTCCATCTCTACCTCCACATCCTCCCATTCTCTATCACTATACTCGCCGTCCACATCCTTCACCACCTTCCACCTCTTCTTTCCCTGTGCCTCATGAGTCCTCATACTCTGCACTATCTCTTGCTGAGCCTTCCACATATCGAGATGTTGTTACTCATCCTGAGTGGCAGTTTGCTATGGCTGAGGAGATTGCTGCTCTTGAGCGTACCGACACGTGGGATCTTATCCCTAGTCCTCCTTCTGCTGTTCCGATCTCATGCAAGTGGGTCTACAAGATTAAGACTCGCTCTGATGGATCTCTTCAGCGCTATAAAGCACGTCTTGTTGCTCGTGGTTTTCAGCAGGAGTATGGTCGTGACTATGAGGAGACATTTGCTCCTATTGCGCATAGGACCACCGTTCATACTCTTATTGTGGTGTCCTCTATTCGTCGGTGGACTATCTCTCAACTTGATGTGAAGAATGCATTTCTTCACGGTGAGCTGCATGAGGAGGTCTATATGCGCCCACCTCCTGGCTATCCTGTTCCCGATGGTCATGTTTGTCGTCTTCGCCGCTCTCTCTATGGCCTCAAGCAAGCCCCTCGTGTTTGGTTTGAGTGTTTTACCTCGGTTGTCACTGCTGCTGGTTTTGTTGCTAGTCAGCATGATCCTGCTCTTTTTGTTCACACTTCCCCCCGTGGTCGTACTCTCATTCTTCTCTATGTAGATGATATGCTCATCATGGGGGATGATTCTGAGTATATTGCCTTTGTTAAGGCTCGTCTCAGTGAGCAGTTTCACATGTCCGACTTGGGTCCTCTTTGCTACTTTCTGGGGATTGAGGTCACATCCACACCTGACGGCTACTACCTCTCCCAGAGGAAGTACATTCATGATCTTCTTGATCGTTCGGGTATTACTGATCACCGCTCTGTGGACACTCCTATGGAGCTTCACACTCGTCTTCATGCCACCGACAGTGTTCCTCTTGAGGATCCCACTCGCTATCGTCACCTCGTCGGTAGTCTTGTCTATCTTGGCATCACTCGTCCTGACATTTCTTATGCCGTTCACATCCTGAGTCAGTTTATGTCCACTCCCACTAGTGTCCACTTCAGTCATCTCCTTCGCATCCTTCGATACCTTCGTGGCACTATCAACCGTTGTTTGTTTTTCTCTAGTTCTAGCTCCCTTCAGCTCCATGCTTACTCTGATGCTACCTGGGGTTCTGATCCTTCAGGCTTTAAGTCCCTATCTTCTTATTGTGTCTTCCTTGGTTCCTCCTTGATTGCCTGGAAGACCAAGAAGCAGACTGCTATTTCTCGCTCTAGTGCTGAGGCTGAGCTGCGTGCTTTGGCTTGTGTGACTGCTGAGGTGACTTGGCTATGGTGGCTCCTGGCTGAGTTTGGTGTTGCTCTCTCCTCCCCTATGCCTGTGCACTGTGACAGTACCAGTGCTATCAGTATTGCTCAGGACCCGGTGAAGCATGAGCTCACCAAACACGTTGGGATTGATTGCTTCTATGTTAGGTCGGCTGTCCAGAACAAGATAGTTGCTCTTCAGTATGTGCCCTCAGAGATTCAGCTTGCCGACTTGCTTACCAAGGCCCATACTCTAGCTCAGCATTGTTTTCTTCTTTCCAAGCTCAATGTCGTTGATCCACCTTGAGCTTGAGGGGGGATGTTAGAGATATACTGTATAGTATAGGGGTTTATTTGTAAATCTTCTCTTCTCTTGTACTATTGCCCTTTGGGCCCTTCTCTTATATACATTGCCCTTTGGGCCCCTTCGGAATAGATCTGGACTTTTCCTAACAAAAATAACTCTCAGCACATACATCTTTCTGAATTTTTTCTAGCAAAGATGGCAATCCATAGCAATTGAAATAAGGACCACAAATTTGAAAATATTTGTACCAAGAACCATTCCCAAATGATTTGCTCAAGAAATACTCCAAGGATCAGCCAATATGATGAAGAACAATTTAAGAGTCATTTCATCAAACATGTGGGGAACAAAACCAAACTGAAACAAATTTCAGAGTAAATTTTTCAGCACTATGGTGCCTACTTTGAGAAGCAAAATAATTCAGAAGACATCACAGAAACATGTTGCAACTTTCAAAAATGGATCATTCAAATCATGCAGAACAAAAGTTATATAAACTTCAACATCAACTTCTGCACAGGATTCATCACAAAACGCAGCACAAAAACGATTTCAACCATAGAAATTAACTGCGCTGCAAGCAGATTTATAGTGAATAGTTTTTGTTGAAACTACTGTGCAGAATCCGAAAATCCTTTGCTGGTTCCTGTTCCTCGTCACAAGCTGATGCAAACTCAAGTTTTCTCATCTCTTTTCATTGCAAATTTTGTCTCTAAAGTGTTCAAATGGTTCAGCCAACATGGGGGGATAATATCCTACCAACTCCTCTTCTAGAAGCCCCCATTTGACGCATAGACCCTTAGTAATTTTAAAGTTAGCAATTCTAAAAATTACCCTATAAAACCTAAAAGAAAAATTACAATTAGAGTCTCCTTTTAATACATTTTCAGAGTAAAACCACTCTAAAAAATATACCAAAAAGCTACACTACAAAACTGAAAATTTAAACTAAAACTAGACACCTATTTATTGAATTAACAAAAACATTAAACGTTTCGACGGTTTTCAGCAAAAACCGACAAAGCCTTTTTAGCCCTTTGACTCGTGAGACCGCTTCGCGACTCTGAGCGCCAGCAAGCCACTTCCGCTCTCGATCCCCTTGAGCTTCCTGAATGCTTGTCCTAGCCTCCCTCTCGCGAACACGGTCGACACGCCGTCGCAGTCAGTCGTCCGTCCACGTCTCGCTCCGTCTCTTCGTGCACTCTTCAGATCTTCTCCAACTTCGCCCGGCCTCCCTGATCCTCGGCATCAAGCTCCCCGCTCGACCCTCGATCACCCGCCATCGACAGTCGGTCATCATCTCCACCCTGCACAAACAAGACAAGCCAAAAAAGAATGAAACACACTGCCGAAACCCTCGACCACTCAACCGCTTAGACGCTCATCCTTGTCAATCACTCATCATCCAGACCGAACCCACCCTTTGTTTCTGACTTGCCGAGGCAAGTCAACAACACAGAACACCGACAAGGAGGATTAGCACAACCGAAACTGCAGCGGTCCGCCTGCTCCGCGGAACAGAAGTACCGATTGCTACTTCTACACTACACCCGGGAACAAAAGCACACCGATTTTCTTGAGAAGAAAAAGACCGGAGAGGCTAACGCTACAGTGGCGGCGGAAGGATGCTACGGTAGAAAAGCAGCAGAGCACTGAGGAAGAAGAAAGATATTCAAATTGATGAACTCTGATTTTCAATAAAGTGAGTTAAAGAAACCCTAGGGGATTGGGGCCCTATTTATAGGCAGCCCAATAAATCAGGAAAATCCCATAGGATTTTTACAGACTCGACTAACACAGATTGTGGGCCTAAAAGGAAAAATAGTAAAAACCTAACTAAAGGTAACTTGTCCTGATGCAGAGCTTTTGTAGCAGCTACGACTTCGCTTCAGGACTGTCGAATCTCCGATGGGCGGTCTGGATAGTTGCGTCGGTTTTACACCGAAACCGACAAAGCATCCGTTGTCTTCGTAGTAGGTACCCGGATTGAGCCGGCCCAATTCCATGGCTCCCTCAGCCCGACAATTGCTCGCCGCTCGTTTACCTGGGTCAAATCCAGTTAACAGACTAGTGGATCTCCTATCGTTCTTGGCCCATGTACCTGGATTGGGGTGGCCCAACTCCGCGGCCTCTCTGCCTGGTAGTCGCTCACCGCCCATGTACCTGAGTCACACGCGGCCCAAGACACGATAGGTCTTGTCTTCTCTTCACGTCTCTCTGTTGACTTCTATTGACAATCACTCATCACTTCTGGAGCAATGATGCCTATGATCTTCAACATGGCTCCTCAATCTCCCCCTTGATGAGTGCATTGTGTCCATGTTATCATATTATAGCATATTTTCCATGTTAAAGCATATAGATGTACAAGTTGCATATCTTCATCTAAGTAAGGAACTAGATACCAGGCATGTAAGAGATAGCAAAAGCATTCAGCCTACACATGTGCTAGTTACCAGAAGCAATGGTGATCATTTTTCAATTTTAAAGCATAAAAGCCATGCATATGATAGATATCAGATATATCATGTGATCTGAAACAAAGCATGATCATCGACATGTATTCAAAAGCATATACTAGCTATAATAAGTAAAGCAATTCAATCATATAACAGAAGAATGCTCAAAGTGTGATATATGAATATGCATGATATGAACTCACATGAAAAGACTCAATAAAAAGTAAAGAAGAAAGAAAAGACTCAAAATATCCTAAAAAGGATACACAACTCCCAAATCCCCTCGCAAACGCTCAAATGTAGCCTAATCTAGAGGTTTGGTGGGAATGTCAGCCAACTGATAATGGGTATCAACATGAACAAGGTCAATGACACCTTTCTCATATTGATCCCTTAGAAAATGAAAGCGCACATCGATGTGTTTGGTTTTTGAATGAAGACATGGGTTTTTCCCTACACTAATCACGCTGGTGCTATCATAAAACAAAGGCACTCTAGCAGGGAAAGACAACCCAAAATCTTTCAAAGTGGAAATCATCCAAACTAACTGTGAACAACAGCTAGCAGCAGCTACGTAATCAGCCTCTGTGGTAGAAAGCGCAACTCCATATTGTTTTTGAGAAGACCAAGAAACAAGCGAAGAACCGAGAAACTAGCAAGTACCGAAAGTCTACTTGCAATCCAGCCGGCACCCACCAAAATCAGCGTCGGAAAAGCCAGATAACTCAAGAGATGATGATGCTGAATAGTAAAGACCAAGATCAGGTGCATAGGTAAGGTACCTGAAAATGCGCTTGACAACCTGCCGGTGAGATGCGCGTGGTGAAGACTGGAAGCGCGCGCACAAACCCACGGTGAACTGAATGTCCGGTCTCGTCGCCGTCAGGTACAGCAACGATCCAATCATCCCTCGATACTCTCTCTCGTTGACCTTGACACCACTCTCGTCCTTGTACCTGGCCTTCAGGTGTACCCATGGGGGTCATCTGAGTCTTCAGCTCTCCACCGAAGTCGAAATTCTTCAACATGTCTAACGTGTACTTGCTCTGGTGGATGAAGATGACATCCTTGATCTGCTTGATCTAGAGCCCTAAGAAGTACATGAGCTCACCCATGAGGCTCATCTCGAACTCGCTGTGCATATGCTCAAAAAACTTGGACACAAGCTCATTAGTAGAACAACCAAAAATAATGTCCAATAGAATTCGGAGCAAGAAAAGAGTTTTGTCCACAGAACCCATCACAAATCCATTACCCAACAAAAACTGCTTTAAACAATCATACCAAGCCCTAGGGGCTTGCTTCAGTCCATATAAAGCTTTCTGCAACTTGAAAACATGTCGATGAAACTTAGGGTTTTCAAAACCAGGGGGCTGCCTAACATAGACCTTCTCCTATATGTACTCGTTCAGAAAAGCACTCTTGACATCCATTTGAAAAAGCTTAAAATCTTTATAAGTAGCGAATGCCAAAAGTCTGCGAATAGACTCAAGATGGGCAATAGGGGCGAAAGTCTCCTCAAAGTCAATACCCTCCTTCTGGCAAAAACCATGGGCAACTAATCGAGCTTTGTTGCACACCACAACCCCATCTTCACCTTGCTTGTTCTTAAACACCCACTTGGTGCCTATGGGGTTGTAACCTGGTGGTAGCTCAACTAGTGTCCATACCCCATTGCGAACAAAATTTTCAAGCTCTTCTTGCATGACATTTATCCAATTTGCATCAGATAAAGCATGAGCAACATATCTAGGCTCAAAGGTGGCAACAAAAGCAGACTCAGCAAAAACAGCGAGTGAACCAGCCTGAGAACGCAAAGATCTCGTGGTCAGATCACCGATGATGAGCTCCGAGGGATGATCACGCTGAACTGCTTAGGATCCTAGGTGATCAGATGTCACCTCACCAGAGTCAGCAACTAGCACCTCTAGACTCGACTAAGGGGGCTTGATCGAAGCGGAAGAAGTTACCAGAGGTCCACCCTCAACCTTAGTCGAAGTCTCAGAAGGTCTGGGGTCTATATGCTATGCAGAAGGCCCACCCTCATCAACAGTAGGAGTCTCATCATCTTCCTCAAAGATTGACTCTCCAAGCTCATTATCACCAAAAAGCTCAAAAGAAGGAGTAAGCGAAGGCATGGACTCATCAAAACAAACATCACACATCTCGACAAGCTGCTGGCAGTCCATGTTCCAAACATGGAAGCCTCGAGAATACAAAGCGCAACCAAGAAAAACTCCATCCCAGCAACGAGACTCGAACTTGTCCAAATGCCATCCCTTCTTGAGCACAAAGCACTTGTAGCCAAACGCTCGCAAGTGGCTCACCTTGGGCTGTCTGCCAAAACACAACTCATATGAAGTCTTACCTAAGTAAGCTCTATGTAAATGCGGTTGGCCAGATAGCAAGCTGTGTTCATAGCTTCAGCCCAAAAGCACCTAGGAGTCCTATGCTCATCGAGCATCATCCTAGCCATCTTGACCAGCATGTGGTTCTTTCATTCCACAATGTCGTTCTATGGGGGAGTGTAAGGAGCAAAAACTAGTGTTCAAGATCCTTATCACTATAGAAGCTAGTAAACTAATAATTCTTGAACTCAGAGCCATTGTCAGAGCGAATTGCTCGCATCCAACCATTGTTCTCATCCTTAGACTCCAAAAATAAAATCCATGAGAATCGAGAAAAGTCACAACTGTCACAAGGGCGTACCACATCCCACCGACTGAATGTACCCGAGCTGGACCAACAGTATCCATGTGTAAAAGCTCTCACGGGTACGAAGTCATCACCTGAGTCATAGGTGCATGAGAAGCGGCAACCATCTTCCCATGACTATAGGGATGGCAAACTAGATCCTTCCCCATCTTAAGCTTGGGCAATCCTCGGATGAGGTCCATAGAGTTCAATCTGACTAGCAAATCAAATCTCAAATTACCTAACCTCCTATGCCACCTCTAGAGCTCAGAAGAGGATCAAGCGATCAAACAGCGAGAAGGGCTAAAAGAATTAGAGAAATCAATCTGAAAAACCTTACCGAAGGGTAAGAACTAGCAAACCAAAGATCCTCTAGTATCAACAACAGAAGACATGCCCGTCTTAAAATGAACCTCTAAGCCCTCCTAGTGAGATTTGATCTCAACTGGATATAAACCTCTGAGGCCTTGAGCTTACTGAAAAGCTCTATGACAGTCAAGGTATCATAAGAAGTGCTCTTAACAATATAGGATACCTTGATCTCCTAGATCTTAAGGTCCAAGGTATGAAGAACCTTGAGCGTCTGTTCATGATTTGAGACTACCTGATCACGATTGGCCTTGTTAGCCTGAACCTTGATAATGATCGACTGAAAGCGACCAAACAAAGATTCAACAGTCTCACCCGACTTTTGTGAGAAGTTTCCGTATTCTCGCCGGTAGGCCTGATAGAGCCTAGCCTTGACCTGAGCTATCCCCTCATGGTGTGCCTAGAAGGTAGCCCAGATCTCTTGAGCAGTATCGAGATGGCTAATGTGCTCAAACTCATTGGGACCTAAACCAGAAAACAGTATGTTCACTGCCTTGTTGTTCAGGTCATGTAGAGCTACTATCTCAGGAGTAGTACACTCTGCAGTCGGAAGCACAGTAAAAGTAGCATGAACAAACATGTCCCATATCCCTGAGCTCTGGCTCAATAGATAAGCTTGCATGCGAGTCTTCCAATAGTTGTAGCCAAAAACCTCAAGGGACGGAACCTTGCCAGAAGAAGTCATGATTGCTACCTTGGGTTAGAACCAGTTAAGGTATGGAAAAACCCTAACCAGGCTCTGATACCACTTGTAGACCGAGAGTAGCGACCAAAGGGAGGTGAATGAGCGCCTCAAAAATTCTTTTGAATTGATGGCCTTCTCACAAACACCCAACACTCCTCAAAAGATAACAAAAAACTTAGACCAAAAACACAGATGAATATAGTGCTATCATTCTCCTCTCAAATAGGATGTCATGCGACAGTCTAAGAAATCATAAGCACTAAAAATAATCTATCCTAAAAATGACGAGGGTCCTAATCGAAAAGACATCACCACAGTGCTTAAAGGCAAATTAAAAAATTATTTAACTCACAGGCATTAAATATAATCATCAACAGAACTCAGGCATTTAGTCAAACAAAATAAATGCAGATGAACAACATGCTCACAAATTAATCAAAATGCACTAAAAATACAATGACACATCAATAAAACATTCATAGTGCAAACTAACATTTAATTTCTACGAGTAATTGAATCTACTATTAAATATCTAGAAATTAAATCTGATGCACGGGGAGTGAGAGAGAAATATTATACTGATCTTGATAGTTCTTCTGTGTAGTGAGCCCTCCGTCTTCTAGATCCCAACGACTGGGCCCTTATCTATATCTAGAAACTTCACACACAGTGCGCAGCCAGGATTTGCATTTGGAACGCTTGCCGAGGCAAGTCAACAACACAGAACACCGACCAGGAGGATTAGCACTGGTTCCTGGTCTAGGCGCTCGGTAGCACCCCGCATCGCTTGCTATGCTCCAGCACGGCCAGCCGAAATTGTAGCGGCCCGCCTGCTCCGCCGAACAGAAGCACCGATTGCTACTGCTACACTCCGCCAGTGAACAAAAGCACATCAATTTTCTTGAGAAGAAAAAGACCGGAGAGGCTAATGCTACAGTGGCGGCGGAAGGATGCTACGGTTGAAAAGCAGCAGAGCACTGAGGAAGAAGAAAGAGCTTCAAATTGATGAACTCTGATTTTCAATAAAGTGAGTTAAAGAAACCCTAGGGGATTGGGGCCCTATTTATAGGCAGCCCAATAAATCAGGAAAATCCCATAGGATTTTTATAGACTCGACTAACATAGATTGTGGGCCTAAAAGGAAAAATAGTAAAATCTTAACTAAAGGTAACTTGTCCTGATGCGGAGCTTTTGTAGCAGCTACGGCTTCGCTTCAAGACTGTCGGATCTCTAATGGACGGTCTGGATAGTTGCATTGGTTTTACACCGAAACCGACAAAGCATCTGTTGTCTTCGTAGTAGGTACCCGGATTGAGCCGGCCCGATTGCGTGGCTCCCTCAGCCCGGCAATCGCTCGCCACCCATTTACCTGGGTCAAACCCAGTCAACAGACCAGTGGATCCCCTATTGTTCCTAGCCTATGTACCCAGATTGGGCCGGCCTGACTATGTGGCCTCTCTGCCCGGCAGTCGCTCACCACCCGTGTACCTGACTCACACGTGGCCCAAGGCATGACATGTCTCGTCTCCTCTTCACGTCTCTCTGTTGAGTTTTTTTGACAATCACTCATCACTTCTGGATCCATGATGGCAATGATCTTCAACATGGCTCCTTAGCGGCACGTCACGTCATTCGACGCCTTGCGCTTACATGCTAGGGACTTGACTCACTTCTTGAAAAGCCATTCAAACAGAGTGGGGGCCCCGCTACCTAAGTTGGTAGTAACCGATGGCAGCCCATACCGTATCGGCCTACCACTTCAGCTCATGAGCAGGGCGTCTATGTCATCCTCCTACAAAAGAAAGAGTCGAGAGATGAGGATGAAAATCAAAACAAAGGTTAAGTCACGAGAATCAGGACAAACCTCAGGGTCGATGTCAGTGAAGGCCAGATCCAGCGAAAGGCAAAAGTGCTTAGAATGGCAGTTGAAAATGTGCTGGCTCACCTTGGACCACCATTTCTCTTAAGGGATCGACACCACCCTGCATGCGGCCCAGGAAAGGAGCTCTCCAAGAGAGATTGAGTGATGGAGGAGGGGGTGCCCGATCTTCCGTCTGGTGGGGGGATAAACAACGATTTATGGAGAACTCAACGTTGACGATCCGACTTCCGATCCACGAGATCCGCCCTTGCAATCGCTACACCACTGCTCCGTTGGTTATCAACCAAGCACAGCCTGATTGACCTCGCCAAGAAGGCCAATCCTTGCCTGCGAATCGAAGAACACAAGCAAGAACGCAGAAAACATAATCGAACTGAAAATTCTATTGGAATCTGCAAATTGGGGTTCACTTACAAATCTGGCGAAGCGGCGGCTATCAAAGCAACGTGTAAACTAAACCCAAAAACCCTAGATGGTTTTAGAAACACCTTATATAGTAGTTTGGGACACACCCCTAATTGGCTCAACTGGATATACGACCCCAAAAGGCCCAATAACGCAGAAAACAGCATGTCGACAGATTCTGGACTCTATCTTGTTTTGAGGATTACCGTTGATCTAGAATGAATTTTGAGATGAAACTGGCGGCATTGGAAAGGTTATTAAGTTATCTTTCCGTGGATAGGTGGAACGTCAAAAACGGAGTCCGTATGCGTCCTGAGAAATGATTTTTATGAACGCTCCTCCTGGAATCCGAGTTGGACACAAATTGTAGTTTGATTGGACTCTCAAATTGGCTTGGACGTCCTTCCTTGTTCTTCTCCAACTCTTTGTTTATCTCCAAGTGATTTTCATTATCTCCATGGTTCCTAACAATAATAATAATATTAGATTGTAATTTATTCTCAAGATAATATACTAAGATACTTAGAAACGAGGTGATGTAGAGATTTAATCGTCGTGCTCGGACTTGAATAATTGGATCTTGGTATTCATGTATGGTTGTATCATTGGTAGGGATGTCATAATCATTGATTCGGCCATAGAGAAGAGTCGGTTGAACTCCAAGGAACTTGCTACTTCACCATGGACCTAGATCTGGCCGATGAAGAAGAGGTCGACCAGCAGCTAACCAAAACCAATATGGCTTACGCGTGTGACCGACCGTGAAGTTGATCGGAAGAAGATAAGGAGAGATACAAGCAAGGAAGATATCCTCGCTCTCTAGGCTCGCTAGCACATCGGCCAAAGATAGCCGATGTGGGTATTCATAATTGGCCAATGACTCATAGGCATACCACACTACACAGTCACTAATGAAGCCACAATAAAAGGCCTTGAACCATCGGGCCATGATGTCAGCGGACATTCTTGCCCCTGGACAGCAGGCGACCTCCTCGCCTAAGGATAACCATCGGTGGGTGGTCAGAGAGGCAGACTCATGATGATCAGATGGAAAACGAAGGAGATCAAAACAAGGGCCAGATGAAACTTTGGTCGTTTATACGTTAAGCCACAACTAAAGGAACCACCAAGGACCCCCAAGGTGACCTACCGTATCATCGGCCGATAATCAGACTGATACCTGACGAAGAAGATAATAAAGGGAGCTAAGGAGGTATCGACCAAGGTGGATCGCAACTCTAGCAACCAGTTGTTCTCCTAAGAATTGGAGATGACAAGTAGGCCCGAGGGTGGACCCGCAAAAGAAGAACCGCTCGAGCTAGAGGATATGAAAAGCAATATGGTCTCGCTCATCAACAAGACCGGACTACTTATTGTGACTTGTGATGTATTTGACCCAGCCACCAATAGATTTGATATCAAAATGGTTGGAAGGTTTGGAACAGAACACAAAGGGGTCGACCACATAGATGATGTCAAGACTGCAATGTGAAGAAGGTTGGGACTCATCGGGCCATGGCCAAAAATAAATGCGTTTAACGCATCGGACCAAAAGTAGCAAGAAGATGCCAGCATCAGCTCATTTTTGAAGGGGAGAGCATGGGAGAGGATGATGCAGTGCGCGATGCCAGTTTGTTCCTAGGAACCACGCTTCGACACGACAACCTAGAGGTACCAGTTGTGCCACCCAAGGAGCAGAGAAAGCAATGCCCTAAAGCTCTGAGTCTAATTGGAAAAAGGCATTTTTGAATTCTTGAAGGGAATACGTTGAGTCTCGGCGTTAACAAAATTGGTGGGGTAAGGGTGACCCACTGGACCCATGAAGAACTAGGATGGATGGTTGGCCATAGAAATGAAGAGTTGACCTCGCAGATTCTACAGGGAAAGAAAATAACAGTAAAGAAAATCAGTGGATGAACCAAGAACAACCAAAGAAAGAACAACAAAAGTCCAAAGACTTACCTCAGGGATGGAGCCGTTGGTCATCATCGGGAAGATCTGTCAGAAATATGGGTCAGCAAAGAAGACAAAAGTGACGAGCAATGGCGGTCATAAGAAACTGATAGCGAGCTTGGGTGGAAAAAATAGAAGTAGTGGGAAGAAAGCATGAAGAACAAGGGCGGAGTGACCGGGCTACTTATAAAACAAGAAGTAACTCCTTGGCGGCCGGGTCAAGCCGATTCTTCCAGATTCTGTGGGGTCACCTGTAACGTTTGGCAAAAGCTAATCATGAGTATGGTTTTCAAAAGTGTCGAGATCTTTACAGGCCCACGATTATAGGAACCAAATCTTTGGCTTAAAGAACACCAATACAAAATTGTGTGGTATGATGCCTAGTCTGATGTTGCCTTGAATAAACGTAGATACATCAGACCAGGTGTTGGCGTAAAAGATTACGCTAACAGGTTTCTGTAGAATAGAAACTAACAAACGAAGTGTTTGCAAAATGAACTGTTCTAAGCCTCCGAAAGGATAACAACTTAGAATAGTTCGAATGTGTGTATTGAATAACTTGTATTCGGTCCCTATTACAGGGTGAAATGGGGGGTATTTATAGGCCCAAATATTAAGGAAAAGACATATTTACCCCTCTATTACAACCGACATAGTGGAAACTATTCGGTACCCTCGATAGGGCTAAAATGGTAAAAGACTAATCTAATGATATAAAAGATAAATCTTCCATCTTAGCTGGCAGTAAAGATCTCAAAAAGCCTTAGTTTGAAGATATACTCCGAACCAATGCCTATCTTCGTACTTCGAGCTTGACTCAGGGTATCTTCGAAGATGGACGTCTGGAAACCTTCAAATCCATTATCTGCTTTTGTGTTGTTACGGCAATAACCCCGAAGATGGGATATTTTCCCCCAACAGTAGCCCCTCGAATACGCTTCTCCGTTTAACCTGTAATGTTAGGAGAGCAGTATACAGAAGGAAAAAATAACCAGGCATAGGGGTTATTAGATTTTAATTCATCTCCGAAATGTACGAAGATATAAAACTCCGAATCAATCTTAAGACAATTACTTTCGAACTATCTTAGAACCGACTCAGGAAGTTCGAAAGTCTTTTAGACTTAGAAGAAATAGCCGTTAGCTTTCTTCTTCTAACGGAAACCGTAGAATGCGTTAATTTCGGAGAAAAGTAACGGGCAGGAATACGAAACGGCATGGACTAACGGTAAAAAAGTAAAGTCTAGGCTATAAATAGAGGGCCTAGAACATTCCTGTTTACCTTTCTACTGCTCCCTTGCAAGCAAACACCTTCTGAGCCCTTTGAGCCCTTTGAGCCCTAGCCTCCATTTTTCCTCCAAAGTAACCCAGTAACTTCAATGGCGAAAACCAAGAGTTCTGGAGCCCCTTCGGCCTTGGCTCGACAGCAGGCAGCTGCAGCAGCAGCGGCTGCGGCGTTGGCAATGGCGCCTCCAACACCTGCAACGACATCCATGACTAGCAGGAGGGAGAAATCCCCAAAATGTTGATGATCAAGGTCTCTGCCCACCATCAACGAAGTACTTGGACCAATCCTTTCAACTGGGATCTTCTACCTGCAAGAGGGAATCACTGGCAATCGCAGTAGAAGGGAGGATCAGCACCGGAGTTATGATCCGCAAGCCTGGAAAAGAACTCATCCCGTCGCCAAGACCCGGAGAAGTGGTCGTCTTCGAAGCCTTCTTCGAAGCCAGCTTAGGCCTTCTAGCAGTGGACTTCTTGGCCGAGGTACTTGATTTGTTCCACGTCACCCTTCCTCAACTTTCTCCAAATGCAGTAGCTCGCTTAGCTATCTTTGAATGGGCATTGAGAGCCGAAGGCTGTGAGGGGAGGGCAGAGATCTTCGCTGCACTACACAGAGCTTCATGCCAGCCAAAAACCTTCGTAGGCCCCGGAGGTGAAAAAGTGGTAGTAGCCTTCGGAAGTATTAACTTCAGGCTTCGGGATGAATACGCCCTTCAATTTCCTGCTAAGGCCATCAATGCAAGATGGTATACCGACTGGGTCATGAGGTGGTTTTATGCCGAAGTTGGGGCGAGCAATCCTCTGGCCGGACCTCTGAAAGAAATCCAATTCCGGAAAGAAGCCCTAGTGCAACCGGACCAAGGTCAGCTCGAAGCTCACCTCAGCCCTACTTCAGAAGATTAGTCGGAGGTTGAGCATGCGAGACTTAGCCGAAGAATTCCTTGGGTTACGAATCTCTCCGCTTATGGCCAACTGGCCTATCATCTTCGAAGAGGATTCGGAAGGCGGTCTCCGAAAAATCACTTCGACTTCGAGCCCTGCAGGTAACTTCAAAGACAACATGTATTATGCATATTCATTCGAAGAAAAAACTAACTTGATTCATTTTTTAGCTTCTTCAGCCCCTATTACTTCGGAGCAAATCGTAAGGGCTTCGGAGAAGATTTTGGGCGCTCCAACTCCGACCGAAAAAGAATGGAGAATCAAGCTGGTCGAGAGTTGGGAGAGATTTAACAGAGTGTGGGGAATGCTGGAAATCGTTCCTCCCCCTTTGATGGATTGGGTGCCTTCGGAAAAAGGACCCAAAAAGAGGAAAGCCGAAGTTGGGACTTCGAGCTCTGCCAAGACTCCGGTCAAGAAGGTGGCTCGGAAACCAAAGAATCCAGCACCTTCGAATCCTGCACCCTCGAGTTCAAGGGCTTCAGTTTCTGACTCCCAAGAGGACGAAGGGAGGTTGCTTCTGCGTCTGATAGACGAAGACGAAACTCAAAGGACTGCACAAGCCGAAGTACCTGCGAACATGCCGGAGTCTCGAGACAACCTTGAGCAACCAAGGACTTCGGTAGTTCAAGAAGATATATCTCAGGACGAAGTTCCTGTGAATGAAGGTGGAGTCGAAGTTACTATGGCTTCGATTCCTGAAGAGACAACAAGGACTGCTCAGGACGATGCTCCTGCAGTCGAAGACTTAACGGCTGATTCAAACGAAGATCTCGCCTTCGATCCGCCGAACAGTCCGATGATTACCCCTCGCCAAAATGTCGAAGGTCGACTTCGAATAACTCTTTCATGTTTATTTTGTGTATTTATACAATGTATAATACTTTTTATTTTTTTACAGAGTCCACTCCTGTGGAAGAAGTCCGACAGGAAGAAATAATTCCTGGACCTTCGACGACTTCGGAGCCAACCCAGAGAGCTACTCAAATGGGACCTGGAAGAGGCAAAAGGAATATAGAACCCCTCCCTGCTGCGAGTTCCGGATCAACTCCGTCTGATTCAACAGACGAGAGCCAATCTTCCGAGGAGGGCCAGTCTCCAGAGGCTCCGAAGACCACAAGCCAATGCTCCGGCCCTTCGCCAGACGAAGATGACCAACAGGCGATAAGTATGCTCCCCCTGCTAGCTCCTTTCTTAGGGCAAACAACCGGTCTTCGGACTTTGCTCGAACCTTTGGATCGAGCTAGCCGCGACATAGGGGAGATCAACTTAGTGGTCATTCTAAGCAAGGCGGACAGGACGGAGCTTAACGCTGCTATAGAACGCGCAGCTTACCAGGTACGAAGCATCTACGAAATAACATAGAATTCATCTACGAATAAATATTTACCTTGGTTTTTTCTTTTTGCAGCAAACTGTCTTGGCCCGAGCTGCGAATATATCTAATGATGAAGAGATCACTCGTCTTCGGGAGGAAAATAACGTCCATCAACGAAATCTTAGCATCTCTGAAAGCCGAGTGGTTCAAATGGATAATATAGTGTCAACGGAGCGCAGGGCCAGACAAGGTTTGGAGGCTGCGAATAAAGAGCTCGAAGCAGAAAGAATTGTGCTTCGAGCAGAAATTGAAAAATTGTGGGCGGAGCATGCTACTGCAGGGACCGAGCTTGTCAGACTCCAAGAGGAAGCTAGCCATCTTTTGAACCAAAGAATATCTTAACCACTGAAACGGCTAGACTTTCTGGGGTTCTTGGAGAAGTAACTTCGATGAAGGATGCGCTGAACGAAGATAAGCTGAAGTCCGAGAAGGTGGCTGTGGAAGTTATGAATCAGTTGCTAGGTGTCCTGGAGTACTTCGGTACTACTGGGACACTTCCTTTTGATGATAACATTTCTCTTCTGTGCCGGTTGAAAAGGATCCAAGGAGTGGTGAAGCAGATGAAGACAGCGGGCATTCAATACGGAGAACTCTCCGGACAAGTGGCTGTTGTCGGCCTACTTCGCTACTACGAAGATCTGGGCCGATTGATAACTCCAGACGCAGGAGGGGGCCCAATTACCTTCGACGACGAGCGACTTCTGACTCCTTCCGAAGGTGTGGCTGCTGCTTGGCGAGCCTTCCAAACTTCATGGAGAGCCGAAGGTCGTTCTGCGATCAAGGCTTGGATCGACGAAGGTCAACGCCAGAAGCAAGTTCGGACCCAAGCTTCAAGCAGTCAGCCTCCTCCGAACCCGCAGGTTTAGAAATACCTTAGGATTTTTGGCTATGTAAAGCTTTATGCTTATGAACATTTATCAATGGAAATTTGTTTATCATATTTTTAGGCTTTGCCTCATACTGAAGATATCGAAGTGTTAGACATTAACGACGAACTTCGCTCATTATGGACCACCTTCGATCTTCTAAAAGCTTATAAGCGCCCTCGATTTCTAGTTCCTCGAGATAGCTCCGGTGTAATTGCACCCGAAGTAATCAAAGATATACTATCTTATATTAAAGAGGAAGAAAAAGAGGTTAACTTGAACACTTCGTCTTCTGAAGACGTTGTATGGTCTGAAGACGAAGATGAAGTTCGAAGTAAAAAACCTGAAGAACTTGGAAGCTGGGAAAGGAGCCCCGAACGACTTCGAACTTGGGCCGAGCTTCAACAAGAACAGAAGGACTTTAGAGCTTCAAAGGGAGGCAAGAGAGTTAAACGCAAAGTTGTTAGAACTCCCGGCACTGGAACTAGTCATTCCAACCCTAGCTCTAGAGATCGAAGAGGTCTTCGATTCCTTCTTGGTATAGATACCAATTTTTCATGATGTAATTTGTAAACATATTCGTTCGAATAATGAATACCGATTTAAAATTGTCTCCATTATTACTAACCCCTCTGAGAAACCATGTTGAAGAATATGGTTTTGATATTCCAGATATGATGAGTGATTGTCAACGGAAGTCAAAGGAAGGGAGAGATGAAGACTTGCCGAGTCTGAGGCGCATGTGACTCAGGTACACGGGCAGTGAGCGATGGCCGGGCAGAGGAGCTGCGGAGTCGGGCTGGCCCAATCCGGGTACATGGCTAGGAGCGGCAGATGATCCACTGGTCTGTTGACTGGGTTTGACTCAGGTACACGGGCGACGAGCGATTGCCGGGCTGAGGGAGCTGCGGGGTCGAGTCGGCCCAATCCGGGTACCCGGTGCGAAGACGGTGGACGCTTTGTCAGTTTCGGCGTAAAACTGACAATCTATCATTAATTCGTTTTTTAGGATATTAATATTTAGTTTTTAAGTTTAGAATATTTTATTCGAGTCAGTTAATTTTTCTAAGAATAATTTAGTAATTTTCGGAATTTATTTTAGAGTCAGTTTATTTTACCCGAGGGTAAAGTAGTCTTTTCATGTATTAGGATTTGCCTATAAATAGGCCCCTATCCCCTTGGGGATAGATGACTGTTTTCATTTTTCATCTCCCGAGATCAATCTACAGTCCACGTTCCTATTCATTAGCAACTGTTTTTTACTCCGGCCGCATCTATTTCCATCGCCGGAGACCACACCTTGATTCGTTGATAGTCGTTTTCTCCACTGGCAGGGCGCACGGCAGCACGGCGTGCTTGTTTCGTTCTACAGTGACGCGCACACGAAAGCAGCGACGGCACTGTTTTCTCCACGACACGCAGGCAGGCTCCACGGAGAGCACATGCTTCTGTCTACTGTATCATAGCTGCAGAGGGAGTCCCAAGGAGCTGCAGTAAACAGATCGGCGTCCAGGCTTTTCAGCGCACGGAAATGAACATGCAGGCAAAATTTTCTTGGCTGAACCGGCCGGCGGGATGCACTGCTCATGGCGTGGACACCTGCTTTTCAGATTAGTTTGTTTCAATCTCCTATTTCTTAGTTAGAATAAAAACTAATCCCCTATTTTTAGTAGATCAATTTTTAGAGATAAACATCTATTAATTAATTAGCAAAAACTTGTTTAGAAATTTCGTGGTAATTTAATTTGCCTAAATATTTTAGTACTCGTATATTTCTATTTCAATATTCTTTAAATCAGTTCGTATAAACAAAAAATATTAGTAGTCGCATTAATAATTTTTTATTCTAGATTTAAGTGCAATATTTTAGATTTATTTCTGAATTAATTTTTGGATACTCCATGTTTTATTCATTTATTGCAGTATTTATATTTATCTTTAATATCATTTTAATTAGTATACCTATTATTCTTAGTCTAGACAACTTTATTTGCTTTGCTAATATTATTTGTCTGGTTAAGTTCTTTTGGGTGGTGGGATTAGAATATAGTTTAGCAAGAAATTTTTAGGCGCCCATTCACCCCCCCTCTGGTCGCTACTTTCGGTCCTACAAGTGGTATCAGAGCAAGGTTAGGTTTTTTTCTAATATCTTAACCGATTCAAAACCTAGGTAGTGACCATGACATCTTCAGGTAAAATCCCATCCCTAGAAGCTTTTGGCTACACTTATTGGAAGACTCGCATGCGAGCATACCTTATGAGCCAGAGCTCGGACATATGGGAGATTTGTGTTCATCCTAGTTTCACCATTACGACTATTGCTGCGGATACTGCTGAAAATATAATTACCCAGCATCAAAATAATAGTAAGGCGGTGAACATTTTATTTTCTGGTCTAGGTCCTAGTGAGTTCGAGCGTGTTAGCCATCTCACCACTGCTAGAGAGATCTGGGCTACCCTCCAGGCACATCATGAGGGGACAGCTCAGGTCAAGGCTAGACTATATCAGACCTATCGGCGTGAGTATGAAAATTTCTCACAGAAGCCGGGTGAGACAGTTGAGGCTTTGTTTGGTCGTTTTCAATCGATCATTAACAAGCTTCGCGTTAACAAGGCCGAGCGTGATCAACTGGTCTCGGATCATGAGCAGGCGCTTAAGGTACTCCATACCTTGGACCCTAAGATATGGGAGATCAAGGTTTCTTCTATTGTTGAGAGCACATCATATGATACCTTGACCATCGCAGAGCTTTTTAGTAAGCTCAAGGCCACAGAGGTCGATATCCAGTTGAGATCAAATCTCAGTGACTCTAGATCAAAGACTCTGGTGCTTGCGACACCATCTGCTGATCCTAATGCCATGAGTTGTACTGTCTTTTCCTTGATGTCTATCTCCGAGGAACAATTTGATACTCTAGGAGATGATGATATGTGCTTGTTTAACAACCGGGTGCGACGTGTTTATGATAAGCGAATGTTTAAGAGACACGGCACAAAATCCGGATGCTTTGAGTGTGGTGATCCAGGTCATTTTATCGCCGACTGTCCCAAGCAGAAAAATTACAAGAAGGGAACCAGCGGCAACTCCTACAACTCCGGCAAGCACGACAACTCCACAAAGGGAAAGCCCAAGACAAGATTCTTTCGAAAGGCTCTAAAAGATTATAGGCGTGAGAACAAGAAGCGAGACGAGACCTTCTTCGCTGAGATGGAGAAAAGATACTCCAAGAGATCCTTGTCTTCCTCATCGTCCTCAAGTTCAGGTGATGAAGATATCATGATCAGGAAAGAGAAGGACAGGGACAATCCAGCGGGCCTTTGTTTCATGGGCTTCGGGGACAAGCCAAAGAGTCGCTCACATCACAGCCGGAGATCCCACATGAGCTTCTACTCAATGGCTCTTGGGGAGAAGAAAGAAAAGGACTCCTCCGACGACTCCGACGATGACGACGATGAGAAGGTTTCATCCTATGAACAAGAAGTTGTTGATTTACTAGAACAGAACAGTCAGGAGTTGAAGTATAGGGAGAAACTGCTTAGAGGGGCTAAGAAGAGGATAGATGAGCTTGAGAGTGAGCTTGCCACAGCAAATGGCAAGATTGAGAGTCTGCCTTCTTCCCCTTACTTGGGTGATAGTGGTGAGTGCCCTAACTGTGAGGTGCTGTTGTGTGACCTGACGACTCTTAAGTCCAGGTACACAGAGAGAGTAGATGAGAGAGATGCATTGGCCACTGAGCTTGAAAGCGCTCAGCAGGAGCTAAAAGATGCTCATGCCACTGTTGTCGCACCTTGTGTAGACTGCCCATCTCATTTAGCTAGTATAGCTGAGCTGAGAGCCAAGAGTGATGAGCAGTTGAGCGAGTTAGCTGGAGTGAAAGGTGAGTTGGAGCAGACTAAGCTAGAGCTTGAGACCTTGTCAGTTCCATCCACTGTTTGTGAGAACTACTTATCCATTAGAATGGAATTGATCAAGCTAAAAGCTGAGAAGTCTATCGAAGTTGATAAAGAGTGTGAAATCTGTTTGTCTCAGGTGGAGGTGTTAGCTACTTTGAGAGAGGAGCTAGCTGATGTTCAAAATGAGAACTTTTACCTCCGTCAGATTCTGAGTTGGATTAGTGCTAGAGAGCCACAGCTCAGCATGATGATTCAGCAGTTCAAGAGACCAGATGGGTTTGGGGTAGGTTACACCTATACCAAGGCTGATTTTGAGAGTGCTATTAGCCGAGCAGTGGAGTGGAGTAAGATGACTCCCGAACAGAGACACCCTAAGACTCACTCCACTGAGTCCTTTAAGGATAGTCAGCCCAAGGATGGTGTGTTCCAAGAAAAGCCCAAGGCTCCACCTAAGAAGCAGATCTGGGTTCCAAAGCCTAAGACTCTCCACACCTCTCTTGATTCTTTACCTGGACCCTCTCACACCAAAGATGATTCACCCAACACCACCAAGCCTAAGAACCCTAATCCACAACAACATTCCAAGAAGCCTACCTATCACTGTGAGTTTTGTTAGAGAGACGGGCATCTTGAGGAGTTTTGCTTCAGGAGGAAGCGGGTTGAGCGAGCAGAGAGAGCTCGAGGTGGGCAGGAGAAGTTCTACCAGCAGGGTGGCAGACAGAGAGTCCCTCGACGTGGAGAGAGGCTAGAGGCCAGGCCACGTCGTGTAGGTGGTGGTAGAGGAGACGGTTTTCACTACCGTGCTTCGGATGGTGGTTTTCGTTCCGGCAGAGTTCCAGATCGTCATGGATACGGTGTTGGACCTCGCGACCGTGATTTTAGGAAGAACAGAGGACCGCGCTTTGATTCGCGCTTCAGTCCAGATTCATATGATTCCTTCTGCTTTCCTACATTTAAGCAGATGGCTCGACACTGGTTCAACACTTTTACTAAACCTGGCATTGGACCTTTTGGTCCCACTCATGATTATTGATCGTATTTTTGGGAGCTGTGTATTTTTTTTAGGATATTTTGAGTCAGCTTTTCATTGATATCAGTTTTTTATTCTTTATTTTATTGAGTATTTTTGTGTGCGTTCATATCATGCATAATCATTAGTCACATTTTGAGCTTGCTTCTACTATATGATTAATCTGTTTTACTTTCTCTAGCTAGTATATGTTTTTGATTACTTGTCGATGATCATGTTCTGGTTCAGTTCACAAGATATATCTGATATTTGTCATATGCATGGCTTTTATGCTTTAAAAATTGAAAAATGATCACCATTGCTTCTGGTAACTAGCATGTGTAGGCTGAATGCTTTCGCTATCTTTTACATGCCTTGTAGCTAGATCCTGACTTAGATGCAGATACGCAACTTGGACATCTATATGCTTTAAATATGAAAAATGTGCTATAAAAAAGATAAAAATTCAGAAAAATAAAAATTTATGCATTTTTATGATTATCAGAAAAGATCCAGGTGGGTTTGCTTTTGTCGCGTTGCATTGTTCTGGACTGCTTACCAGTAGCACTTTGGTATGAACTAGGACGATGTAATGTATGCCAAGATCAATGTCTTAAGCTTCTGATGGTCCAGTTCTGGCCTAGGCTTGACTTGGTCGGTTAGCATAAGGTTTGACATGCAAATAACCCCTGGCAGGAATGAAAAATATAAAGGAAAAGTCTGAAAAATTTGAAAAAAAAATGACAAGTTTGCTGAAGCACTTTGATTTGGACAATGCTTATCTTGGTAGATATAAGTTAGCTTTTGCATATCATGCTTTACATTGCTTGTTAACTAGAAAATGTGGTGATGCTTTTATTTTTGCAAAAAATCGAAAAATGCGTGCTAATGACTTTCTTAAGATATTATCTATTGCACTGATCATGTCATGTATCTTAGACAATATATCTTTCACTATACCTGTTAGATGTTGTAATTGCAGTTAATCATATCTAAGAAGCATGCTTTTCACACTCCGCCTGCACCCCGTCTGCATTCATAGCATATTTTGAGGGGGAGCTGCATTTCAGGGGGAGTTTGTGTTTATGTCTCTTTAAAGTGCATTTAGTCTCACTTGATGAGTCCAGTTGTCAACAAGGGGGAGAAATTTTGGATATATTTTTGGCTTTCTCTGGGATTTATTTCAGGGGGAGTTCCTTGTTGGTAATTAAGTATTTTGATATTGCACTTGTTTTTTTTGATGCTTTATTTTTGGTTAACCATAATGACCGTTTTCGTGCTTTTATTTGGCTTTTGGTCATTAGGGTTAAACTTTTATTTTCTTTCTTCTATTTTCTTCTGTCTTTGTTTTTTTGTTTCCACATGTTTTGCAGGTTCTGGAGATGAGCTGAAGAGGGTGTTGACAATGCACTCATCAAGGGGGAGATTGAGAAACCATGTTGAAGAATATGGTTTTGATATTCCAGATATGATGAGTGATTGTCAACGGAAGTCAAAGGAAGGGAGAGATGAAGACTTGCCGAGTCTGAGGCGCATGTGACTCAGGTACACGGGCAGTGAGCGATGGCCGGACAGAGGAGCTGCGGAGTCGGGCTGGCCCAATCCGGGTACATGGCTAGGAGCGGCAGATGATCCACTGGTCTGTTGACTGGGTTTGACTCAGGTACACGGGCGACGAGCGATTGCCGGGCTGAGGGAGCTGCGGGGTCGAGTCGGCCCAATCCGGGTACCCGGTGCGAAGACGGTGGACGCTTTGTCAGTTTCGGCGTAAAACTGACAATCTATCATTAATTCGTTTTTTAGGATATTAATATTTAGTTTTTAAGTTTAGAATATTTTTATTCGAGTCAGTTAATTTTTCTAAGAATAATTTAGTAATTTTCGGAATTTATTTTTAGAGTCAGTTTATTTTACCCGAGGGTAAAGTAGTCTTTTCATGTATTAGGATTTGCCTATAAATAGGCCCCTATCCCCTTGGGGATAGATGACTGTTTTCATTTTTCATCTCCCGAGATCAATCTACAGTCCACGTTCCTATTCATTAGCAACTGTTTTTTACTCCGGCCGCATCTATTTCCATCGCCGGAGACCACACCTTGATTCGTTGATAGTCGTTTTCTCCACTGGCAGGGCGCACGGCAGCACGGCGTGCTTGTTTCGTTCTACAGTGACGCGCACACGAAAGCAGCGACGGCACTGTTTTCTCCACGACACGCAGGCAGGCTCCACGGAGAGCACATGCTTCTGTCTACTGTATCATAGCTGCAGAGGGAGTCCCAAGGAGCTGCAGTAAACAGATCGGCGTCCAGGCTTTTCAGCGCACGGAAATGAACATGCAGGCAAAATTTTCTTGGCTGAACCGGCCGGCGGGATGCACTGCTCATGGCGTGGACACCTGCTTTTCAGATTAGTTTGTTTCAATCTCCTATTTCTTAGTTAGAATAAAAACTAATCCCCTATTTTTAGTAGATCAATTTTTAGAGATAAACATCTATTAATTAATTAGCAAAAACTTGTTTAGAAATTTCGTGGTAATTTAATTTGCCTAAATATTTTAGTACTCGTATATTTCTATTTCAATATTCTTTAAATCAGTTCGTATAAACAAAAAATATTAGTAGTCGCATTAATAATTTTTTATTCTAGATTTAAGTGCAATATTTTAGATTTATTTCTGAATTAATTTTTGGATACTCCATGTTTTATTCATTTATTGCAGTATTTATATTTATCTTTAATATCATTTTAATTAGTATACCGATTATTCTTAGTCTAGACAACTTTATTTGCTTTGCTAATATTATTTGTCTGGTTAAGTTCTTTTGGGTGGTGGGATTAGAATATAGTTTAGCAAGAAATTTTTAGGCGCCCATTCACCCCCCCTCTGGTCGCTACTTTCGGTCCTACACCCTCTTTGGGGATAAGCAACTTCGAACTGTATTCAAAGATGGTTATGCGCAAAGAAAAACTTCGGAGTACAATTTTTTGGGGTTCGGATCCCCTCTGCTATTTAAAGATCTTTTAAAATCTTATAAAATGTCTTCGACTATTTGTAATCTGAAGAATGGCAACTTAGTACCCTTGTTTTTTGAAAGAAATCGCTTGAGATAACTTCCAGGACACTTTAGTGTCTTAAATAATTTGTCACTTTGGACTATGTTAACAGACATTCGAAGTTCATAGCTCAAACTCTGTTTTTCTTTGGCCACCTTCGGCTCTTTTTTGCAAATTCTGTCGAACCAATGGTTCGGAGTTTGCAATGGTCTCTTTGGACTCTTTTTACGGATGTCTACCAGCCAATAGCTTGGACTCCGTATATTTTGGCCACCTTCGGCTCTTTTTGCGGAAGTCTACCAGCCAATGGCTTGGACTCCGCATGTTTTGGCCACCTTCGGCTCTTTTTACGGAAGTCTACCAGCCAATGGCTTGGACTCCGTATGATGTGGTTTTGGCTCTTTTACGGATGCCTACAAGCCGGTGGCTTGGACTCCGGATTATGTCAGCCCCCACGTCGGAAGCTTCGAACCAATGGTTCGAAGTCCGAAAATACGATTCAGCTTCATGACACTTCCCTCTCGGTCAACCCCGCGGTTCCAGTGCGTCCACTCGGAAGCTGGAAGTCTATGAGGGGAAGGCATTATCTGAACCATATGCTTTATTAATTCAGAAGATGATTACAAGTGACTTACAAGGAGCCCTTATGCGAAGTATCGCTTTAGGTGCTTCGCATGCCAAGTATGTGCTAACTCTTCACCTTCTAAATTAGCTAATTTAAAAGAGCCAGGGCGTCCTGAACGAACAATTAGGTATGGACCTTCCCATTTATTTCCTAACTTCCCTGGCGCTATAATGCTTCGTAGAACAAGATGACCCGGTCTTAGTTCATTGAGCTTAAACTTCGGGTCAAACCAAGCCTTCGTCTGCTGATGATACTTTGATAAATTTGCCACAGCTCGAAGTCTTGTTTATTTTGATAAATCTAGCGAAGCTTGTCTTTCTTCTTCAATCTCCGGTTCGGTGCTGCGAAGTGATCCTCCTTTGAGCTCCGTTGGAGTCATAGCTTCATCTCCGAATAGTATTCTGAATGGAGTAAAACCTGTGGACCTTGTTTGCGTAGTCTGAATGGACCACAAAATCTTCGGAAGCTCTTCGGTCCACAGTCCCTTTGCTAATCCTACTATCCTTCGATTTAGCCCTGACAAAATATTTCCATTGACTCTTTCTACGGCTCCATTAGACTGAGGATGCCTCACTGCAGCAAAACATAATTGAATGCCTAGATCTTCGCAAAACTTCCTGGAAGGTTCTGCATCGAACTGTGTTCCATTATCAACTTTGAGTTGTCTAGGCACTCCGAACCGGCAAATGATGTTCTTCCAAAAGAATTTATGTACATTGTTCGAAGTGATAGTTGTTAAGGGTTCTGCTTCTACCCATTTGGAAAAATACTCAATAGCTACTACTGCGAACTTCAGATTTCCCTTGGCTACTGGAAAGGGACCAATTAAATCCATACCCCATCTGGCCATAGGCCATACCGGAGCAATAACTTGAAGAGCTGTTGGTGGGCGATGACTTCGTCGACCCATCCACTGGCATCCTTGACAAGTGCGGACTAAGCTCTCCGCATCAGCTGTTATTGTAGGCCAATAAAGCCCCTGGCGAAGTGTTTTTCCTGCCAAAGCTCGAGGGGCTAAATGGCTACCGCAAAGGCCTTCATGAATTTCTCGAAGAATTTCTTGACCTTCGGCTTGAGATATACATCGGAGTAGAGGGGAACATACTCCGGCCTTGTATAAAATACCGTTGATTATTTGATAATTTCTAGCTCTAAGCTTCAATCTTGACAGCTGTGGTTCTTCGGGCAAATTTGTTCCTCCCTGTAAAAGTTCCATGATCGAATTTTTCCAATCTGCACTAGGAATGCAAAGAATCTCTGCAGAAGGAATTTGTGGCACCGAAGGTGTACTGAGCTCCTCATAGAAAGCTTCTTCTGGTACATCCACAGCTCCGGCTGCAGCTTTTGCTAAGATGTCTGCTTGCACATTTTCTGCTCTTGGTATACTCCGAATGGAAATACCCTTAAAGTGTGCTTCGATTTTACGGATTTCTTCTAAGTACTTTGCAAGCTGCGGATGCCGAACCTGGAAACTTTTATCTACGTGCCCTGCTACTATCTGAGAATCTGTCTTTATAATAATTCTTGTAGCCCCTAGAGCACGTGCTTTTCGGAGTCCCAATAAAATTCCTTCATACTCCGCTATATTATTGGTAGACTTAAAGTTGAGTCTTGCGGAGTACATTGCTCTTTGCCCTGAAGGCGAAATTAATACTGCTCCAATGCCTGCTCCGGATGCTTGGAAAGCCCCATCAGAATAAACAGTCCAAACTCCGTCACTTGACTTCTCCGGAACCAAATTTGCAGGCGGAGTCCATTCTGCTACAAAATCTGCTAAAACTTGCGATTTGATTGTTGTCCTTGCCAGAAAAGATATGCCGAAGGGTGCTAGCTCAACTGCCCACTTCCCGATCCTTCCAGTGGAATCCTTACTTCGAAGCATATCTCCCAAAGGATACGAAGTTGGTACAATTACATTGTGTACCAAAAAATAATGTCTTAATTTCCTCGAAGCCATTATCAGAGCATAAACGAACTTCTCGAGTTCGGAGTATCTTGTCTTCACTCCTGATAATGCTTCGGATACAAAATAAACAGGATTTTGTACCAACTTCCCATTGAAATCCACTTCTCTGACAAGGACTGCACTGACAGCAGAACCTGTAGCTGCAAGGTAAAGGAGTAGGGTTTCATCCGCAGTAGGCACCGTGAGTGTAGGAAGATTACTAAGATACTCTTTAATATCTTCGAAGCTTTTCTGACACTCCGGTGTCCATGTAAAATCTTCGGACCCTTTCAATGCTTTAAATATAGGCAAGCTTCTCTCCGCAGACCTTGATAAAAACCTGCTAAGTGCTGCCAGACGCCCAGTTAGCTTTTGCACTTGCTTTAAATTCTCCGGAGGAGCCATCTTTTGTAGCGCAGTTATTTGAGTAGGGCTAGCTTCTATTCCCCTGCTTGAAACTAAATACCCTAACAACTTTCCAGCCTTAGCTCCGAAGATACATTTTTCGGGGTTAAGACGGATCCCACATGCCCGAAGGCTATTGAATGTTTCTGCTAAGTCTAGGCTATGTTGGTGCTTTAAAGCACTCTTTATTACAATATCATCCATATAGGCCTCCACATTGCGACCTAATTGATGACCTAGAGCCTTAGCAACTAACCTCAAAAAAGTAGCCCCGGCATTTCTTAAGCCAAAAGGCATTCTTACATAGCAAAAGACTCCCGAAGGAGTTACGAAGCTTGTCTTGATCTCATCTTCGCGCTTCAACCATATTTGATGATAACCAGAATACGCGTCAAGGAAGCTTAATAACTCCGAACCTGCGGTGGAGTCGACCAATTGATCAATTCGGGGCATGGGGTAGGGGTCACGAGGGCATGCTTTATTCAAAGATGTGAAATCAATGCACATGTGCCACTTTCCGGAAGACTTCTTTTTCACGAAGACTGGGTTGGCTAACCATTCTGTGTGAGCCACTTCTCTGATAATCCCAGCTTTCAACAATTTCTCAACTTCGTCTTTTGCTAGAACAGCTCTTTCTGCAGACATTTTCCGGAGTCCTTGCCGAACAGGACGGGCCTTTGGGTTTACAAGCAAACTATGTTCAATGATATCCCGATCGACTCCGGTGATATCTTCGTCAGACCAAGCGAAGACATCTAAATTCTCTTCCACCACCTTTTCCAAGGAGGTTGCAACTTCTGGAGGTAAATCTTTACCAAATTGAAATGTATATTCTTTACCATCTTTAACAATGACCTTCGCTGCAATCTCTCCTTCAGGACTTGGTCTCGGGAAGGATTTGTTTGAAGCTTCGGAAAGGGCTGAAAAATTTTCTTGATTATCTTGTACATTGTTTACTTGTCTTGATCTCCGAAGATAGTAAGGACTCCTGCTTGTGTGGGCATCTTCATTCACATATAATTGTGATGCGCCACAGCTCCGAACTGGTTTAGCATGCCTCTTCCGAAGATGACGTTGTAAGCATACGGGGCATCTACAACATCGAAGATTACTTCCTCAGTTCGGGCCAACAAACCTTCTCCGAAGGTAACTTCCAGGCCTATTTGGCCAAGTGCATCAAGCGGAGGTCCTGCGAAGCCTTGCAAAGGACGAGCCGCTAGAAGGAGATGCTTTCTAGAGATGCACAATTGATCGAAGGCTTGAACAAAATTGATGTCTGCCGAACTACCTCCGTCAATCAATACTCCCCGAACTTCAGTGCCCGCAATATCAGTCGTGATAACAAGTGGGTCTGCATGTGGGAACTTAATGCCAGCTGCATCTTCCGCAGAAAAGGATATCGGTACATGAGACCACTCCGGCATAGCAGCTGCAGACGATGAAGTCCCAATATGGCCTACTTCTCTGACATACTCTCTTCGCTGCCTTTTTGACATGCTTCCGAGGGTACCTCCTCCGGAGATGGGGAGGACTACTCTTTTCCCTCGGTCTTGCCCTTCCTCTTGCTTCGGAGGTGGCATAACATTGGCCACTGGAGGGTGTCTTGCGGCTTCAAAGTTTTCTATTCGCGCCACAGCCTGGACCGGCTCCGGGCGCGCTGTAGCTGGAACTCGGTCGGTAGTACCTCGACCCAAAGTTCTCTCTAGATATTCTCCTCTTAGAGTGAGTATAGCCTTGCAAGTATCAGTTGCATGGCTTCGATTTTCACCATGAATGCAGCAGAAAAGGGTTTGGCCTTTGCCAGCCGTTTTCCCTGGTGGCCTCCAGTCGCTGACCTTGTTCCCCGAAGGTTGTGGAGCTCTCTGCGTGAACTTTTGCGGGGGTGCAATGTTCAAGACTTCAGAACGAGGGTGCTTTTGCCCCCTTCTTCGATCATGTTGAACTTCGAAGACTGGTTCTTGCGGCTGTGCCGAAGTTTTTACTTCTACTTTTACTTCTTGCAATAGGGATGAAGTAGCTGCAGTTCTTCGAAGCCAACCCTCTTCCGACCTCGCATACTCCTCGAAGTATGACATCAACTGAGAAACTGAGGATATGCTTTTCCGATGGAGCTTATCCAGGAGGCCTTGATGAGTAACACCTTCCCAAGCTGCATCAACTACCGAAGATGCAGACAAACCTCGGATCTGCGACTTCGTATGAGTGAAGTGCTTGAAATATTGCCTCAATGTCTCTCCAGGGAGCTGCTTCACCTGGAAAAGGCTTCCCGTTGACATTGGAGGCACGAAGGTGCCTTGAAAATTGCTTACAAACTTCTTCTTCAGCTGCCCCCATGAATTAATGGATCTTGGCTTCAAAGACCAGAACCACCTTAATGCCACTCCTTGAAGAGCTAAGGGGAAGCACTTTGCCATGGTGTCTCGAACTCCTCCGCTAGCTTCAATTGCTAGGGCATAAGAACGAACAAACTCTCTGGGATCTTCATCTCCAGCATACTTACAGAGCTTCGAAGTCTTAAACTTCGGATCAAAGCGAACTTTCTGCAGCTCAGGATGCAGCGGAGATTCATTATCGAAGGAGGCGTTCTCCGGGGCTTCGGGATAACCGGGTTCGTCGTCTTCGGGCACTTCTGGGATAGCTGGGATGGCTTGAGAGCGAAGCCTGTTCGCAGCTTCTTGTCGCCATCTTGCTACTTCAGCTTGAAGGTTGGCCATTTGAGTGGCCATATCTCCAAGATTGTCTTCATCTCCTCCGGAAGGATCTTCCGGGTCTTGAGAACTAGTAGGATCAGTTCGAAGTGGGATGGAAGGTGGAAGAGGGATTCCAGGTGGTCGAAGTATGGAAGGATTTGGCGGAGAAGCTCCGTATGTTCGAGGGATGGAAACTCCTTCCGGAGTTTGAGGTGGAGGGAATGTCGAAGGCCCTCCGACTTCAACCGTGTCGGATGGTGCCCCTCCGGAGATCCGAGAGGACCTCCGAACAGGGTTACGGGGTGCGCTCCGCTTAGGAGGCATGATGTAAGAAGTTGGTAGAGAACGGAGTTTTTTGGACTAGGTTCCCCACGGACGGCGCCAACTGTTGGCGTAAAAGATTACGCTAACAGGTTTCTGTAGAATAGAAACTAACAAACGAAGTGTTTGCGAAATGAACTGTTCTAAGCCTCCGAAAGGATAACAACTTAGAATAGTTCGAATGTGTGTATTGAATAACTTGTATTCGGTCCCTATTATAGGGTGAAATGGGGGGTATTTATAGGCCCAAATATTAAGGAAAAGACCTATTTACCCCTCTATTACAACCGACATAGTGGAAACTATTCGGTACCCTCGATAGGGCTAAAATGGTAAAAGACTAATCTAATGATATAAAAGATAAATCTTCCATCTTAGCTGGCAGTAAAGATCTCAAAAAGCCTTAGTTTGAAGATATACTCCGAACCAATGCCTATCTTCGTACTTCGAGCTTGACTCAGGGTATCTTCGAAGATGGACGTCTGGAAACCTTCAAATCCATTATCTGCTTTTGTGCTGTTACGACAATAACCCCGAAGATGGGATATTTTCCCCCAACACCAGGCAACATCCAACGCAGTCATGAATGGCCAAAGATGAGGAAGTGGGAAAATGAGAGAAGAATAGGAAGCCATGACCCTGGGCGAAGCTATAAAGCTACTATAATATGAAGGGTTTTGACTTGCAATCGAAGTGAAAAGATTGTGCGGTTAGATGTTTGAGAAGGTGTGGTAGCAAGGATAATGACTATTGCTAATTTTGAAGCATCAACAACCACTTAATGCTCAAAAACTGGGGGTATGTGTTGACGCCAAGATTTGGTAAAACCCAGTCCCACTAAAGATGCAAAACGGTCAACAGAAGTCAAAGATGGTCAAGGAAGCCCATCGATGCTGATACAATATGACCGGACGCACAAGAGTCAATGAATGATGAGGACATCACTTCGCCTGATACACACATGCACCATCAACCTACAATTCAATTACAGGGACCAATCACACGCGCCCGTGCCCGTCGCTTGAACCATGAGGTTAATTCTTTCCTTAGCAACTATGATAATATTTGTTTGGATGGGATGCTACTGAATACTAGTGATATTTTGTTGCTTAGGAACATGGGAGATGTAATAGGAGAGGTGGAGATGAAGACGGAGTCGCACGGATGATTTGAAGTCAAGAATTCGCTGGTTCGGACTACATCGACCACCATACACCAAAATGGGCATAACTTCCTCATACGAAGTCCGATTGGCGCGTTCTTGGACTTTTTGGAAATCTAAGGAGAAGATGGATCTTTTGGCGTTTGTTTCGCCTCATTTGGAGTCTCGAGCCGTCCTGTGTGTTTGAAACAGTCCTGCATGACATAATTGGGCCGTGTTGGCCCATAGTCTGAGTCCGTACATCTTCTAGCCCATAGTCCGAGTCTGTACGCCTTCTACAGCATGCCCACGCCTTATATACTCACGCCAGCCACCTTTAGGATTAGGTTTTGCTTTCTTTGCATCTACACTTGTGTGTTTAGAACCCGCTCCTGCACCGGACCGATTGGCTGCTGCATCAGTGTTTGTGAAACCTCTCCTCTTCATAGTTTATCTGTGATTTGGCATTCGACTTGTATCCTTCCTGTTCTTGCTTGTGTTCTTGGGTTTGCTTGCAGGAACTAGCCCTCGTGGCGAGGTCAATCGCGCCCTGCGTGGTTGATAACCAATGGAGACGGTGGTGTAGCGATTGCAAGGTTTTGATCCGCCGGACCGGAGCCTTGGATCGTCAACATCGAGATTCTCCACCAATCCAAGTTATCCTTACCTAGTGGAAGATCGGGACCAATCCCCCATTAGTTGGTATCAGAGCACAGATTTCCCGTTAGGTAATCTCGATCTGCTTTTATTTTTACCTAGAGTCCAGAAAACCCTCACAAAAAATCCCCACCGAGAACCCCTTTGTGCCTTGCGATTTTAATTTCAATTTTTAACCTTATTGAGTTTGTGTTCTTTGTCGAGTCTTGTTGCCGGTTTAGTAATCCCTTTGTGTCGTTTGAGTAGTAGTTGGTCTTGTGTCTCAAAAAAAAAATCCCCACCCGAAGCCCTCCCTCCACAACCCTACTCGTTTTCCACATCGAGTCCTTGTGACCCCCCCTTCGGTAAAACAGGCATAACTTTCTGCTCGTTTGTCAGAAAAATCTGAATTTTTTTGAGCATTAGAATCGCCAAAAAAATTAGGAAGATAAAGAAAAAAATTGGTCAAAGTTTTTGCTCGCCGTTCAGTGAACTTGTTGAATTTCTGTGAACCACATCCCACCTCAGTTGCAGGTGCCAATTTTTGTGGTTGCATCTCTTGTCATCCTTGTTCAAAAAAAATATCGTGAAAAAAAAGAAGAAGCAAAAGAGAACTTGTCCGATCTCTTGTCCGATCCCTTGTCCAATCAGCGGCAGCGGCAGAGAGCTGGGCGCGGCGCTGGGCTGGGCCGAAAGTCGTTTCCTTGTCCGATCTCTTGTCCGATCCCTTGTCCGAACATCGACAGCGGCATAGTTCCCTCTATTGCTTGAATTTTCACCTTGGGAGCACTAAGACCAGCAATTTTGACGAGTACTACGGAACACTTATTGAACTTGGTTTAACTATTATTACTATCGCTATTCCTTGCTACTCACTTTGCCTTCCGAGCTACACCTTCTCTTGGTCAGGACAGGTTCACATCTTGCAATCGCCACCACCCTCCACTTGGTTCATCACCTGTAGGCCGGTGACCTCCCTGCGGCGTGGTAAGAACACTTGCAAGCGTGGGTAAGGCGCTTGACTGATTGCTTCCACCACACACCCACCACCCCACCTAGTTGCTTTCCATAAGGATTATTCTTTGTTGTTTTGTCTTTTTACTAACATGGCAGATAACAGCGGTACCCCTCCATCTAATTTTAATGACTGTGTCTCATGACGTGCTCTACTAGAGTCTCAGCGGCAGACCCAACATTCCATCGAACGTCTCGCACGTACTGTGGCTAACCTAGTGGACCGGATGACTGCCCTAGAGACACGCTTGCCTGCTGCACAAGCCGGCGACGACCATGTTGAGGAGGAAGATGATCATATTGAAGAGGAAGACAACCTATCCTATGCCGGGAACAATGGCATTGGCCCTGACGAGGCTGCACATCATCCCTTTCAGTTCAATCATCAAGGTATGGGCGGCCACCGCAACCGCCATCCACGAGGTAACAATAACAACCGCAGGAACAATGATCCCTACTCCAAGGTAAAATTTTTAGTACCTCATTTTGCTGGCACCTATGATCCAGATGCTTATTTAGATTGGGAGATGTCAGTCGAACAAAAATTTAATGCCCACATGGTTACTGCTATCCACCGCGTGCCCTTAGCTACTAGTGACTTTACTGGATATGCTCTTCTTTGGTGGACTGAAATAGTTCAGGTTGGCAATGAACCACAAAATTGGGGTATGTTAAAACGGCAAATGCGTGGTAGATGGTTTCCTCCCTCATATAAGCGTGATTTGAGAAAAAAATTGCAGCACCTAAACCAAGGAAATAAATCGGTAGAGGAGTATTATCAGGAGTTGCAAATAGGTTGCATGCGTGCTGAAATTGAGGAGGACAATGAGGATAAAATGGCCTATTTTTATGGTGGTTTAAGACGTGAAATTCAAGATATCATTGATTATAAAGAATACAATACTATCACTCGTCTTTTCCACCTTGCTATACTTGCAGAAAAAGAATTACAGGGTCGCCAACAACCACAACGCAACATGAGGACCAACATTGGTGGTGCCACTTCACGCTCAAGTGGGCAGCAGCAACGACCACCACCACCACCTTCTCGACCGGCGGCTACATCAACACCTTCTACATCTACAGCCCAGGCTGAGAGCTCCAAGGCTGCAGCATTCAAGGTGCCAGCCAAGCCCACCTCCTCGGCGGCCTCTACCGCACGTTCTGCAGCGATCTAGTGTCACCGATGCAAAGGATTCGGCCACGTTATGAAGGACTGCCCTAATCAGTGGGCTTATATTGCTACGGAAGACGGTGGCTACGTAAGTGCTAGTGATGTTGAAGATGAATATGCACTTGCTGCTAACATTGCAGGAGATGACGATGCATCCGACGATGACGCTGTTTTTGCATCGGATGCCTCTGCCGACCATGAAGCACTTATTGTACAACATGTTTTAAGCACTCACATGGAGCAGGAGGACCGGGCACAACGGAACAATCTGTTTCAGACCTTCTTCATCGTCAATGACCGCCGTGTACGTGTCATCATCGACAGCGGTAGTTGCAACAATTTGGTGAGCCACGACATGGTAACTAAGCTTCAACTTCCCACACGTGTGCATCCACACCGTTACCACGTGCAATGGTTCAACAATAGCGGTAAGGTCAAGGTAACACAAACTGCTCACATAAAATTTTCCATTGGTACATACTTCGGAGTTGCTGATTTTGATGTAGTACCAATGCAAGCATGTTCTCTGTTACTTGGTAGACCTTGGGAGTATGATACTGATGCTACACACCATGGTAGGAGCAATAAGTACACATTTATGTATAAAGGAAAGAAAGTTACATTGCTTCCTATGACTTCTGCTGAAATTGTGAAATTTGAACAAGAAAAACATGCTAGGGACGCACAAAAGAGCAAACAACCTTCTGAAAATCAGCAAGTAGCTAAAATGCTTTCGAGGCAACAGAAAGATAAATTTGCTTCTCCTTCTTCATCACAAGTTATTAATCTGAAGGAATGTGTCATGCTTGCAACTAAAACTGACCTTGCTGAAATTTGTGATGATACTCCTATGATATATGGCTTGATTTGCACGAACGTACTGTTTTCACTTGCGAACATTCCTAGCTCTGTTCCTGTTGTAGTCATTGACCTTTTGCAGGAGTTTAACGATGTTTTTCTTGCTGAGATACCACCCGGGCTGCCACCGATACGCGGCATCGAGCACCAAATTGATTTGATCCCGGGAGCGTCTCTTCCTAATCGTGCAGCGTACCATAACAATCCAGAGGAGACAAAAGAAATTGAGCACCAAGTACAGGACCTTCTTGATCGTGGGTACGTCCGTGAAAGCCTTAGTCCTTGTGCAGTACCCGTTCTTTTGGTGCCTAAGAAAGATGGTAGTTGGCGCATGTGTGTTGATTGTCGTGCTATTAATAATATCACCATTCGATATCGACACCCTATTCCTAGATTGGATGACATGCTTGATGAGCTTAGTGGTGCCATTATCTTTACTAAGATCGATCTCCGTAGTGGCTACCACCAAATTCGCATGAAACTAGGTGATGAATGGAAAACTGCTTTTAAAACAAAGTTTGGATTATATGAGTGGCTTGTCATGCCTTTTGGACTTACTAATGCACCTAGTACCTTCATGCGCTTGATGAATGAAGTCCTACGGCACTTTATAGGACGCTTTGTGGTTGTATACTTTGATGATATCTTGGTTTATAGCAAGTCTCTCACTGAACATGTTGAACACCTACGTGCTGTTTTTTTGTCCTCCGTGAGGCTAGAATGTTTGGTAACCTTGAGAAGTGCACGTTTTGCATGAATCGAGTTGTGTTTCTTGGATATGTTGTCACTTCACAGGGTATTGAGGTTGACGCGGCAAAGGTAGAAGCAATCAACAGCTGGCCGCAACCCCAAACTATCACACTAGGTACGTAGTTTTCTTTGTCTTGCAGGTTTCTACCGGCGTTTTGTGAAAGATTTCAGCACCATAGCCAGTCCTTTGCATGAGTTGACCAAGAAGGGAGTTACTTTTACTTGGGAACCAGCACAAGAACAAACTTTTGCCACACTCAAGGATCGCCTTACACATGCACCTCTACTTCAGCTACCCGACTTCAGTAAGCCTTTTGAGTTAGAATGTGATGCTAGTGGTTTTGGAATAGGAGGTGTGCTGCTACAAGGAGGTAAACCTGTGGCCTATTTTAGTGAGAAATTACATGGTCCACAGTTGAATTATTCTACCTATGATAAGGAATTATATGCCTTAGTGCGTGTGCTTGAAACTTGGCAATATTACCTTTTGCCTAAGGAGTTTATTATTCATTCGGATCATGAAGCATTGAAGCATATACATAGTCAAGGAAATCTGAATAAATGACATGCTAAATGGGTAGAATTTATTGAGACTTTTCCATATATCATTAAGCATAAGAAAGGGAAAGATAATGTGATTGCCGATGCTTTATCTAGATGTTATACATTGCTTTCTCAACTTGATTATAAGATCTTTGGTTTAGAAACATTGAAGGATATGTATGCTACTAATTTGGACTTCAAAGACGCTTTTGCAAATTGTACAGATGACCGTGCTTGGAACAAATATGTGCTGAATAATGGATATCTTTTTCGTGCTAACAAGTTATGTGTGCCGGATAGCTCTCTTCGCTTGTTGTTATTGCAGGAAGCACATGGTGGTGGTTTGATGGGTTATTTTGGATCAAAGAAAACCGAAGATGTGCTGTCCACACACTTCTATTGGCCTAGGATGAGACGAGATGTTGAGCGCTATGTGGCACGATGCACTACTTGCAATAAAGCTAAGTCCCGTCTAAACCCACATGGTCTTTATATGCCACTGCCCGTTCCTAGTGTACCTTGGGAGGATATTTCTATGGATTTTGTGTTAGGATTACCTAGAACTAGGAGGGGGAGAGATAGTATTTTTGTGGTGGTAGATCGGTTCTCTAAAATGACGCATTTTATACCTTGTCACAAGAGCGACGACGCTACCAATGTTGCTGATTTGTTTTTCAGAGAGGTCGTACGCTTGCATGGAGTTCCCAATACCATCGTTTCAGATCGTGATGCTAAATTCTTAAGTCATTTTTGGCGGACGTTGTGGCATAAGTTCGGGACAAAGCTGCTGTTTTCTACTACTTGTCACCCCCAAACGGATGGGCAAACGGAGGTCGTCAACCGTACGTTGTCCACCATGTTGAGGGCTGTTTTGAAGACCAACTTGAAGCTCTGGGAAGAGTGTATACCTAATATTGAGTTTGCATATAATAGGTCACTACACTACACTACTAAGGTAAGTCCGTTTCAAGTGGTCTATGGCTTTAATCTGCGTGCTCCTATTGATTTGTTACCATTACCACCATCTGAAAAATTGAATTTTGATGCTACTACACGTGCTGAATTATTACTTAAGATGCATGAAACTACTAAAGCAAACATAGAGAAAATGAATGAGAAATATCGTGCTTATGGTAGTAAGGGTAGAAAAGCGATAACATTTGAACCAGGTGATCTTGTTTGGTTGCATTTGCGCAAGGATCGTTTTCCTGATTTGAGAAAGTCTAAATTGATGCCCCGTGCTGATGGTCCTTTCCGTGTGCTTGAGAAGATCAATGATAATGCATATAAACTTGAGTTGCCTGTAGCTTTTAGGGTTAGTCCCACATTTAACATTTCAGATTTAAAGGCCTATTTGGGAGATGACGATGAGCTTGAGTCGAGGATGACTCCAAATCAAGAGGGGGAGGATGATGAGGACATCA
Source organism: Zizania palustris (assembly GCA_019279435.1). Lineage (NCBI taxonomy): Eukaryota > Viridiplantae > Streptophyta > Magnoliopsida > Poales > Poaceae > Zizania > Zizania palustris. The sequence goes on from JAAALK010000288.1 coordinate 32,061,614, forward strand.
CTTTGCCGGATACACACATGCACCATCAACCTACAATTCAATTACAGGGACCAATCACACGCGCCCGTGCCCGTCGCTTGAACCATGAGGTTAATTCTTTCCTTAGCAACTATGATAATATTTGTTTGGATGGGATGCTACTGAATACTAGTGATATTTTGTTGCTTAGGAACATGGGAGATGGAATAGGAGAGTTGGAGTTGAAGACGGAGTCGCACAGATGATTTGAAGTCAAGAATTCGCCGGTTCGGACTACATCGACCACCATGCACCGAAATGGGCATAACTTCCTCATACGAAGTCCGATTGGCACGTTCTTGGACTTTTTGGAAAGCTAAGGAGAAGATGGATCTTTTGGCGTTGGTTTCGCCTCATTTGGAGTCTCGAGCCGTCCTGTGTGTTTGAAATAGTCCTGCATGACAGAATTGGGCCGTGTTGGCCCATAGTCAGAGTCTGTACGTCTTCTAGCCCATAGTTCGAGTCTGTACGTCTTCTACAGGCTGCCCATGCCTTATATACTCACGCCAGCCGCCTTTAGGGTTAGGTTTTGCTTTGTTTGCATCTACACTTGTGTGTTTAGAACCCGCTCCTGCACCGGACCGATTGGCTGCTGCATCAGCGTTTGTGAAACCTCTCCTCTTCATAGTTTATCTGTGATTTGGCATTCGACTTGTATCCTTCCTGTTCTTGCTTGTGTTCTTGGGTTCGCTTGCAGGAACTAGCCCTCGTGGCGAGGTCAATCGCGCCCTGCGTGGTTGATAACCAACGGAGACGGTGGTGTAGCGATTGCAAGGTTTTGATCCGCCAGACCGGAGCCTTGGATCGTCAACGTCGAGATTCTCCACCAATCCAAGTTATCCTTACCTAGCGGAAGATCGGGACCAATCCCCCATTAATGAAGATAAAGATAAAAAGAAGATAAAGATTGTCCAGAATCGGTTATGATAGAGTGCTTGGATGGCAAGTCTCCGGACTATAAATATATACCCCTAGTTAGATTAGAAACACACATCTCTATCAAACAACTACTCGGTGCATCGCCACATTTGGTTCCTAAGTTTTATCGTTGTAGGGTTTGGCACTCGAAGCTAGGTTGCATCATTTCGATATCCGGCGAAGAGGTCAGTTCCGCCACCCCGACGACCATATTGACTAGGTCAGTATCCTCATGGATGCATCAGATTGATCTCTTGAGGTGAACGTCAAAACAATACGGTCACCAGTTCTCGGTGTCGGCTAGGTCTAAGGCTGCATCAGATTGTTCTGTTAGATTGATGTGATCTAGGTGTGGTAGTTTGAGGCTTCATCGGTTAAGTCTAAAATCTCTTGCTATTGTATCATTTTCATGTTGTATGCCATTCATATAAATATAGCATGCCTGATACTTTGATATATTATTAAGATAATCGTGATTAGCTATTGTCTTGGTTAGGTACGATCTAGTTATTGTGATGATTTTTATGAAATAGACATGTTATCTAGCACATTTTATTTATTTTTGTCGGAGTACAAGCTGAGAGGTTATCTTCAATTCAACATGACATCTTCTTCGCCATCGGAAAAGCGCTCATCAGCCTATGTTGTAAAACTGCCCATCTTATCAGTCAATGGCACGCTCGCCCGATCGCTTCAGCATGGTCATTGGCCCTATGACCGATCGACATGATATTCCACGAATATCCCATCCTCATCGCGGCCATCGGCTCGATAGCTGTTAGGCTATCATATTGATCATATTTTCCTATTTCCTTATAAGTTACAGGGTCAGATTTATTGGTACTCCTTGAACCCCTTTTTCTAAGAACATATGACCTACACTAGAGTTAAGCAGATCTCCAAGGCCACACGTGTATCAAAGTGTGACAAAAAATGCACCGATAGACGCCCTTGGTGGCGATAACATCTAATGAGTGGAAAACCTCTCCTGACTTTTTGGCCTCATTCTATTAGTGCGTGGATCATGGCCACCCTACCTCATGTCTTCACTGCCACACTTAGGGCAGTCGTCCATCGATGGTAGACGGAGCCCTTCATTCGTGCAGAATCTGAAGAACTCACAATTCCAATGGGGGTTGAATTGTGAGTACTCATGATCATCCTAGATGTCCATCCTTTCTCTTAACTTCCTCTCATATTTTCCAATCAGATCCGGTGAAGTGACGCTACCATTTGCTCGCCTTCTCTTCTTCGAGTGGTGGTCATCAATGTAGTGCGCATGCACCATGTTGACCTAAAAAGGGTGGCCATTGATGTTCATTGTCTTCTTCCCATCATCGAACTTGATTCAGTCTTGTTCCACGACCAACTAGATCTACTGTCTAAACACTTTGCATTTGTTAGTTTGGTGATAGGGGGAGTTGTGCCACTTACAATATTTATTCTTCTTCAATTCATCGACGGACGGTATCATGTGATTTGGTGGCAACTGGCTCTGATTTTCTTTGAGAAATAGATCAAATATCCTATCGGCATTGCTGATGTCGAAACGATACTTCTCTTCATTGTCAGCTTGCTTTACCCACAGACATGCGATATGCTTCTTGTTTCGGGCCCATTTAGCTAAGCCGACCTCCGCATCGGACCCGCTATCTTCATCGGAGTGTGAATGGGGAGTGTGGGCATATGCCACCTTCTTCTGATACCTATCCCTTTTCACCTTCTACAATCGGCTCTCATGGGCAGATACCCGTTGTACCAGGTGTGAGAGGCTCTCGAATTCTTGTGATGAAAATCTTTCCATTATCGGATTCAGGAGTCCCTGGAATTCTAATTCAGTCAGTTGCGCATCACTAAGGTTCAAGCTGTAGCACCTGCTTGACATGTCGCGGAATCTTTGCGCATAATCTTAGACTGACTCATCCAACTTCTGCTTCACTACCATCAAGCCAGTAAGCTTAATCTCGTGTATACCGACGATGAAATATTTATGAAACTTTTTCTCTAGGTCTGCCCATCCTCTAACAGAGTTCACCGACAGTGACGAGAACCAGGAGAAGGCTGATCCTCATAGTGACAGCAGGAATAACTTGACTTTAAGTGCCTCCTCAGCCGATGCCTCCCTACACTGGGCTAGAAAATAGCTAATGTGCTCGATCGTGGACACCGAGTCCTGTCATGAAAACTTGGTGACATCGGGAACCTTGTATCGGTTCGGCAGTGGCACCCGATCGAACCACTCCTGGTATGATCGCCGATACATATTGGTTTGATCTTTGGGCTTGAGCCCAAACTGGTCCCATATGACCTCAGTAATTTGGTTCACCTAATCGTCTTCCTATTGGTTCGGTGCGGGGTATCAGTCAGTCGTTGGAGGTTGCTGATACTGATCCAGCCGAAAAGCATTGTATCTTTGTTCTTCATTGGAGTAGGGTGGTACTCCGTAGTATGCGGTCTGGTGGTACCCCTGAGGGATGCCATCGGGTGCCCCCCTTGGTGGCACAAGATCTCGCTACATGTTCCTGGTGATTACATACGTGGGTTGGGGTACCTCTTGCCTGATCGGCCCTTGTGGCACGGCCGAAGGCTAGGATGGTGGTGTACCCCTACCAAAGGGATACGTGTACTGATATGGGTACTGTCTACATATCCCTTGGAGCATGGGTGTAGGTAACGGGGCCATCACTGTTAGCCTCCCGGCCGAACAAAGTGTTCGGCGGACCCTGCCTTATTAGCCCTTGCGATTGTGGCACCGCCTGAGTGTGTTGAGGGTTTTGCAGCAGACAAGGAGGATTGGTCAAGAAGTACACTAGGCCCTGTGTCAGATCTTGCGCAATTGTCCTGTCAATAGTATTCTTGATCAACCCGTGCAACGTATTAACCAACACCTTGGACTGATTGGTGAGAGCATGATGTAGAGCGTTTTCGATGAATTCCTGAAAAGTGACCCACGGGCTCTCGGCCTGTTGAGGGATCTCACAAGCCACGACTAGTTTCCGCAAGTGACTTCTCTAAACATAGCGAGATCGAGTCATGCCGAAAGAATCAAGGCACAATCTCTTGTAGTTCTCCACGTGATCTTGTACCTTCACTCTCTGTTTCAATATTTCAATGCGTCCATGGTGACCGAGATGATTTTGTTGAAGGATATTCCCAAGAAAATTCTGTGGATCGGAAGTTCAAATTATTTTTTGGTCTCGATATAGAGAGAAAATGTTGCTTCCGAAGCTCTGATATGGTATCGGAAGTTCGACGAGCCATAAGTTTCGATTCAGAATCGGGAAATTTTGTACTGATCGGAAGTTCTGATATGGTATCAGAAGTTCTGATATGGTATCAGAAGTTCTGATATGGTATCGGAAGTTCCGACGTGGGCAAACAGATTGGATCTGTTATAGTTTTTAGGGTTTCAGGAAGAGCATGACTCAAGGGCTCTTAACCCTATATAAGGAGAGGAGGTTGATGTCTTGGTGCAAGCAATAAGCCTAGATTAGACCTAGCCACCCAAGAGTTCTCTCCTTCATTAAATGATCTCAAACGTTAAGGTCAAGGAACCCCGTTTCTCACGTGCGGTGCTAGCACACTGCCATGGGAGGTATTCCATCCCTGTACGTGTGGACTCTGTGGAGGCGCTGCTCCAATAGCGATGCTTGTAACATCTACATGTGAACGACTACGTCGTCTTCATCGATCGGATCAGCGAGGGATGGCAAGGACGAAGAGGGGAGAGGCTTGACGCACTGCTCCAACATCTTCTTCGACTGCACCTAGTGTGTCTTGTGCTAGAAGGTACCGATCTATGATCTCACACACGCATGAGCCTAGGGTCATAGGGCGAAAATTTTGAATTTGCCGGCTAGCATAGCTCCCTTATTTCCCAACAGTTGTTACCATCAACTTCACCCGCCATGGATGAGTGATCTCAAAGATGTCCCACTGGACATGCCAAAAAGCATGTTGGTATATTTTTTCGTCAAACGCGTGGCCTAGGAGATTTGCTTAACTCCAGTGCAGGTCCTGTTATCTTAGAAAAAGAAGGTTCTTAGCATGCCAATCAGTTTAACCTTGTAACTCTTTGTCGGAGATCGAGATGATTTAACCCGGTTCCAAGTGCCAAGTATCGTCGGGATTAACCTTGGGAATCCAAGGGTGGCGATGCGTCGAAAGAAGTAGTTTGTTGTGGTTGATTGTGTGTGTCTCCTCTAAACCTAACTAATTAGATACATATTTATATTTCGGAGACTTGCTATCCATGTAACCTACATTGTAACCAATTTTGGATCATCTTTATCTTCTCTCTCCTTTATCGGCTCCTTCATATCCGGTCATATTGCAACAATATGGATGTGCTTCTTTGACCAACTTTGAACGAACTCCTTTGACTTCTATTGACCATGCGTCATTCTTAGTGGGCTTGGACTTTACTAAATCTTGGCAGCAACACTTGGTTAGGAAAAGGGTTAAAAGTGACGTAGGATCGGTGGATCCAAACTCCGATAAATATATACTTGTGTTCATTGTGTTCTTTGTGTTCATGAGCTAGTTCATCGTATTCATACATGTTTTAGCCCGATCTATGTGCTCATTGTTATTTGATTGCAATTGATGAATGTGATAGCTTCATAACACCTATTAGAACTTGTAAGAACAATTGGTTTGAACTAGAACTAGTAGATTTAAAGTTATCAGTTAATCACGTTTATTGCTTGTTTTAGCCCGTTCTCTAAATCTACCCCAGGGATCTATATTTCCTTGCATATACGTACTCCAACACAACTTGTGCTAACTTTCTATTCTTACCGAATTGCTATAAAAATTCATCTTGTGTTCTTGGTGTTCTTGCTAGTTCATACATTAATATTGGCCTATCGACTTGCTAGCAAGGTTGTAGAACATCTTCCTGTGTAAAAGTTAGAGTCAACATCATTACACACATTTCCATTCATTTACTTTGTTGGCTAGATCAAAATTGAGATTTGTTGATTTTTTGAGCCCATCGGAATTTACAATCCATATCGGAACTTTCGATCAGCTGAAGTTCCAAAAAATTTCCAGTGCAACTTCCAATCCAAGAGTTTTTCAAACTAACTATTTTCCGCAATAATTTTTCAGGAATTCCTATTCACCCCCTCTAAGCGACATCAGTTTCCTTTCAATTTGTATCAGAGCAAGGTTTCTCATTTGGGCTTCACTGCCTTGAGAGTAAGGATGTCGATGGGTGGTGAGATATTTATTGAACCTCTTTTGTTAGATGGGTCGAATTATTTATTTTGGATAATATGCATACTTAATATATTTAAAACCATGGACCCTAGGATAATGTAAAATCTTGATGTGAGTATTTGTCCTCCATGTGATATTTTTTTGGCATGTAAAGAGGAAGAGAAATGCTTACATCTTAATGCTTAAGCCTCTAATGTTTTATTTAGTTATATGAGTGATGATGTAGTTGAATTCATCATGCCACTTGAGGATGCTCATCTCATATGGACTATACTCAAGGAAAAATAGATAAGTCCAAATGTGATGATGAAAAGCTCTTATTAGAAAAAAACATTTCAGAAGTTCTTAACTTCATCTACTTGTGAAGAGACTCAAATGGTGATTTCAAATAGTCGAGATGACATCTCTACATCAACCTCCTAACCAACATGTGATTCCACACAAGGTAATGAAATGGTGAGTAAGGTTGACAATTACAAAATTCCTTCCTTGGACTCCAACAACTATAGAAATGAAATATGCATACCCTCATGCGTTATTCACCATTTAATATCATCTAGTACAAAACTATCAATATCTAATGATGATATGAATGATTATTCGCATTGTCATACTTCATCTTCCACTTGTACTTCTGAGACTAACGTTTTGAAGAAAGATGAAGAATATGGGTGATACAGGCTAAGTTAAGAGTCATCTTCACCAAGTTATTCATCTTCTCACTTCGACACACCAATATGCCTTGTAGCTAAAGGTAAAAAGAAAATGGTAAGTGAGAATGATTGTAATGATAATATATTTGGAAATTAATTTGGGTTTGATTTTTTGAATGAAAAATATATGTCTAAAATAATCAAACTCATGAACACCATAGAACGCCTAGAGGAAACTCTTGAAAAACAGGAGAATCGCCTCATTAACAAAAATAAGCAACTAAAGGCCTTAACAAGTGAGCATGATAAGCTTGAAGAATCTCATATGTCATTCATTGATGATTATGAGAAACTAAAAATTGAACATTCTCATTTTTTTGAAAGTATTTGTGCTACTAACTCTAATTCATGTACTGCATATTTAGAGAAAGAATTATTGATCTAAAGGATCAACTTACTGAGCTTACTAACAAGCTTGTGGTTCTACAAGAAAATCATGATGAGCTCTTGCGCACTCATGAAACTACTGTTGTAGAGTCACATGCCATGTTAGAAATAGCTCATGAGGTAATGATATTAACAATAAAATCTTATGAGCCTCAAATTCATTATAACTTTAGTAGTGCAAACCCATGTTGCTCCCAAGCAAACTTTTTCCCAAGCACTAAATGTGACTTGGAGTTTCCAGGTGTGAAACCAAGGGTGGTTTCTGTCTTAATGATGAGTGATTGACAAGGATGAGCATTTGAGAGATCGAGCGATGGAGGAGGGGTTGGATGTAAAATGGAGGATTGTGTGCGGAGGGTTTCGGCGGTGCATCGCGTTCTTGTTTTGGCTTGTCTTGGATGTGCAGGGTGGAGATGCTGACCAACTGTCGACGGTGAGTGATCGAGGGTCAAGCGGGGAGCTCGATGCCGGAGGATCAGGGAGGCAGGGCGAAGTTAGAGAAGATATCGACAGTGCACGAAGAGACCGAGCAAGACTTGGACGGACGGATGAAAGCGACGGCGTGACGACCGGGTCTGCGAGAGGGAGGCCAGGGCAAGCATTCAGGCGGCTCGAGAGGATCGAGAGTGGAAGTGGCTTGCTAGCGCTCAGAGTCGCAAAGCGGTGTCATGTGTCGAAGGGTTGAGAGGATTTGTCGGTTTTTGCTGAAAACCATCACAAATCAAGTTTTGTTAATTTCAATAGTTATGAGTCATTTTTAGTGTTGAGTCTTTGTGTAATAAACTAGGTTTCATTTTAGTAAGTGTCTAGAGCAATTGTACTCCTTTGGTATATTTTTCAGAATTTCTTAATTCTGAAAATATATTACAAGGAATAGGACCTTGGTGTAATATTTTAATTCTAGAGTAATATTTTAATTCTAGAGGGTTCTTTTCAAAAAATACCCCCCATGGTTGGCCTATAAATAGAGGACCATATCTATGGGCAGGTGACTGTTCTTTTTGGCTAAACCATATAGCTTTTATCAAATTTGTGTTATGTTTTCTGCTGTTTTGAATCAAGCCGACTTCACTGTTCAAGATCTGGGACGAGAAACAGTGCAGCGCCTGATCTCTTTTGTTGTGGATGTTTTGAATGTTCCATTTTCGAAAATTGCAACTGGTTTATGTGATTCTTTCTTGATTCTTTTGCTGATCAAAAGTGGTACCTCTACTCTAATTTTGAGCAAATTGATTTTTATCTGAATTGAACTGAACCCCCTTTTTGGTGTTTGAAAAAATGTCTGTTTCATTTTTGTGAATATGCTGAAGTTTGGGGATCATGTTTTTTCTCACAAAATACTTTAGAGAGGATGTTTATGGAGAATAGAATGAAGCACTACTGTGGTTGGAGAGTTGTTGTTCTTACGATGAATAGTATGAGGTGATGTTGTAGCAATTAAGAAATCTTTTGTTGTTTTGATCTAATTTCTCTCTGATCTGTGGATTTTCTCTTGGGAGATCTTGGAAGTCTTGATCAGCCACCTTAGTGTTCTACACAGGGATTGATGGCCACCATTTAATGAGTTTTTTAGCATCAAAGTTAATCAGTGCATTTGATTAGTTGTTCTCTTTTCCTCCTGTTCCTGTTCTGAAAAAGGCATGAGTATATGCTCATATTGATCTATGAGATTCTTTTAATAGGTTGTATAAGCTGAGTAAGTCTTGTAGGTTCTACTTTTGATATCTTTTTGATTTACATCACAAGCAAGTGGCTAGTTAATTGAGTTATTGAATTTTTACTAAAATCATATGTTCTGGATTATTCTAGTATGCACTGCTGAGTCTTGTCTTGTGAAATGATAATGATGTACTAGAGATTGCTTAAGTTGAAGAAATCTGATTTGAAATTAAATGAGTACTGTTCATAATACAGAAATTTTCAGAACTGTATTTTAACTGAAAACTAAATTTGTGTTCAGTTCTGTTTTTAGTATCAATATTCTTTATCAAGGTGGTTTCTAAAATATTGTGAATTCAACTGAAACCTGATCTGAAATTTGTTTTCAAGGTTAAATTAAATTTGTTAAGTTTATATCTGGTCTCTGAAATCACTATTCAGTTTTAGTTCTTATCACATCTGAAAACACTGTTCTGGTTCAGAATTTTATCTTCTGTTTCAGATTGTAGTTTGAGCTCAAATCTAAAGTTTGAATCAGTTTTTCCTGTTTTGAATTGGACTGAAAGGTTGTAATGTGTTTTCAGATTGAGCTCTGATTTTAACTAGAGGTACTATTCATTGTCCAAAATTTTTCAGATGTGCTGAAATGTGTTAATTGAGCAAAATTGGTTGATTGAATTAATGTTCTGATTGGATTGAACTGAGTCTCTGAATTCTATTTCCATATTTAGATATTATTGTTCAGAACTGTCTCATTATCTGAAATTTGTTTTTAATCTCAGTGCACAACTTATTTGAAACTGATTCATGCTATACTTTGAAACTGATCTGTAGTTGAGTAATCTTATTGGAATTTGAAAACATGAAACTGTAATTCTGAATTGAGCTCAGTTACAAAACTGAATTCTATTTTCCTATTTGAGTTGAAATTATTTAGTACTGTTTATGATTTCTAGTATGAATGAATTATCAGCAAATCTGAACTGATTTGAAATTTATTGTGAAGCAGCAAGTAATTTTCTGAATTTAAATTTATTAATACTATTCATCTTCAAGCCAGTTTTAGAAATTGAATTTATCCAATGGAACTCAAAGTGTATACTGAATCAAGTTTGCTGGTTGAACATTTTTTTGCTCCGATCTGAGTTTTATGAATCTCTAAAACCTGTCGGAGTTTCAATGATCGACACCTTCCTGTCGACTATTCATTTGCCGAAATAGTAGTTGTATTTCAGAGTTTCAAATAACGAGTATACAAATCGACTGTTCAAACTGTGATTTAGACAAAAATCATGATTGAGGTTGAATTCTGTTCTGGTTTTGTACAGTGAGTCACAAATCTGATTCTGTAATGTTGAGGAGCATTGGGGTCTTCTGAACATGCCATCATATTCACGAGAATTTGTCGAGGCGCCTATTTACCCCCCTCTAGTCACCATTCCGATCCCACAATTAGTATCAGAGCCGGTTATATCACTAGTTGACCTTAACCGGTTTGTGATCCTTGTTTTGGCGACATGGAAAGAAACTCAAAAATTCCGATGTTTGATGGTTATGATTTTGCTTATTGGAAGGTGCACATGGAGGCTTATCTTCTAAGCCAAGGAAGTGCTATTTAGGACATCGTCGATTCCCAATTTGTGATCCCTGAAACTCGAACCTCAGAGGGTGAAAAATCAAAGTATGATTGCAACAGCAAAGCAACAAACATACTTTTTGTCAGCCTGAGTCGCAAAGAGTTTGATAGGGTCTATTACCTACGAACTGCGTGTGAAATTTGGACCACTTTGAAAACTTTTCATGAGGGCACTACCCAGATTAAGGTTAGGAGGCAAAGCTCTTATAATCAAGAATACTAGATGTTTGTGCAAGTCCCTAGCGAATCTGTAGATGCCATGTTTGTGTGTTTTGATGGAATTGTGAGTAATTTGCGCTCCACTGGGACTTTGTCTTACTCTGACCATGATAAGGCGATCAAACTTCTCTATGCTCTTGATCGTAGCATATGGGAGGTGAAGATCTCTAGTATTGAAGAGTCGGCAAGTTTTGACACTCTGACTTGCGACGAACTCTTTAGTAAGCTTAAGTCCACCGAGATTGCCAAGGCGTCTCGTCAAGGAGTCAGAAACTCTTTGTTGCCTTCTATTGCTTTAGTTTTCGGTCCTGTCAATGGTACCTCATCTAGAGGTAACTTTTCTGGCATTTCTAAAGTTTCTGCTTATTCTGGTGCTTTTGATTTGTCCTCCTTTGTCTCTGTCAGAAAAGAACAAGTGGACACTCTAGATGATGAGGAGCTAGCTCTCATTGTTAAGAAGTTCACTCGCTTCTATAATGATAGACGAGACCAAAGAAGAGGAGGGTCTCAGGGTTGTTTTGAATGTGGAGATACGTCTCACATAAAATCAAATTGCCCTAAGTTGAAAATGAAAAATAAAAATGAGCACAAGCACCAAAAGTTGAACAAGAAACATTACTTCAGAGGGAAGCATGGAAAAGTGGCTAAACGAGTAGCCAGAGCTTTTGTGGCCACCCTCAGTGACATTGACGGTACGTCAAGCGAGGAGCCAAGCTCGGAGGAAGAGGAGCCTCCCAAGAAAGAGAAGAAGGAGAAGAAGACAGTGGACCTCACCGAACTTTGCTTTGTGGTCGACGACAACAACTACAACGACGAGCTCTACACCTCTGAGGTATATCTATCCCGTGATCAGCTTCTTGTTCAAAATATGAATTGCATGATGCTATTTATTCTCAGGATAGATTACTTAAACTTGCTGCTAAAGAACGAAAAGAATTAAAACTCAGACTTGAAACTATTTCCACTGAACTTTCAATTTTGAAATCTAAGTCTGATGATGCCAATTGTGAGTCATGTCTTACTGTCATGGATGAACTTGCTCACCTATGTTTACACATGCTTAAATTGTTAAAAAAACTTGAATTAATTGAAAAGCAGCTTTTGGTGGTGGAGTCTAGTTCTGCAGTCATCAACAAATGCATGAACTGTCCTTTACTTGTTGAAAGCATTAATTTGAGAGATAGGCATGTTGATGAACTTAAGGCTAGACTTGCGAGTGCTTAGTGTTCTAAGGATGTGTAGCTAGTGTGTCCACCTGCATCATCCTTAAGGACCAACTCAGCTTTGCTAGAGAGCAAGTGGAAAAATTGAAATGTGAGAGTGATTACCTTCTCTCCGTGGTGGAAAAATGCAATAAAGGAAAGGGTGGGATGGATCTGCTTTTGGCTAAAACCAAAATGTGTGCTGACAGGGTAGGGTTAGCTCTCGGGTTGAGTTATGATAGAACTACTCCAAATACTTTGAGCGAAACTGTGTTCACTCCTCCCACTACCCTTGAGAAAGAGAGAGCTCAGTTAGACACTGATCAAAAAGCCAAGAATCTTACGCAACCTACAAAGAAAGCTCTTCGTTAACTAGATGAACCTCCTCAGCAAAAACCCAAGAAAACTGTGAGATTTGCGCCCGAGACCCATGCTCACACACCCAAGAGAGTGTATCACTGCTCCTATTATCATCGGGTGGGTCAGTTGGTTGGGTTTTGCTTTCATCGTATCTGGAATGAGTGACGGTGTTTTGCTATGAGCTTTCAGGACATGCATTACCCATCTTTAGGTATGCATGAGTATGCTTTTCACTCTTGCTATGATTTTGAGGCTCCCCATGGTTTTGTGAGTGATTTTGCCCCTCATGGTGTACACCATGCTTCATATGGTGATAGACCACGTGTAAGAGGATTTGATGCTCGACAAGTTGGGAGACCACGTCGTTTTCTAGGTTCGCGCTTTGTAGGTAGACCACACACTTTTTATCATGGTTCTTATCCTATGCATGGTCAGTCTACTACTTTACCTGGTTCTCGAGTTTTGCGATGCTAGATTCCAAAACAGTTTTTAACTCACCTTCTTACTGAGCATCCGAGAGCTTCTAGCATGTTTTGAGGGGGAGTTGTGTAGCATTGCATGAGCTTCTATCATATGATTAATTGCTTTTACAAGTACATGCTTTGTAATGCCTTTGAACTATTGTCTTTAATGATGTTGACTATACTTGACATGTTTACTTCTTATAATTGTCATGAGCATGGCTTTTATTTGTGAAAATTTGAAAATGATCATTGCTTAGTCTAGAAACTAGCTTGAATGGGTTGAGTGCTTTTGCTCTCTTTTACACACCTGATAGCTAGGTCCTTTTCACTTGGATGCTAATACGCAACTTGATTTCATCAAACATATTATGCTGAAAATGAAAATGAACGATAATGAAAATGAAAAATGAATGAAAATGAAAATGAAAATTAATGATATTCGTGTTGTTGTGTGCTAAAATTGAAAAGATCCAGGTGGGTTTTCTTTGTCGCACTACTTTGTTCTGGACTGCATACCATAGCAATTTGGTAAGAACTAGGACGACGTAGTGTATACCGAGATCAATTCTTTAAGATTATGATGGTCTTTTGCTTGACCTAGGCTTGGCTTGGTCGGTTAGCATAAGGTTGACATGCAAATAACCCCTTGCACAAAAATGTAAAGTTAAAATTCATTGCATATCATGTTTTGTTGAAGCTCCTTGATGTGGGATATGCTTATCTGGTTAGTATTTGACTAGCTTTTGCATCTCATGCCTTGCCATGTCTAGTATGCTAGTCTGAGTGGTGACGCTTTTATTTGCTAAAATCTGAAAATGCTTGCTCATGCCTTTTGTTTAGATGGTATTCAACTGAGTTGGTCATACAATACTTTTAGACAATAGTCAAAGCAAATACTTGTTTGTACTGTAATTGCAGTTGCCCATGTTTCAAGAGATCACATATCTGCTTTACCCTCATTCCCCTCTTTGTATCTTTTTATCTCCTTGATGCTTGCATTGTCAAAGGGGGAGAAATAGTTTACATGATGCTTTTGGAGGCTTTTGGATGATTGCTTGATTAAGGGGGAATAATTGGCTTTCGTGTTGTATTGAGATGCTTTTGATGCTTTTGCCTTTGCTTTGCATAAGGTTTTTTCCCAAGAGGGAGATCTTTTATCAAGTGACATGTTTTTGCTCTTTTATGAGTTTTTATGGTCACTTGTGCGCTTAACTTGAAATCTTTATCATGTCTTTGCTTGGGGTTGTCAATGCACTCATCAAGGGGGAGATTATGAAACTAAGGGTGTTTTCTGTCTGAATGATGAGTGATTGACAAGGATGAGCATTTGAGAGATCGAGCTATGGAGGAGGTGTTCGATGTAAAATGGAGGATTGTGTGCGGAGGGTTTCGGCAGTGCGTCGCGTTCTTGTTTTGGCTTGTCTTGGATGTGCAAGGTGGAGATGCTGACCAACTATCAACGGCGAGTGATCGAGGGTCAAGCGGGGAGCTCGATGCCGGAGGATCAGGGAGGCCGGGCGAAGTTGGAGAAGATCTCGAGAGTGCACGAAGAAACCGAGCAAGACTTGGAGGGACGGATGAAAGCGATGACGTGACGACCGAGTATGCGAGAGGGAGGCTAGGGCAAGCATTCAGGCGGCTCAAGAGGATCGAGAGGGTAAGTATCTTTCTGGTGCTCGGAGTCGCAAAGCGGTGTCGTGTCGAAGGGTTGAGAGGCTTTGTCGGTTTTTGCTGAAAAACGTCACAAATCAAGTTTTGTTAATTTCAACAGTTATGAGTCCTTTTTTATTGTTGAGTCTTTGTGTAATAAACTAGGTTTGATTTTAGTAAGTGTCTAGAGCAATTGTACTCCTTTGATATATTTTTTAGAATTTCTTAATTCTGAAAATATATTACAAGGAATAGGACCTTGGCGTAATATTTTAATTCTAGAGGGTTCTTTTCGGAAAATACCCCCCATGGTTGGCCTACAAATAGTGGACCATATACATGGGAAGGTGGCTGTTTGGCTGAACCATATAGCTTTTATCAAATTTGTGCTATGTTTTCTGCTATTTCGAATCAAGCCAACTTCACTCTTCAAGATCTGGGACGAGAAATAGTGGATCGCCTGATCTTTGTAAGTCCCTAGCGCAGAAACCCTTTCATTCTAGATTCAATTTTGTGAGCTCTCTTCTGGTGAATCTACTATTGGTTTCTGTGATTATTTCTTTATTCTTTTGCTAATCAAAAGAGGTACCTCTACTCTAATTTTGAGCAAATTGATTTTTATCTGAATTGAACTGAACCCCCTTTTTGGTGTTTGAAAAAATGTCTGTTTCATTTTTGTGAACATGTTGAAGTTTGGGGATCATGTTTTGGCTCACAAAATACTTTAGAGAGGATGTTTATAGAGAATAGAATGAAGCACTGCTGTGGTTGGAGAGTTGTTTTTGTTACGATGAATAGTATGAGCTGATGCTGTAGCAAGTAAGAAATCTTTTGTTGTTTTGATCTGATTTGCTCTCTGATATGTGGATTTTCTCCTGTGAGTTCTTGGAAGTCTTGATCAGCCACCTTGGTGTTCTACAAAGGGATTGATGGCCACCATTTAGAGAGTTTTTTAGCATCAAAGTTAATCATTGCATTTGATTAGTTGGTCTCTTTTCCTCCATTTCCTGTTCTGAAAAAGGCGTGAGTATATGCTCATATTGATCTATGAGATTCTTTTAATAGGTTGTATAAGATGAGTAAGTCTTGTAGGTTCTAGTTTTGATATCTTGTTGATTTACATCACAAAAAAGTGGCCAGTTATTTGGTTATTGAATTTTTACTAAAATCTGATGTTCTGGATCATTTCTAGTATGCATTGCTGAGTCTTGTCTTGTGAAATGATAATGTTGTACTAGAGATTGCTGAAGTTGAAGAAATCTGATTTGAAAGTAATTGAGTATTGTTCATAATACAGAAATTTTCAGAACTGTATTTTAACTAAAAACTAAATCTGTGTTCAGTTCTGTTTTTAGTATCAATATTCTTTTTCAAGGTGGTTTCTGAAATATTTTGAATTCAACTGAAACCTGATCTAAAATTTGTTTTCAAGGTTAAATTAACTTTGTTAAGTTTAGATCTGGTCTCTGAAATCATAATTTAGTTTTAGTTCTTATCACATCTGAAAACACTGTTCTGGTTCAGAATTTTATCTTATGTTTCAGATTGTAGTTTGAGCTCAAATCTAAAGTTTGAATCAGTTTTTCCTGTTTTGAATTGGACTGAAAGGTTGTAATGTGTTTTCAGATTGAGCTCTGATTTTAACTAGAGGTACTATTCATTATCCAAAAATTTTCAGATGTGCTGAAATGTGTTAATTGAGCAAAATTGGTTGATTGAATTAATGTTCTGATTGGATTGAACTGAGTCTCTAAATTCTATTTGCAGATTTAGATACTATTGTTCAGAACTGTCTGATCAGAACTGTCTCATTATCTGAAATCTGTTTTTAATCTCAGTGCACAACTTATTTGAAACTGATTCAGGCTATACTTTGAAACTGATCTGTAGTTGAGTAATCTGATTGGAATTTGAAAACATGAAACTATAATTCTAAATTGAGCTCAGTTACAAAACTGAATTCTATTTTCTGATTTGAGTTTAAATTATTCAATATTGTTTATGATTTCTAGTATGAATGAATTATCAGCAAATTTGAACTGATTTGAAATTTATTGTGAAGCAGCAAGTAATTTTCTGAATTTAAATTTGTTAATACTATTCATCTTCAAGCCAGTTTGAGAAATTGAATTTATCCAACTGAACTCAAAGTGTATACTGAATAAAGTTTGCTGGTTGAACATTTTTTTGCTTAGATTTGAGTTTTCTGAATCTCTGAAACCTGTCGGAGTTTCAATGATCGACACCTTCCTATCGACTGCTCATTTGCCGAAATAGCAGTTGTATTTCGGAGATTCAAATACCGACTATACAGATCGACTGTTCAAACTCCGATTTAGACAAAAATCATGATTGAGGTTGAATTCTGTTCTAGTTGTGTACAGTGAGTCACAAATCTGATTCTGTAATGTTGAAGAGCATTGGGGTGTTTTGAACTGGCCATCATATTCGTGAGAATTTGTCGAGGCGCCTATTCCCCCCTGTAGTCGCCATTCCGATCCCACACCAGGAGAAAAAGAGGACATTGATTATGGACTTGAAGAAAACTTAATCAAGAAGATCAAGTCCAAGAATACAAAGGACAAGAGAGAAAAGAAAAAGAAGCAAAAGACTCTCATTATTTGTTTCAGGTGCAAGCTAGAGGGTCATTATTTGAAAGATTGCCCTTTGGAGAAAGAAGGAGATATGAGCAAGAATCAACAACTGAAAAATAAACTTTCTCATGTGAAGTGCTTCAGGTGCTCAAATATGGGACATTATGCCTTTATGTGTTCCAACATGATTGACAAAAAGCAAAACTTCCAAGAAAGAGTATTAGGAATTTCTTTGGATGTCAGAAGAAGGATCATAAGATTACCTCATGCCCCTACATGAAGAATAAAGATCACTACATGTAATCAAGGAAGAAGCTCACTAACAAGAAAACAACCAAACAACAAGGCAATGAGTTGCCATGCAGGAATAAGAACTAGATTTGTCACAATTGCCATACAAAGGAACATATTGGTAAGAATTGTCTCATGGGTAACATTCCTAAACAAAACTCCTCATTTGATTATGATTTGTTTAGGAATGGAAAAAATGGAACTTGTTCTACTAATGTGATTAGTTCACCACATATTAGCATAGTTTGGGTACCAAAAAGTGCTTAAATTTCTTAATAGGGTCTCAGAGATACATTGAAGACTTGGCTTATTTGAGAATGAACATGAAACATATATCAATTCAATATTTTTCAAATTGTTCCTTACATGACATATATAAAAAATCGAGGAGTGAGGGATTATTGCCACTTCTCAATCTTCAATGGCATTTCATCAACAAGTGTTTTTCTTTGAGCTATGTAGCGACTTAACTTTGTGTAGGTATCAATTCTTCATATTTGTCACAATTGTGACTGATTCATTGGTGGCTAGATTGATTTGATTAAATTTCATACTTTGTGTATCGTGATATTTGTAATAGCTATCTAGTCAACATTGTCTTTTTATTAAATGCAGGATGAATAGTATGTGAGGAGCCATGGTGACGACTATGGGCCTCATTGCTCCCAGATGATGAGTGATTGTCAACGGAGAAGAGATGATGAGGAACCCCTCTAAGGGGAGGCACTTCAAAGGGGTGCTCTGAAGAAAGGCAGTTCGGAGGAAGAGGAGATCTATCATGTATTGGATGTGTGACTCAGGTACATGGACGGGTGACTACCGAATTGAGGTAGTTGTAGGGTCATGCCGGTCCAATCTGGCTACAAGGGTGGAGATTAGCAGGGGACTTTCCATGGCGTTGGCCGGTGTGACTCAGGTAGATGGATGGGCGATTGTCGGGCTGAGAGAGCTACGTGGTCGTGGTGGTCCAATCTAGGTACACGATGCAATGGCAGCAATCGCTTTGGCCGTTTTAGCGTAAAACAGTCAACCACAACAACTGTACACATGAAAATCAACGTACCTGATGTGAAGCCATGTAATCCACGCAAGCGAAGCATCAAGAAAATTAAATAGTTTATGCAGTTTTACCTTTTTGCCCTTTGAGCCTTAAATCTATAAAAATACCCTTAAGGGAATTTATGTCTTTTCCTATTTTTAGTGGGATATACAAAGGCTTCATTTCCTTACATTTAGGGTCAACTCACTTTATTGAAAACATCTGAGTTCTAGAAATTTTTCGTGTGTTATTGAAGCCACCGCCGCAAGTGTCTGATTTTGTGTCTCCGGCCTGCGCGCCTTATCACCACTAGGAATTATACCTACTACTTTTTTTTTCTGTCGAACAAGCCGGCACCCTGAGATATAGCATCAAAGGCGCACTTGAGAAAGCTACCATCTCCGGTGTCACACCAAAGGCTCTGTACTCCACACCATCTACTTTCAACTAGCATCGCACTACTCGGCTTTGGTGATCTCTCTAGGAGTGTTACCTCGAGTCTGCTGCATACTGTATATGCACAGGTGCGCACTAAGATCATGTTGGAAGTGCGTGGTGGTGGTCCTAGCCGTAGGACCGATAGTAGCGATCAGACGGGGGTGAATGGGTGCCTCGACAAAAACTTTTGAATTGATGGCCTACCCTTAACACCAAACGCACTTCAAAATACAAGCAATGGGAACATGCCAATTTTCATAAAGATACCACAAACTAAACTAGTGCTATCACCCTCCTGTCAGATATGGTGTGATGCTACAGTTTGAGAGATCGAAATAACTAAAAAAATCTAGCCTAAAAACAACCGGTGTCTTAATCGAACGGACACCAGTATTTAAAGGCTGAATAAAATTACTCACAATACAAATGACATCTTCACAAAAGTTTCACCAAACAACAGATAATTCATCAAGCACATGCAGGCCATCCACAACACATAGGCAGTTCACAAATATGAGAAAGCACAATATTTAACGCATTTAATCAAAATAAATGCAGTAAATAAAAGATACTAACAGATGATTCAACAAACACTTGATGTGCACTAAAAACACATAGATATATCAATCAACATTCATAGTGCAATATGAAAATATGGTGTTTGCAGCAGTTTAATCTATCATAGAATAATCATCAAAAATTTATTCAAGTGCATGAGAATTGAGAAAATTACTGCTCCTGTTCAATGCGCTTCTGGTTCCGCATGCACATGGCGTTGCGCCTATCGCACCGATTGAGTTCCTGTCACGTCCGCCACGGGCTACTCGCGAGGCCTCCAGTTCCCACGTGAGTCCCCGCCGTCGGTATCCTCAAGCCACGCTACGACGCACATAGGAGTTGTGCTCCCTGCTCGTGAATCTTTGGCGGTGCTCGCCAAGCACGCAGAGAAAAACTGAAGGCGCTCAAACCGAGCGCAACAGTTCTGCCGAGTGAGGCAGTCGACAATTTTACTCAGAAAACCGAAGGATGTAGCGCTTGAAACAGCGATGGCATGCACAGTGGCGATGGAAAGAAAAAATCGTTGGTGGCGGCTTCAGAGAAGTGGTGGTGCTGAAATAGTGGAGAAGAAAGACAACAAAATTTGAACTTTGATTTTCTAATTAATTGAGTTGGTGAAACCCTAGGGTATACATGTCCATTTATAGGCAGTTTAAAAATAGAAAATCACGCAAATACCCCTAGGGTAAATTACACACAAACGCAAAAATAAAACCGCGGGCCCAACGGGAAAAATAGTAAAATCCTAACTAAAGGTAACTTGTCCTGACACAGAGCTTACGTAGCAGCTATGGCTTTGCTTAAGGATGGTTTGATCTTCAATCAACGATCCAGATTATTGCGTCAGTTTTACACTGAATCTGACAAAGCGCTCGTCGCCTCTGCCCTAAGTATCCAGATTGGGCCGACACGACTCTACATCCCCCTTAACCTAGTAGTCGCTCGCCGCCTGTTTACCTATGTCAAACTCGCTCAAATCACGATGAGTCCCTTACCGTTCCTGGCCCATGTACCCAGATTAGGTCGGTCCGACTCCGTGGTCCCCTCTGCCCGGCAGTCGCTCGCCCGTCGTGTACCTGAGTCACATGCGGTGAAGAAACGATAGGTCCTCTCTTCTCATCTTTCTCTCGTTGACTTTCATTGACAATCACTCATCACTTCTAGAGCCATGAGGCCCCTGATCTTCAATATGGCTCCTCAATATCCCCTTGATGAGTGCATTGTCAACATCCTCTTCGTCAACACTTCGTGACCTACAAAACACGGGGACAAATGAAAACAAAACACAAGAGAACAAAAGAAAGAAAATAAAATAAAAGGTTTAACCTTAATGACCAAAAGCCAAACAAAAGCCATAAAAAGGTCATTATGGTTAAACAGAAAAAAATCAACAAAGATTTCAAATAAAAATTCAAATGAGTGCAATCTCTGAATTATCAACGGGGATATCCAAAGAGTAAAGGAAAAATAGACTAAAACTCCCCCTAAAACGAATCCTAGAGAAAGCTAAAACTCCCCCTAAACTTTTCTAAAAGGATCAAATATCCCAAAATTTCTCCCCTCTATTGACAACTAGGCTCAATCAAGTGAGACTAAACACACTTCAAAAGAGACACAAACTCAACCTCCCCGTGAAATGCAGCTTCCCCTCAAAATATGCAATGCATGCAACTGGGTGCAAGTGGAGTGTAAAAAGCATGCTTCTCAAATATGATTGACTGGAATTATAACATCTAGCAAGTACAGCACAAAATATTGTCTAAGACACATGGCATGATCAGTGCAATAGAAGATATCCAAAGAACGTCATTAGTACACATTTTTAGATTTTTGCAAATAAAAGCATCACCACATTTTCTAGTTGAAACAAGCTTATTATATTTTTAATATTAGGCTTTTTCTTTTCCTTTTTCATTTTTTACAGGGGTTATTTGCATGTCAACCTTATGCTAATCGACCAAGTCAAGCCTATGTTAGAACAGGACCATCAGAAGCTTAAAACATTAGTCTTGGCATACATTACACTGTCCTAGTTTATACCAAAGTGCTATGGTAAGCAGTCTATAACAATGCAATGGGACACATCAAATCCACCTGTATCTTTACACTTAAGCATAAAAGGGATGGATTTTTCATTTTTTATAATTTTTATCATTTTATTGCAAATTTTCCATGTTAAAGCATATCGATGTCCAAGTTGCATATTTGCATCAAACTAAAGGATTCAGGTACCATGCATGTTAAAGATAGCAAAAGCATTCAGCCTACACATGCTAGTTACCAGAAGCAATAGTGATCATTTTTTATGTTTAAAGAATAAAAGCCATGCATGTGATAGATATCAGATATATCATGTGAACTGAAACAAAGCTTGTTCACCGACAGGTATTCAAAAGCATATACTAGCAATAATGAGTGAAGTAGTTTAGTCATATAACAGAAGCAAGCTTAAAGTGTGATATGTAAATATGCGCGATATGAACTCACACAAAAATACTCAAATAAAAATACTCAAATGATCACGCTGAACTGCTCGGGATCCTTGATGATCTGATGTCACCTCACCGGAGTCAACATCTAGCACCTTTGGACTTGACCCGAGCTAGACCAACCGTATCTATATGTAATAGCTCTCCTAGGTAAGAAGTCATCACCTCAGTCATAGGTGCATGAGAAGTGAAAATCATCTTCCCATGGCGACAAGATTGGCAAACTAGATCCTTCTCCATCTTAAGCTTGTGCAATCCTCGGATTAGGCTCATAGAACTCAATCTGACTAGCAGAGTCGTAGGTGGCTCAACCCATTGCAGGTTCGGTGAATCCACACCAAATATCCTTTTCATTCACTACAGGATCAAGCTCAAGAAGCCTTGCTTCGCTATCTGAACGCGCACCGAGGCCTCGCTTCATGTCACGTGATCTAATATAAAAATTAAGCATCTTGAAGTCATGCTTTGCCTAAAATATAAGTGCGTTTCGGAGCCTTGCCCGCGCACGTTATCCAAATCCAAGCATGCCGAAGCATGCTTCACTTAATTTGGCTATGCTGAAGCCTTGCTTCGCTCCAGATTAATGCGTTCGAAGCCCAAAAGAGGCCTTCGCTTAACGCGATATAAGTGTCCAAAGCCGCCAAAAAGGCGCACCCCTTCACATTTTTAAATTTCCCACACCAGCAACGACTAAGTCCCTAGCTGCCACGTGCAAGGGGGGACCGAAATATGTATGCGAAGTGTGCGAATGTAATGCACAATGCGAGTGTCACAAGCTAAAACGTTCCAAACAATCAAATTATGCGAAGCATGAAGACGAAGTATGCAAATATAGTAAATCTCATTCATTGAAATATAATTTTGAAGTATGTTACAAATACACTTCGAAAAACAAAATTATGAGTAGTATGTATCTAAGCCTAAGAAAAAGCGAGCTCGAGGCCCCGACCCTCGCTTGCTCTTCTTCCGGCCAGGGCCTCCTTGGCTGGACAAAGCCTCGTCATAACCTTCTATCCCACGGCCGGTCTGTTCACGCCCTGAAGCCCACAGACCTAGTCTTTCACCTTGCAGGTTTGTCCAAGTCTGGGCTCCAGGTGGCGCCGTGTCGAACGTAGAGAAGTCTAAGGCTTCACTGCCTGTTAAGGTCGTACCCGAAGGTTGTACCCCTCGCCACTTAGGTCTACTTCGAAACAACTTAAGTCTGGCAAAGAGGAAGAACTCCGAAGAGGCTCCATCTTCATGGTAGCCAGCAGCTCCTGGGCTACTTCGGAAATGGCTTCACCCTTAGGACCTCTTAGAATCTTGAACCGAGGAGCGCCTTCGGACCTAGCTACCTCGAGAACCACCCAAATCTGGCGAAGATCTTTAGAGTCATCAAGTACATCGAGATCAACATTCGAAGGCTGAGCCTAGGCAGGTATAAAGTACCCCCGCAATTATATTAATAAACTGATGAGTTTTTACAAAGCCTATAGCTAAGAGTTACAAGGAGCCTAAGGAGATCTACACCTTCGAAGGCGGAGGGGTCAACATCGAAGGCTGAGCTGGCGAGGCTTGTGCCCTAGCTCGGCGAAGGCATAGGGCCTTTTGGAGGTCGAGGACTGCTTCGCAGCCTTGGGCCTTCCAAGGCTCTTGAAGGTGGCGCCACGCTCCGCGGACGCCTGAAGGAGGGTCCACCAAGTGCTGGCCTCCGATGGCCACCGGAGTTGCCAAGGTCGCTACCTCGAGGTGGTTGCACCATGAGCCATGAAGCATCTGCAACACCCTTTGACCCGCCACTCGGCCGGCCATTAGAGCGAAGCCCTTCAAGGACACCTCCACCATCGCAGCCAGTCTTTAGGAACTTGACGCGATCCCCTATTTGCTCAAGGACTAAGGTCAAGCTCGAAGTGGCTTCATCGACATTATGAACAATGAAGTCCTCTAGGTAGTGGCCAGCTTGGTGAAGTTTTGTGTTCTCCGCCACCAACTCGGCTTTGGCCTCCTCCGAAGCTTGTCGGTCTCCGAGACCAAGACCTCCCTCGCCTTTTCAGCTTCGGCCCTCACCGTCTCTACTGAGGCTTTGTCTCGCCTTCACTTCTCGGATTCCACCGAGATCTCGTGTTGGAGGGCATCCCTCTCCTCCGCCAAGTTAGCCATTCATTGGTCCGCAGAGATTGCTGCTGCAGCATTCTGCGTGAAGGCCTGAAAGGATTCAAGAAAATCATAAGTGTTGATTGAAAAGCAAGTATGACTCGAAGACCGTTTGGGACTTCGCTCACCTGGATGAGGGCTTCATTTGTGTTTCCAAAGAGGTCAAAGGGGTTCAAGCGGCTGAGTTGAGCCACCAAGCCCTCTGACCACACAGCAATGTAGCCTTCATGAAAATCATGAATGGCCGCCTCCATCATGGCCCCCCTCAGCTGCAGAGGCTAGACTATTTCCACCACTTCAGTAGCTGCTGCCGGAGCCCCTGCTGGCTCCACTCCGGTTCTAGGGCTCGCGACCGTTGCCTCCTCCATAGTAGGGGCTTCGGTTGTTGGGAACTCTAAGCGAGCCCTTGAGGCTTCGGGTTTGACGTCATCCACCCTCTTCCTCTTGGAGCCGCTCACTGAGGGTGCAGGGCTGGAGAAATGTGGCAGAGCTTGGACCCCCTCGACGCCGAGCCAGGTACACACTCTATTCCTGTGTTCCCAAGTACCCACCAGAGCGAGCCGTTGAGCCTGCTCCTCAGGTGTCGGGGCTCCGATGATGCGCTCCGCTGCCACGATGGCCTCCTCCGGAGTCCTTACTTCACGAGCAGCTTCATCAAGATTCCAAGTCAGAACAAGTTTATTTTGCGAAGTATGAAAGTGAAAAGACATCGAAGTCTTACCAAGGTGTTCTGCCGACACCTTGCTTAGGCCCATTGAGCCCGAAGGCTGAAAGAGCCCCTCCGGCCAAGAGAGCGCGAGGGGGCTGAGCCGAAGGGTGATGAACTCCTCCATGAGGTCCCTCTTGCTCATCCTCGAAGCTACCCTCCGCAGGAGCAAAATTCTTGAATGAAGGATGTCAGGGATCGTCTTCACCATGCCTTTGCGTCAGTAGGAGATGAGTGCATTGGTACTCCGAAGGGGAGAGTTCGTGCCAACTGAGGTGTAGAACCACTCTTGGTCCCACTTCGAGTACCACTTGCTGTTGGCAGCCCTCGCTGGGAAGACGTCCTGGTACTCCTTCCGGAGTTGGAAGTTAGCGCTCCTGAAGGCCAAGGCCCTCTTGACACAGTCTGATCCCTCCATCTGCTTTGGCTGGCAGTTGGCGTCATGGAGGGCTATGAAAACATCGGCGCACCCCTCGCAACCCACTCGAAGACCGCTAGCCTCGCCACGACGTTTGGCGACAGTTGAGTAAGCTCGAGGTTATAGGCCTTCAAGACTTCGCTCAGCATTTCCACAGCCGGTAGCCCGAGGCTGGCCTCGAAGAAAGCTTCAAAGAGTACTACTTCGTCATCCCGAGGCCTTAGTATGGCCTCCGAATTCTCCGGTACCCGAAGCTAGATTTCCGGCGTTATCTTCCCTTCGCAAACCTTTCAGACATACACCTCCATTGAGTACGAAACCCTCATCTCCAAAGTCTACTCAAACTTCGACCGAAGGTCCCTCGACCCCAACCGCCTCGCTGTAGGCTTCACCACCACTGCCGCCTATGCCTGGGCGGAGCTCGAACTCGCGCCCAAGGACAAAGCCTTCTTCGATGAAACCTTCTTCGGCATTTTGTGGAGCTTCGGTGCGAAGGGCGCTAAAGCTTGCGAAGCCAGCTCTGCGCGAAGCTAGAGGTGAATAGAAGAGAGCGAAGGATGCTAGGAGTTGAGAAAGAAGCAAATGAGAAGTGTACCAAAGCCGTATGCGGTAAACCCCTTTTTACAGGCTGTAAAAATCCCGACAGTTCCCGTGCCGAATTCACTGACAGGTGGGGCTTAAGCGAAGTTGAAGCGAACCGGCGCACTGTAATAGTCGGTTTTGTAGCCGTTGTGGAGCCGTTTGGTCTCCTCGAGGGCGCTTTGGCAGTCGAGGCAGGCAATTATTGCCTACACAAGTCGAAGCCCCCTTGGTCCAAGCTCCGAAGGCCTGTCTTCTTTGAAGTTGCATTTTTTGTTGTCATTTGTCCAGTGGCGCACGCACCCCATTGTTCCGAAGGGCTGCGGGCAAGGGGCTACTATTGGGGAATAAGTTTTCCCTTGAACAGGGGCCAAATGACGTCAGCCTACGTAAGCCTCCGGCCTAGAGCTTGACAGTGTCGATGCAGATTCTCGCCTACGGAAGTTATTTCCAAGTAGCATTTAGCCCAAGCCTCCAGGCTCCCTCTGAAGTCTACCAGGAGGCAAGTCCCCAAGCTCTCTTCAAAGCTCTATTCGAAGTTAACATCCGAGTGCTCTTCGGAGTTAACCCCCGAGCTTCTTTCGGAGCTCCCCAGAGCTGGTATCCGGACCCTCTCGAGTCAATTCGAAGCTAAGTCTCTGAGAGCCCAGTTCGGAGTTCAACTCAGAGCATGCATTGAAGCACACTTCGGAGTGTCCTTTGAAGCCTTCATCGTAGTCTCCTCCCGAAGAGCTCCAGCTGCTACTTCGAACCAGGAAAATATTTGTACTTCGCTACAGTGTAGAAGCCATACCGAGGGCCCTTCTGCCCCTAGTATGTCGTTTAGCTATTCAGAAGTGATGTTTATCTGACACATCTGTAAAGCTATAAAGCACTTTGTATAGTAGACTAGCCTTTTTCCCTTCTTTCCCTTATAAAGTCTATGACTTATAGAGGGCATTTAGGTCTTTTCCTTTGGCCTACGTGCCTATAAAAGCAGGGCCAAGCCCTTGTAATATCAAGACTCTCAGGATCCTCCGGATTCAGTAGATTCAACCAAGGTAAATTATGCCAAATCTACCACAAACTGGACGTAGGGCTGGTATCCCTTAGGGGAGATCTGAACCAGTATAAATCCTTTCTCCTTCTGAGAGAACCCTTCGAGGTTCATTTTATACACCGTATACACACAAAACCTATGTTGTAGCTAACACAATTGCTACAACACTAACCTCCTATGTCACCTCCAAAGCTCAGAGGAGGATCAAAAAAACAAACAACGAGAAGGGCCAAACGAACTAGAGAAATCAATGTGAAAAACCTTACCGAAGGGTAAGATCTAGCAAACCAAAGATCCTCTAGAATCAACAACAGAAGACATGCCCTTCTTAAAATGAACCTCTAAGCCCTCCTCAATAAGTTACGATACAGAAACCAAATTAAAGCCCAAATTTACAACAAAAGCAACGTTCTTTAAAGAAAAATGCTCAAAAATCCAAATCGAGCCAAAATCTTGTATGTTCCCTTGACCATTGTTCCCGAAGGTGATGTATTCCTTGGAGCTCGGGAAGGGAGGCTAGAGAACAATCTACGATGCCCCGTCATGTGGTGAGAGCACCCCAAATTAATCCATGATCCATATGTCCTCCAAGCCTCGATCCTACAAAATCAATGGTCATAAGGGGGAGCAAACGGTCCAACACCAAGTTTAGAAAAATAGCTAAACCAGTGGGCAGAAAGGCTAACTTCCGTCGGCCAGCCTGGCCGACAGAAGTTAGAGCCCCCCTGCTGACGTGGCAGTGTTCGGCGCTAACTTCCGTCGGCCACGTCAAGCCGACGGAAGTTAGCTAACTTCCGTCGGCCGCCGACGGAAGTTAGCTAACTTCCGTCGCCTCGCTTCCGTCGACCAAAGGCCGACGAAAGTTAGCGTTTTGCCGACGGAAGTTGGCTTCTTCCGTCGGGAAAGGGCTAACTTCCGTCGGCTTTGGCCGACGGAAGTTGCCTGTTTTGTTGTAGTGAAATCCATGATCCATATGTCCTCCAAGCCTCGATCCTACAAAATCAATGGTCATAAGGGGGAGCAAACGGTCCAACACCAAGTTTAGAAAAATAGCTAAACCAGTGTTAAGCCATCTTCTTAAAAGTAGGAAAGAAAAAAGAAGAGTAAGAGTCTAGACCAAAACACGACTCAAAGCACAGTCCTCTGTTTTGCCTAAAGTCATGGTGACGAGATCCAAAGTCGTATCCAAAATGACCTGGAACTCCGCCAGAGTGAAAACCACACTCTAGAGCATGGGCACGAAAGTTGTCTCCTCTTTCACCACCTGCACGATGCACCCTAGAATCTAGCCTCTCTCCACATTGAGGGACTCTCTATCTACCACCCTGCTGGTAGAACTGCTCCTACCCACCTTGAGCTCTCTTTGCTGTCTGAACCCGCTTCCTCCTAAAGAAAAACCTCGTAAGATGTCGTGCTCTTTGGCAGAACTCACAATGACAGTTAGGCTTCTTGGGATGTTGTTGGCTCTTGGGTTTCTTGGGCTTGGTGGTGTTGGGTGTTGGCTCTTTGGTCTGAGAGGGTCCAGGTAGAGAGTCAAGAGAAGTGAGAAGGCTCTTGGGCTTGGGGATCCAAACAGGCTTCTTAGGTGGAGCTTTCGGTTGTTCATGGAAAACTCCATCCTTGGGATATCTCTACTCTGGAGTCATATTACTCCACTCCACTGCCCGGCTCAGGGAACTCTCAAAGTTAGCCTTGGGGTAAGTGTAACCTACTCCAAACCCATCTTACCTCTTGAACTGCTGGATCATCATGCTGAGTTGAGGCTCTCTAGCACTCACCCAACTAAGGATCTGACGGAGGTAAGAATTCTCATTACGAGCATCAGCTAACTCGTTTCTCAATGAAGCTATCACCTCCACCTAAAAAAAGCAGATCTCACACTCTCAATCGATTTGAACAAACTTCTCAAGCTTATGGACCACGACCTTCATCTTGATCAGATACATCCTCAGAGACAGGAAGTTATCACAAATAGTGGATGGAATTGACAAGGTCTTAAGCTCAAGCTTGGTCTGCTCTAACTCAACTCTAAATCTCTCTAGCTCGCCCGATTGCTCATCACCGTTCACTCTCAGCTCATCTAGGTCAGATAAATGGGATGGACAGTATCTACAAGGCACGATGGCTGAGGCATAAGAATCTTTTAGCTCTAGCTGAGCGCTTTCAAGCTTAGTGACCAAAGTGTCTCTCTGATCCACCCTCTCGGTGTAGCTAGATTTCAAAGAAGTCAGGTCACACATCAATAGCTCACAGTTAGGGCACTCACTGCTCTCATACAAGAAAGGGAAAGAATATAAACTCTCAATCTTGCTATTGACCATAGCAAGCTCACTCTCTAGCTCATCTACCCTCTTCTAAACAGTCCTAAGAAGTTTCTCCCGATACTTCAACTCTTGATGGTTTTCTTCAGGTAATTCAATGACTTCATGCTCATAAGAAGATGCCTTCTCATCGTCGCCGTCAGACTTGTTAGAGTAGCCATTGTGGGATCTTCGACTGCAGTGCGAACGAGTCTTCGGCTTGTCTATGAAACCCATGAAGCAGAGGCCAGCCGGATCATTCATGTCCTTCTCCTTCCCCTTCTTGATCACGATCTCCTCATCACTTGAGCTCGATCAAGAGGAAGAAGAGGATGATCGCTCGGATTAGCTCCTCTCCATCTCGGCGAAGAAGGCCTTGTCCCAATTCTTGTTCTCGCGCAGGTAGTCCTTCAGGACCTTTCAGAAGAACTTCGTCTTGCCCTGGGTGAAGGTGTACTTGTCAGACACAATGTGCTTTTTAGAGTCGTAGGAGCCACCACCGATTCTCTTCTGGTGAGTTTTCCACTTAGGGCAATCGGCGATAAAATGATCTGGATCACTACACTCAAACATGGCAAACTCAAGTGTTGAACAAACATAGATCATCTTCTCCTAAAAGATCCAACTAATCCTCAGTGATAGACATCAAAGAGGACAAAGCACATCTCAAAGAAGCATCAAAAGAAGGTGTCGCAAGGGCCAGTGTTTTTGAGCCAGAACCAGTGAGATTTGATCTCAACTGGATATCAACCTCTGAGGCCTTGAGCTTAATGAAAAGCTCTGCGACAGTCAAGGTATCATAAGATGCACTCTAAACAATAGAGGATACCTTGATCTCCCAGAACTTAGGGTCCAAGGTATGAAGAACTATGAGCGTCCGGTCATGATCTGAAACCAGCTGATGTCTATCGGCTTTGTTGGCCCGAATCTTGTTAATGATCAACTGAAAATGACCAAACAAAGCCTCGATAGTCTCACTTGGTTTCTGTGAGAAATATTCATACTCTCACCGGTAGGTATGATAGAGCCTAGCCTTGACCTGAGCTATCCCCTCATGTTGTGCCTAACGGGTAGCCCAGATCTCTTGAGTAGTGTTGAGATGGCTACCAAGCTCAAACTCTCTAGGACCTAAACCAGAAAATAGAATGTTCACTAACTTATTGTTCATGTCATGATGAAAAACTATCTCAGGGGTAGTATGCTTAGCAAATGGAAGCACAGTGAAAGTGGCATATGTTGATAGAAAAAAATGGCATTAATGGTTGAAATTGTCAAAATATCAATTTTGGTAATTTTGGGCCAAAAATATAGAAGTACTGGTACAAGCCGAAGCCCTGAAGTGCCTTAGGCCCACCTGCATGGGGCCTCGGAGGCCTTTTAGTGGCCTGCTTCATGGACTAGCTTCGACCCGAAGGCCTCTTTGGCGGCCTACCTTGCCGAAGCTTCGGCCCGAGGAGCACACTTCGGCGGGCCTGCCGAAGGCCCACTTCGGGTAGTCTTCGGATAAGAGTTTGATGAGGATTCAGGTTGTTTTTATTTCTAATCTTGATTAGGCCGAATCATATCAGATTAGAGTTAGAGATATGAAGACTAGCCCCTATAAATATAGGGGTGAGGCCGGTTCATAGGACCCCCCAAAACAAAGATCAATCACAAAGCCCTAGCTTCGAACCGTACCTTTATTTTTCATCTACTTTTCGCATTAGTATCAATACACCTTCTTGGGTTTGCACTGGAACCCCTCTGTCGGCCACGCCGTAATTGTGTTAAGCCTTGTTGGTTCGCTTGTGAATCATCCGTTAATCTATTTAACATATTGCTATCACCTTATTAGCTCGCTTGTGAACCATCTGTTAATCTACGTAATAGATTGCTACCCTTTGTTTTGTATACTACTACACCTGGTAATTCGGTATTTAGGCCAAATTGGCACATGATCTTTATTTTACTGCAAGTTTTACGTTCGGAGTCCCCTTCGCTGAAGGTTTTCGGAGCTAGGAAGTTGGTTTCGGAGGCTGTCGAAGCACCCTTCGGCGAGTATTCGCTTCGTCCGACCATGCCGGATCCGTCACGCAATTGTTAGTCTGGTCGAGTCCTACGCAACGGAGCTACTTCGCATCGGGGTTGCTTCACGCCAGAGTCGCTCCAGTGCTCCACGCTAGACTTTGTCGCACCAGTGCTCCGTACCAGACTTTGTCGCGCTAGCGCTCTGCATTGGATTTTGTCGTGATAGTGGCCTCGCACCGAACCCTATCGTTCGGAGGGGATTTCGCGTTGCGATTTGTTTGGAGCCTGTTTTCGATCAGATCGACCCGAACAACGAAGGTGACCTTCGGCGCATACATCGCACCAGACGCCGAAGCCCCCTTCGATGACCCTTCGCATGTTATACTCCGAACCAGTCAGGCTCCGTTCGGCCGATTGGTTTATTTTATCTATATACTTTGGCTAACTAGATTATTTCTTTGTGATCTGATTACCTGGTGACTCCACCCCCTTTACCACTATTAAGGGTAGTCGGAACGTGACGTCAGTGTTGTGTTATGATTAGGCTTATCCCTATGTATCCACACACTTTTGGATCATTGAACCAGCACAATTGCGGGGGCACGTTTTCATGTCAACACACTTTTTGGTGACTCCGGTGGGGACAACAACACCAACATGACGAGTACATCTACATCGGCTACGAGTACCTCTACAATGACTACTACGTCTACAACGCCGATGGATCCCATGGGGGGCACAAAGATCAACAACCGCAACATCATGATGCCCACCCTTGAAGACATCCTCGAGGAAGGTCGAGTGGAGATCGAGGCAAAGATGAAAGAGCTCGAAGATCTCATGCTCAGAAGTTACGTCAAGACACATGCGTGCTTCATCAAGCGCGACGTCAACATCCCTGACCTCGCTCAGACTCAGGTAACACCAATGTCGCCTCCATTATCTTCTTTAGAGATTGAGCAAAAGATAGCCGCATCTGTAGATCAAGCTGTTAGCTCTTCGCTAGCCAACCCTCGAGATTCAGCAGTTAGCTCTCAGGTAGAGGCAACATTTAGAAGGTTCGGCTTTACTGAACCTGTTCCTCCAGCTCCAATCGCTAGCATACCCCTGGTAAATTGCATTTATAGCATAACAAACGTAGTACCAGCAAAGAAATCACGTCTCCGGCCTCAACATATACGGCCGAGATAAGTCACTACACTTATGGCCAAGCTAACCCTGCTTATTATGAACCGCCTCCACCTATGCCTGCGCCAGCTTTTCCTGCACTACCTGCGACGCACGCTCCTATGCACCCACATAAACCCGAGCACGTCATATACCTTGAGACAACATGGGAGGAGGAGCCCTGCGGCCAAGACGCCGACATACCACCGCGTGTCGCGCCCCCACATGAGAGACGCGCACATGCAGGAGGCCGCGATGACATTGAGGAGCAGATCCATGCGCTGTTTAGGGAGTGTACTGGCTTCGCACCTCGAGATCGCGCTAGGGTTTATCTAATGTCGTACCGTAATCACTTCGATACCATACCCTACCATCGCGGCTATAGAGTCCCCGAATTCACCAAATTCGACGGCGAGGGTAACAAGACCACACTAGAGCATGTTATCCAATTCTTAGCACAGTGTGGAGAAGCTAGTGGGTCGAACGTATTAAAACTTAGATTGTTTTCTCTTTCACTATCTGGCACCGCTTTCAATTGGTTTTCGGCACTTTCGCCGAACTCCGTCAAAACATGGGCCCAATTAGAAAGAAGTTCCATGGCTATTTTTATACGGGCGAGACAGAACTTAGGCTTTCACCCTTGACATCTATCAAACAGAAAACTAGCGAGAGTATTTCTGAGTACGTCAAGTGCTTTAGAGATACCAGAAACCGATGTTTTAGTCTCAATATTTCAGAAAGGGATTAGTCAGATCTAGCTTTTAATGGGTTACGTTCTAAGATTAAAGAAAGGCTAGATAACCAATACTTTTTAGAGGTCAGTCAAGTCCTACAGAAGGCTTTGGTCCAAGAAGGCCGAGCCAAGGATAAAAAAATCATTAAAACATTTAACGAACCTAGGGCTGAAGTTCACATCATGGAAAACTCTGATGAGGAAGAGTGGGAGGAAGAGGACGATTCGGCCGATATGTATGTGGCCGAATGGGCTTTGAACACTAAGAGCAAGCCAATCACTTGTTCTGAGCTGCGGCCGTCCCCCACTAAGAGTCGGCCCAATGAAGTTAAATACTCCTTTGATGTGACTAAATGCGATAAAATATTTGATTTCCTCTTGAATAGCCAGCTTCTCAGGTTGCCCAAGGGCCAGGTCATCCCGACCGCTAGCGAACTAAAGAAGTGCCCCTACTGTAAGTGGCATGATTCGTATTATAATTACACTAATGACTACAATGTTTTCAGTCGGCAGGTTCAATCGGCCATAGAAGAAGGACGATTGAAAATAGATTCTAGTCCGAAGATGAAGCTCAACAATGACCCGTTTCCCGTGAATATCATCAACCTCGATGAGAAGTAGGTGCTGATTCATCCGGAATAGGCCGAGTCATCTA
The DNA here is from genome assembly GCA_019279435.1 of Zizania palustris. NCBI lineage: Eukaryota > Viridiplantae > Streptophyta > Magnoliopsida > Poales > Poaceae > Zizania > Zizania palustris. The sequence continues at coordinate 32,095,209 of JAAALK010000288.1, forward strand.
AGGGGAAAGCAGTCATTATTGGAGAGTCACACACATGCACACTCATACCAAAGAACCCTAAAATAAGGGTGTGGAAAAAGAACATCAACACGTCTCCTTCGGCTAGGTCTCGCAAGAAGCCAAAGGTAACGTACCAAATGTTGTTGGATACACACCATAGGAAAGCCGAGAAAGCAGGCCCCCAGCCAAAAATGCCAAGACAGCCAAACCCTTCGGATAAGGAGTTTGGACCCCAACAGCCAAAAAATTTTTAATAGAATGTTCATTACATCAATGTTCTTATTTCTAATCCACCCGCAACACAAGCTGTTGTAGGTGGTACCACAATCACAAAATTATTAGAAGCAATCAACTAGAACTATCGTATACTCATCATCCGGGGTGGTCTCCATACTCCTGGAACCACGAGGGTCCTAAGGGACGGTGAGCTCGACGAAGTTCTCGATGATGGGGTCGGCGACGATGGTGGGGCGTGAGGCGGGGGCGCTGAAGCTAGATGGTCCGGCGGGCACGAGGGGCGGCGTGATCCTCTTGGGGCAAGGGGCGGGCTCACGGATGGGCTTCTTCCTCCTCGGGACGAGGGGAAGCATCTCCGCGATGTCCTTCTACAGCTGTATAATCTTACGCTATAGCTTGCCATTCTGTTGGATCAAGCCCTTCGTCTCTTGACGAAGGAACTCAAATGCCTCATGGTGCTCCTCGGCGTCGAGCACGGCCTCGTTATGGAGGTCATCCATGTCCTAGAGAAGACGCATCTGCCAGGCCATGACCGGATTGCGGTCGGAGTGGACTCCGATGTAGATGCTGCGGTGGGCGCCGGGGGTACGCTTTGGTACAAGCCGGCAGGACGAGTTCTGAAGACGATCGCCATAGATCATCCTCAGCTCCATGAAGGCCTAGAGGGCGACGCATTGGCATGCGACATTGAAGGTAGGGCCCCCAAGTGCTGCTGTGAAGAACAGCAGATGGTCACCGGACCCGTGGATGGTGACAGAAACGTCACAAGGTCCTGCGAACTCCTCCATGTAGACACCATGGAACTCGGGCTCGAAGATGAACCCGAGGAAGGTCACCATCATCCGGAGCTCTCGGACGAAGCCCTCGAAGTGACAGCAGAAGCTGGGGACTTGGTATACTGGCATCTACAAAAACAACAAGTTGAAAAGAATAAGGGAAGGAACAAAGTGATGAAGTAGGTTTTCGCGAAATAGATTTTATCAAAACTAAGTGTTAGGCTGGTCCGTTTGGCTTCCTACAGTCAAGTCGGCTCTGATACCATCTTGTGATGCCCCAATTTACCAAATCGAAAGATTATTGAATTTCCATGGAAAAACAATAATAAAAAGAGGTTCATCATGCGATAACGTACATACGGGGAATCATTCGTGGTACGCAGACCACATTATTACATAAGTGTAAAAATAAAATAAACAACGAAAATAGATAGCATGACAAACGTCTTCTTCACGATTTTCTTCTTGACTGGGTCGCTACTCTGGACCATCTTCCTTGTAGTAGGCAACCTCTGAAGTGTGTGTCGAATGGGTATGAGTACAAAAAGTACTCAACAAACCACCGCAAAAGCAATAATAATGCAGGATAATAAAAAAGGAATGATAAAGGCTAGAAGTGTGGAAATGTACATTTTAAAGTTATAACATTTATTGTAGTCAAATTTAATCATACAGAATATTAAACATGAATAACATAATGCCATCTAACTCGAGGAGTATGTTTTCCCTCCTCGCTCAACAGTCCTTTCATGCCAAGTCATCATGGACATTCACCAAAAATAAACTAGCTGTGAGTTGTCACACAACCCGCCCTTGACCGTGGGCTCGACTTTTCGAAAAGATTTAAGACTCTGATCAGAGGTGTACCACTATACCCACAAGGCACGCACTCATCCCACACACCAAAGTGTGACGAGATGAACCATACCACGAGAACTCGTGCCAAAACCTCAACATGAAATGCTCCAAGCGATAATCACCCGCTCTTGGTTTCGCCGGCGCGTCGAGCCGCATCCCGGCTAACGTCGCACGCTCTTTTGCGCCAAGTCAGTACAAACCACCCACAGGTGCTTATTGACCCATCTCCAAGTGGTGCCTCAGATTGGAACACTCCATACCTTAGTTAGGACTTACCCACTAGACTTGTGGTTAGAACAGAAATGTTTTGCAATGGATCCTGTAGACTGGTCCTTATAGTGCCCCGGGTGCTACCGACCAATGCCCTAGCTTGCACCCAGAACCCACCATGCACACACTTAACCATAACTCTATCACCAACATAATTCTAGAGATAAGATTAACGGGGATCATATAGTAGATTCCAAATTGGTACGACTCCTTTTTAACCTATAGAAATTGTGTCAATACATCGTACACTATCTAATAGTACTAATAATATGGTGACAAGGAGTTTCGGCTAGATAGCATGGCTTGGGTTGCACATCAAGGTAGGGGATCTAAATAAATATAACGTAGGGCTTTCATTTGACTAGTGCATGTATAACCTATGTGTTTTAGCGATAGTTTAACAAAACTGGGTTCAATATGTTCAAAAGAGTGGTTTGGTGACTTGCCTAGTTCAGCGAAGGGTGAGGGAGGAACTTTCGGGAAGTATTCCGGCTCCTCGGCGGCGTTGTAGTCTTCTCGATACGCATAATAAACATTACATTCAATTAAACAATCCAAAAATCACATTTCAAGCAAATAGACTTTGGTTGGATTAAAATAAGTGAAATAAAGTTGTTAAACATTATGAAATCATCATTTAAATTGTAAGGATAATTTTATAGAGTTCTGGATTTTTCTAAAAGAATTGTGAATTTACCCTAAAGTGTTTTTAAACATTTTATTAAATAAAAATAAAATTATCAAGGTAAACCTACCGTTTTTATTGTATAAACTTGTAGAGAATAAAACTATGAATTTTCTGGAATTGAAATGGTTAAATTTGGAGTTAAAATGAGCAAGATATGAATTTTAGAAGTTTAAAACTATTTCTGGAATTTAAATTAAACCAAAAACAGTCGTCAGTCCACGGTGAACCGAATCCACCGTGAACCCACGCACTGTGCGTGTGCGCCGGATCACAGATCGCCGTTGGATCATGATCGGGCGGACACGAGCGAGGCAGGGGCGTTAAGTGGACATGAACGACCACGATTAAAATGCCGAACCGTACGCATCAGATTGCCCATATTCAGTGCGGATTTTTAAATAGTGATGAACGATCCAGATTAAAACATACCATTTCGCTATGATCCGACAGGTCAGATTAAACAAGGGCTTTAAGTGGGCATGGACGCGCGAGATTAAACTGTACCGCTTCGCTGAGATTTGATGGTGTGGATTAAACCTACTGAGGGATTTAATCGCTAATGTTAGATCACGATCGCACGATCGCGGTCGAGTCCGACATGGCACTAGTACTTTACCCATGCCGGTCATCTTCTTCGGCGATGGAGAGGGCCTAGCAGCCACGGCGAGCGATGGCGACCGGAGCTAAGTGCTAAAATAGGACTATGGTAATGCGGCGGTCAGGATGGTACCGTCGGCGAGGCGAGAGGTCATCGAAGCATGGCCGTCGATGAGCGGGGGTGGCGAAGATGTTTGGGTCCTTTGTCGGCGATGGGGTTCCGGCGGGTCTCATCGGCGTAGGAGGGGAGGCTAAGGTCAGGGAGGTCGGTGAGGTGGTGGGAGGACTCTGGCGACGGTGAGCAACGGCTAGAGCGAGGGCGGCGATGTGGCGCTAAAGTTCGGATTACGGGCACTCTGTTCATTCTCAATGAAAAAGGGCATGCGAGCTAGACGAGGGGGTGGCCGGGGGTTTATATAGGGGCGCTGACGGGGTCAAAGTGGGGCGTATACATGGAAAGCCAAGGGGGGTCTTCAATGGCACTGGTGAGGATCGGCCATGCACGCGCAGCTTGATCCCGGGCGTAAACGCGAGGCTTAACGGGGGGAAACGGCTGGCGGGCCTCGGGGTGCAATTAAGTGGCGGCCATTGAATGGGGGGCGGCGGGGCGGATCCGAGGGAAGTTAGGGCTTCGGCTAGCAAGGGGGGATTTGGGGGCAGTGTTCTAAAAGGCGCTAGGCGCTAGTCGGGCGGAGACTGGCCGCCTAGCACCTAGGGCTGCCTGCGGCGCCTGGAGCTGCACAGGCCCACTATACAAGACAACACTATTTTTTACTTAATTAGCAATCAAAAAAAAAGTTTTACTAAAGGCCAAAGGGGCAAACCGGACTAGGCAGGGGCGCAGGGGCGCGTGCGTGTCTCGGTGTCTGCCTCTGGGTCTCTGGGTGAGCACTGAGTCATGAGCAGCAGCAGCGCAGTGCACCAGTGGACCGAGCCGCGCTGGAGAACGAGCGCCGCCAGAGGCCGAAGCACGACTGCACGGGGAGGCCACCGGACTGCCGAGAGTGCTGAAGTCGTCGCGCGCTCCGCCGTGAGGGAAGATGGCCAGAGTCCAGACGGAGGCGCACGCGAGGCCGGCGTCGACACTAGAGCGCGGCGAAGGCCGAAGTGGCGAACGGCGAGCTGGCGCGTTGCGGCACGTGTGGCGGTGTGACGGCGAGCCAAGGGGCAAGGAGGATGCCACGGGCCAGCCACCAGGAAAATAAAAACCCTAGGTTTTTTTGCGTTTAACCCCCTCCAATCAGATTTTTTGCATTTTCGCCGTCGCCACCCAGGGCGCCTAGGCGCCGCGGTCAATGCCCAGGGCGCGGTTGACCCGCCTAGGCACCCTGGCCGCCCAGCCAGCCGCCAAACCTTTCCGCGCAGCGCAGGGGCAGCGCCCAGCGCCCAGCGCCGCCTAAGCGCCCGCCTAATGCCGCCATTTAGAACATTGTTTGGGGGCGGATCTCGCGGGGAAGATGGATACGATAGGTGGGCCAAGGAGGTCAGCAAGCACGGGGACGTGGGTGTGGCGACAGGGCGCAACTTATGGCTGGGGTCGGGTTCGGCCGAGGGGGGGAGTTTGAGCCGATAGGTGGGCCTGATCTGGGCGGGTGCACGGAGAGAGAGTGAGGGGTCACTGACGGACGGGGCCTGCTTGGCAGAGAGGGGGGCGCGAGGTTGAGTGGGCTGGGCCAACAGGTTGAGGGAGAAAAGGGGGAAAGGGGCCATTACTGTTTAAATCCTTTTCGGAATAAAAATAATTTTTGTAATTGGTTTAAATTATTTGGGTTGCTTCCAAGAGTGATAAAAATTTGTGAAAATTCTCAAAAATATATCTTGGCCATGGGATCATATACAAATTTTCCTAGCCCCTGGTTTGGACATCTCCTCTAGGTTTTAGTTCATTTGGGCATAAATAGCATTAAAGGAATTTCATAAATAACCATTTTCAGAAAAGTATAATAAAATGTAATTTTTATTTCTTTGAAAATTTGGGGTGTTATTTTTCGTACCCTAACAGTCAACCCCCCCCCCCCGAAGTGTGAGTTTGGACCGCAATGGTCGAACCCTCCGCATAGCCAGTTCAGGCCCCAATGGCCGAACCCTCCTCATAGCCAGTTCATACCACTATGTACGAACCCTCCACATAGTGAGTGTTGGTGTAAAAGATTATGCTAACAGGTTTTCAAAGATTGGATACTAACAAACGAAGTGTTTGTGAAGTGAACTATTTCAAGCCTCTGAATTAGATAATAGCTCGAAGTAATTCGAAGTAGTATATTGAATAACTCCGTATTGGATCCTCATTACAGGGTAGAATGGGGGGTATTTATAGGTGAAAATCTTAAGGAAAAGACCTTTTTACCCCTCTATTACAACCGACATAGTGGAAACTCTTCAGTACCCCTAATAGGGCTAAAATTGTAAAAGACTAATCTAACGAGAAAAAAGATAAGTATTCCATACTAGCTGGCAAGTAGGTTCTCTGAAGAGTCAACGTTCGAAGCTATGCTCCGAACAGGAGTCCGCATTGATTCTTCGAACATGACCCAGTACTAAACCGGAGTTAGATACTGGAACTTCGGTTTAATAGATTGTCTTCGTCTTGTTACTGTAGTGACCCTGAGGATGAAGTATTTTCCCCCAACAGTAGCCCCTTAAATACGCTTCTCCGCATGATCTGTAAGGTTAGGAGAGTAGTATACGCAAGAAAAATAATCATGCGTAGGGGTTAACAAATTTTATCAACCTTCGGAATATGCGAAGATTCATAACTTCGAATCGATTTCTAAGAAAGTTCTATTCGAACAATTCTGGAATCAATTTTTATGAAGCCAAAAAGCCCTTTAGACTTAGAAAAAATAGCCGTTAGCCTTTTCCTTTCAGAAGAAGCTATATGTTGCGTTAATTTCGCAAACAGCAATGGTCAAGAATGCGGAACGGCAAGTCTGAACGATAAAAAATTGGGAATCTAGGCTATAAATAGAGGACCCAGAAACGTCCCAACCACCTTTCTCATCGTCTTTGCGCAATCAGCCATTAGCCTCCAAACTTAGCCTCAATCGCTCGGTTTGGCTTGATGGCGAAGACAAGCTTCAAGGCTCCCGGGGCGACTTCGGCCCTAGCCCGGCAATAGGCCATGGTAGCGGCAGCAGCGCCGGCTGAGGAGCCATGCTGAATAGCGTGGGCCTCATGGCTCCAAATGTGATGAGTCATTGTCAACGATAGTCAAAGAGGACTGTAAAGAGAGAGAAGACCTGCTGCGTCTGGGCCGCGTGTGACTCAGGTACACGGGCAGCGAGCGACTGTCGGGCAGAGGGGCCGCGAAGTCGGGCTGGCCCAATTTGGGTACATGGGCTAGGAGCAGTAGAGGATCCACTGGGCTGTTGACCGGGATTGACTCAGGTACATGGGCGGCGAGCGATTGCCGGGCTGAGGGAGCCGCGGAATCAGGCCGGCTCAATCCGGGTACCCGGTGCGAAGACGATGGACGCTTTGTCAGTTTCGGCGCAAAACTGACGACCGCTGATCTTGGATCGGACCGTCCTAGAGTAAAGCCGTAGTCTCTACGAAAGCTCCACTTCCGGACAAGTTATCTGTAAATAGGAGTTTTCTATTTTGTCCTTAGGCCCACAGTTAGTCAGTCAAGTATGTAAAAATATCCTAAGGGCAGTTTGGTATTTTCCATTTATTTCAGCATCTGTAAAAAACCCTAGGGGTATTTCTGCATTTTCCCCATTTATTGGGCTGCCTATAAATAGGCCCCAATATCCTAAGGTTAGGGTTATCCTTTTTACTGAAATTACTTTACTAATCAATGGGGTCACTTTTTGCTCTTCTTTCTGTGAGTTTCTTCCTGCGAAGTGCCGCCATTTGAGTTCCTCTCAAGCATCCAGATTTGATTCAGAGAAGTTTCTAATCGCTTTTATTCCACTACTACAAACTGTCACTGTAGTGGCGTTGGGCGAAACCACTGTAGTGGCGGGCCATTAGATGCCCGCCACTAGAGTTGCTGGTGCTGACGGCAGCACCAGCGCCCGCCACAACTGCTGGTAAAGTAGTGGCGGTCGGTGATGACGTCAGCCCGGACCGCCACTAATGTACCAATAGCAGTGGCGGGCGCTGGTGCTGCCCGCCGCTGCTAAGATGGCCGCCACTAAAGTAATGATGACATCACTTGCGACCGCCACTACTATTCTAGCTATAAATGCGCAGCGTCTTCCTCCCCGAGCTCTACTGGAGTTCGCATTCAATTTTGTCCGTACAATGGCGACAAAAATCTAGATAAAGAGGGGGGAGGCTTTGTTTTCGTTTCTTTTGAAGGATTTCATTCTAGGAGGTAAATCCATTCCGAATCTCACATTTATTTTGTATTTAATCATGTATACAATGAGGTATTATCGTTTTTCTAATTTAGGGTTTGTGAATAGAAATTTTCAAATAATCTTCCATTTACGGTGTTACCTTCTCCCAAATGAACAAATATGACCCTCCTCACAATTATTCATCACTTGTATATTGATTTACGTCATTTTAATCTCTTTTTTAATTTGATTTATGATTATAGATCTAGAGTTATGTTGTTTGGAGAGAGAGAGAAACCAATATAGTTAATTTATTTAATAATTTTTTCTGCTTAATAAGTAGTTTTAATTAAAGCATTGAGGATTTTTAATTAATGTTGTTATGAGCGATAATAAATCAATATATTTTCAATTTGTAAATTAATAAAATTAACAATAATGATTTTATTAATATTTTTTCAAATAATATATGTTTTAGATGGAGCACAGGTCCTGGATGTACTCGTCCAACGACGGAGATGTGGTGGCATATTTTAACAGAGTAACTGAATTTACTGAAGCTGCCGCACAATATGCTTCCCGTCAGAGTGAAGAGGCAATATATTGTCCTTGTAAAGTTTGTAAAAACGAAGCGATGTATCCGTGTTCTGATCGTGAAACCATACGATTTCACTTGTTGAAAAATGGTTTCGTGAAGAACTATTATATATGGACGAAACACGGTGAGATGGGCCAAAATCCTCCTGAAGATTCTGATGTGCCGCAAGATGCTCATCAACATAGAAGAGGTTGTGATCATACATCCGACATAACACATGATGATGTTGATCAACATGATGATGATGACGCCTTTGATGTGGAGGAACTGATGCGAAATGTTGCGCCTAAGGTGTTGTTGCAGAGAACTACAACCAAAGGATACGATAACTTTGAAGCACTTGACAAAGCATCAAAAAACCTTCTTTACGAGGAACGCCACGGATGCGATAAGCAGTATACTGTGTTGTACACAATTCTTGAGCTTATGAAACTGAAGGCCAGCAATGGATGGTCTGACACCAGTTTTTCAGATCTTTTACAACTCCTAAAAAAGGTTTTGCCAAAACCCAATGGTTTACCATCTGATACGTACCAAGCAAAGAAGATGATTTGTCCGTTGACTTTGGGCGTTCAGAAGATTCATGCATGCCCGAACCACTGTATCCTATATCGAAAAGAGTATGGATTGTTAGAGAGATGTCCGCAGTGCAACGCGAGTCGATACAAACGTCCAAATGACTGTGCGGAGGACTACAATGACCACCAGAAGAAGAATAATAAGAGGTTGCAGAAGAGGAATAAAATGTTATTGAAGACCATCCTGGAAAAAAGATGGAGAGGAAAGTTTCGGCCTTAGTAATGTGGTACCTACCGGTGATTGATCGCTTGAAACGTATGTTCTCTAATCCTAGAGATGCTGAACTATTAATCTGGCATTTCGCTGGGCGAAAGAAGGACGGAAAACTTCGGCACCCTGCGGATGCTAGGCAGTGGAAATCATTTGACTTGGCCCATCCAGATTTCTCGGACGATCCTAGAAATATCAGGATGGGACTTAGCACGGATGGAATGAATCCCTTCGGTGAGATGAGGAACCCACATAGTACGTGGCCAGTCTTTCTATGCTTGTTCAACATTCCATCATGGTTGTGCCATAAAAGAAAATACCTTATGCTCACTACTCTAATTTCTGGTCCAAAACAACCTGGCAATGACATTGATATCTTTCTAGAACCTTTGATGGAGGATATGAAACGTCTATGGGAACATGGTGTCTGTGTGTGGGATGAGCACAAGAAAGAGCACTTCAATCTAAGAGCCATAATCTTTTGCACCATAGCTGACAACCCAGGACGCATGTCCCTAACAGGACAGGTTAAAGGAAAGACAGCATGTGTAGTGTGTGTGGACCAGACAGAATCTATGCATCTTCCATCATTCGTTAAGACGATATATGCGACACCGCAGATTTTTACCAAAAAACCACAAATATCGAAGAAATAGGAACCATTTCGACGGTACAATCGAGCTTGGACAGCCTCCACGAAATCGAGATGGCAAATTTCTATTCGAAATGGTAAAGAATATCAAAGTTGTTTTCGGAAAGAAGAGGAAGAAATCTGAAAAAATTTCAAAGGACGCTCCATTTAAAAAGCAGTCGATCTTCTTTAGATATTTGCCCTATTGGAAGGAGTTGGAGATTGGTCATGCTATCGATACAATGCACGTTGAGAAGAATGTCTTCGAAAGCACTATCGGTATTTTGTTAGACATACCGGGCAAATCAAAGATGGACTCAAAGTACGAAGGGACCTTCAAACTCTCGGAATTAGACCCGAGCTTCACCCACAGGAAAGGGCCAATGGAAAATTTTTCCTTCCGGCTGCTAGCTATAACCTCACAATTGACGAGAAAAGATCAATCTGCAGGTGTCTACATGGAATTAGAGTTCCAACAGGATTCTCAACGAATATAAAGAATATTGTCTCCGTAGCAGATTTGAGGATGAGCGGCTACAACACTCATGATTGTCATGTTATGCTTGGGCTATTCCTCGCCATCGCAGTAAGAGGAGTCAAACATTCATTTCTGAAGATGGTGATAACACGCATGTGTCACTTCTTCAATGTCATATCAAAGAAGGTGATCGACACTGAAGAGTTAAATGAATTACGTAAACAAATGAGGGAGACTATGTGTCAGCTTGAGATGTGCTTTCCTCCTTCATATTTTGATATTATGGAGCACTATATGATACATATAGCAGACCAAATCTTTGTTCTCGGTCCAACGTACCTGCACAATATGTATGCGTACGAGCGTCTAATGGTTATCTTCAAGGGTTACGTACGAAATCGTGCTTATCCAGAGGGTTCCATGATAGAGGGCTACACGACTGAGGAAGTCATTGAGTGCTATGCAGATTACATAAGAGATGGAAGACCAATAGGATTTCCCGTGTCGCGGCACCATGGAAGACTCACCGGTAAAGGAACTAAAGGCAGGAAAATCATACGAGACAATAGTTATCAAAGAATAAGAGAATCACATTACAGTGTAATGCATCAGTTGGCGATTATGAGACCATATGTTGAACAACACCTACAAGAGCTTCGTGAAAAGAATGAAGATCACGATGAACAATGGATTATGAAAGAACACAAAATTTATTTCACATCATGGCTGAGGGATCTAAACCTTTCGATCGGAGAAACCGACGAAGAGATGATGATAAATAAATTGTCTTACGGTCCATTGAGCATGGTTAAAACATGGCAAGCGTATGACATCAATGGTTTCACATTCTATACCAAAGCAAAGGATCAAAGGAGTCAGCGCCAAAATAGTGGTGTCAGAGGAGAAGCAGAAGATAGCACTGGACAAAAGAATGCTTACTATGGATACATCGAAGAAATATGGGAACTTAACTACGGGAACTCTATAGAAATCCCTGTATTTAAGTGTCAGTGGGTGAGACATCCAGAAGGTGTGGAGGTGGATGATTACGGGTTTACGATAGTTGACCTTAATAAGGTGGCTTATAAAGATGACCCTTGGATACTCGCTCAATCCGTGGCACAAGTATTTTACATACTTGATCCTAAAGATGAGAAAAAATACATCGTTGCTCCAGGAAAACAAAGAATTGTTGGAGTTGATGGAGTCGAAGACGAAGAAGAATACAATCAGTTTGATGAGGTGCCGTTTTTCGTTGACATATCAAGGATCAATGTGGTTGAAGCAAAACTGTCATTTGGCAGTGTGATTCCTTATCTACGCACCAATGGCGATGGAAAATTAGTTCAAGGCTAGATCATTTATGTTTAGTTGTAAAATCAATTATGTCATTTATTATTAAAACATTTTCAAGATCAAATGAGGATTGAGTGTTGTGAATTATTTCATGTCTTGTAGTTCAAATTGAACTTTTTTGACTTTGATCATAAAAACACACTTAATGAAATAAAAACAGTACACTAAGGGAGAAAAAGTAAAGTGAGGCAGAATAATACCAATTTTTTAAATTTGATAAGTTATGATGTATTTTTATTGTTAAAAAAATCAAGTTCAAACTAGAATTTAATTATGAATAAAAAAGTCATGAAAATTAGAATAGAAATGTAAAAAAAAATGTTTGGATGCTAGCAGCAAGGTTCGAACCTCAAACCGCCTGCAGGCAGCAAGGTTCGAACCTCGAACCGCATGGCACCAAAGCAACCCCCGCACCACTGCGCTACTAAGTCTTTCTCGACTTGAGTGGCAACGTATGCTAGATAACCCCACCAACGGCAGGATTAGTAGTGGCGGGCATGATGACGTCACCAGACCGCCACCACTATCATTTTAGTAGTGGCGGGCATGCTGACGTCATCATGCCCGCCACTACTAAGACACCTATATATACTTTCCACTCCCGCCGTCCGAAAACCTAGTTTCATTTTCTAAACCCTAAACTCGCCCCCCTCCTCCCGTCGCCGCCGTCGACGTCCCGGAGCACGTCGCCGCTGCCCTCCGCCCGTCGCCACCTTCCTCGGAGCCCGTCGGCGCCGCCCGTCGTCGCCGCCATCCTAGTCGATCAGTAAATAATTATTAACCTACTTCTTTATTTGGTCTTATTTTATTCGAGCTTAGGGTTAAAATGATGGAGGATTGTTATATTAATTTATGCGTGGTAATATAATTTAGTATAATATTACTAGTAGAATGCACTATAACAATAATGTTTTTTAATCTACTGTAAAAAATTTCTGAGAAAAAAATTTCCACTATAACAATAATTTTTTTTAATGTACTATAAAAAATATCTGAGAAAACAAATTTCCACTATAACAATAATGTTTTTTAATGTACTATAATATTACTAGCTTAGGGTTTTTTAATGTTATATCAATGTGACAAAAAAATGCAGATGGCTCCTCCTAAGATTGAACCAACAAACAGTCGATCCTCAGACTCTACATCAAGTGGCGTGTGTGAGGTTTGCAAATGCGGTAAACATAAGGTACATGATGGTATAGTTTGCAGTTGTTTGGCGAAGAAAGTGATTCTCATAATGGACTCCGACTCGGAGGACGACTCGCGATCGCCGCAACCAGATAGGGTAAGTGTTGTGCTACGGAAGAATGATGAGACAACCGGTGGTAGAGGGAAACATGCCGAGGCTAGCGGTGGAAAAGGGAAGCATGTAGAGCAATGCGGCAGCAAGAGGATGAAGGAGGCAAGATCCTCTTTTTATGCAAATTTTATATTTTTATCATCCAATTCAATCATTGATAATAAGTTGTTCTCACTATCGTCGCCGCGTGTATTTTCTTGTTCAGGAACATGGAGAGAAGTTTAGACTGCCTGATGATGCCGAGTTGGTTGAGGATTGGCAAGTTGAGGCTTTTAATCTGTTTAACCAGAAATAGGTTGGGTTTGTGCCGAGGAAGAAGAAGAAGCTCCAAACCATATCTTTCCTTTGGGTTTGACCAGTAGTGTGTTTCGATGTGTAAGCAGGTTTCCCCAGCCTGGACTTGTGTTTGTTTACTTGCTTTCAAATAAACATGATGTGTCAAAAGCGAGCCCCCGCACCACCGCGCTACAAAAGTCTCGATCATATCGTAACAACATGTAATAAAAACACACTTAATAATAAAAACAGTAAACTAAGGGAGAAAAATACCAATTTTTGCAATTAGAATATTGGTGTTGTATTTTTATTGTACAAAAAGTTTCAATTTCAAAGGAAGAATAAACTATAGATAAGTTATGATGTATTTTTATTGTACATGTTTATTAATGAAATAAAAAAAAGTAAAGTGAGGCATAAAAATACATATTTTCTAATTTGATAAGTTATGATGTATTTTTATTTTTAAAAAATCAAGTTTAAACTAGAATTTAAACATGAATAAAAAAGTAATGAAAATTAGAATAGAAATGTAAAAAAATGTTTGGATGCTAGCAGCAAGGTTCGAACCTCAAACCGCCTGCAGGCAGCAAGGTTCGAACCTCGAACCGCATGGCACCAAAGCAACCCCCGCACCACTGCGCTACTAAGTCTTTCTCGACTTGAGTGGCAACGTATGCTAGATAACCCCACCAGCGTCGGATTAGTAGTGGCGGGCAGGATGACGTCACCAGCCGCCACCGTTATCCTTTTAGTAGTGGCGGGCATCCTGACGTCAGCATATGCCCGCCACTACTATACTTTTTTCCACCCGCCCAGACTAAACCCTAGTAGTGGCGGTCGGTGACGTCAGCGGCCCGCCACTACTATGTCTTTGCCCGCCACTACTACGATAAATATCAGTGGCGGGCAAGATGACATCAGCGTGTGCCCGCCACTGCTAATCCACCTATATAAAAGTTTCGCTCCCGCGTCTAAAACCCTAAGCCCTAATCTTCTCCTGCCAGTTATACTACCGCTCCTAGTGCCCGCGCCGCCACCATTGGAGCCCGTCGTTGTCGTCCCCGAAGCCCGTCGCCGCCATCTCGGAGTCGTTGGTGTCCCTGGACCCCTCACCGCCACCTCGGAGCCATCGCTGCCATCCCCGTCCTCGACGCACGCCGCCATCCCCGTCCCGGAGCCCGCGCCGCCACCCTCGGAACCCGTTGCCGTCGTCGCCCCGAACTCCGCCGGAGCCCACGTCGCTGTCGCCAGAGCCCGCGCCGCCGTCCCCGTCCCCGTCCCTCTGCAATCAGTCTGGTTAGATTCTCATTTAATTTTATATAGTCTCTTGAGTATATATCTGAGATGATAGTGGCAGTGGCAGTGCACGCATGGCCTGTGTTCTGCTGGCCCGAGCCGCAGTGAAAGAAAACCCTAGCTGTGATTCTGTGAAAGAAAACCCTAGCTCAGTGATTCTAATGTTTTCTCTGTGAGAAAATGTTTTCTATGTGATTATGCTTGATCTGGTTGCCATGCTTGTTATTTGTTGTGCTATATAGGTAGCTAGAACATTTGTGTTGTTAAAGATAAATGGAATAGTTGTTGCTGCTTTGCTAATTATGGATATATAGATTATGGAATAGTTATATTACTGAAATTATTACCAATATTGTGATGAACATCATATATTAGTAATAATGTTAGCACAAAATCTGTGAAGTGAGTATGGCGTCGCCTCGCCGCACGCCATACTCACCTAAAAGGTGTGAAGGTGGTCCGGCGCCTCGCCTCGCCGCGCCGCCATAAAAACTATGGATCAAATAACTCATAACTTATTTCTTTTATATTATCTAAGCAAAATTATTATAATATCCATTTGTAAGCTCAATTATAATAATTTTAAGTTGAAAGAAACACATTCTTCACAAAGCGTGCTGTCCATTGCAGTGCTATTTCAAAAAGCCAAACCAAGATCACCTACTCATCTTGCTAAAGTTGGATTAATTTTCGCTCCCGCCGTCCGAAAACCTAGTTTCATTTCTAACTCTCGCGCCGTCGTCCGCCAGTTGCCGCCACTCCCGGAGCCCGCGACACCCTCAAAGCCCATCGCCGTCGTCGCCGAAGCCCGTCGCCACCGAACTCCACTTTTTTAGAATAACTTTTAGAGGCCTATGATGCAAATAATAATTGAGTTATCTCTTGTATGTCATCAAGCCGTGCGACACATCCATTCCTATCAACAACTTCTTCTTTCTCGTGTTGCTGACAGGGAATGGATGTGCTCACGGTTCCATGGCAGCCATGAACATTTTGAAAAGCTACACAAAATATGCTGAGGCCTAAACAACACTGTGACCAGTTTACTACCGCTATTATTTCTAAGGCTACTATATACTAATCCTCAAGTTCATGCATCTGGCTGAAGGCCAACATTAGATTCTGCAATTCTTTTTAGGGGCCTATGATGCAAATAGTAATTGAGTTATCTCATGTATGTCATCAAGCCGTGAGACACATCCATTCCGGTCAACAACTTCTTTCTCGTGTTGCTGACAGGGAATGGATGTGCTCACGGTTCCATGGCAGCCATGAACATTTTGAAAAGCTACACAAAATATGCTGAGGCCTAAACAACACTGTGACCAGTTTACTACCGCTATTATTTCTAAGGCTACTATATACTAATCCTCAAGTTCATGCATCTGGCTGAAGGCCAACATTAGATTCTGCAATTCTTTTTAGGGGCCTATGATGCAAATTGTAATTGAGTTATCTCATGTATGTCATCAAGCCGTGGGACACATCCATTCCGTTCAACAACTTCTTCTTTCTCGTGTTGCTGACAGGGAATGGATGTGCTCACGGTTCCATGGCAGCCATGAACATATTTGAAAGACAACACAAAATATGCTGAGGCCTCAACAACACAAGAGAGAGAGAACAACACAATCTCCTAACTTGAGGATTAATATAGTAGCTTCAGAAGTAATAGCTCACTACTGTAGCCAAGAAGAGTGTTCATACATTTTCCACCTTTGACACTGTGATCAGTTTACTACTGCTATTATTTCTGAGGCTACAGTAGTAAACTGATCACAGTGTCAAAGGTGGGAAATATATGAAAAATCTTCTTGGCTACAGTAGTCAGCTATTACTTCCGAAGCCACTATATTAATTCTCAAGCTAGGAGATTGTGTTGTTCTCTCTCTTTAGTTTTGTTGATACCTCAGCATATTTTGTGTTGTTTTTCCCTCTAATGTTCCATGGCAACAAAATATGCTGAGGCCTCAACGACATTGTGATCAGTTTACTACCGCTATTATTTCTAAGGCTACTATATACTAATCCTCAAGTTCATGCATCCGGTTGAAGACCAACATTAGATTCTGCAATTCCTTTTAGAGGCCTATGATGCAAATTGTTATTGAGTTATCTCATGTATGTCATCAAGCCGTGTGACACGTCCATTCCTATCAACAACTTCTTTCTCGTGTTGCTGACAGGGAATGGGCGTGCTCACGGTTCCATGGCAGCCATGAACATTTTGAAAAGCTACACAAAATATGCTGAGGCCTAAACAACACTGTGACCAGTTTACTACCGCTATTATTTCTAAGGCTACTATATACTAATCCTCAAGTTCATGCATCTGGCTGAAGGCCAACATTAGATTCTGCAATTTCTTTTAGAGGCCTATGATGCAAATTGTTATTTAGTTATCTCATGTATGTCATCAAGCCATGGGACACATCCATTCCTATCAACAACTTCTTTCTCGTGTTGCTGACAGGGAATGGATGTGCTCATGGTTCCATGGCAGCCATGAACATTTTGAAAAGCTACACAAAATATGTTGAGGCCTAAACAACACTGTGACCAGTTTACTACCGCTATTATTTCTAAGGCTACTATATACTAATCCTCAAGTTCATGCATCTGGCTGAAGGCCAACATTAGATTCTGCAATTCCTTTTAGGGGCCTATGATGCAAATTGTTATTGAGTTATCTCATGTATGTCATCAAGCCATGAGACACGTCCATTCCTATCAACAACTTCTTTCTCGTGTTGCTGACAGGGAATGGATGTGTTCATGGTTCCATGGCAGCCATGAACATTTTGAAAAGCTACACAAAATATGCTGAGGCCTCAACAACATTGTGTTCAGTTTACTACTGCTATTATTTCTAAGGCTACTATATACTAATCCTCAAGTTCATGCATCCGGTTGAAGACCAACATTAGATTATGCAATTCCTTTTAGAGGCCTATGATGCAAATTGTTATTTAGTTATCTCATGTATGTCATCAAACCATGTGACACATCCATTCCTATCAACAACTTCTTTCTCGTGTTGCTGACAGGGAATGGATGTGCTCATGGTTCCATGGCAGCCATGAACATTTTGAAAAGCTACACAAAATATGCTGAGGCCTAAACAACACTATGACTAGTTTACTACCGCTATTATTTCTAAGGCTACTATATACTAATCCTCAAGTTCATGCATCTGGCTGAAGGCCAACATTAGATTCTGCAATTCCTTTTAGGGGCCTATGATGCAAATTGTTATTGAGTTATCTCATGTATGTCATCAAACCATGTGACACGTCCATTCCTATCAACAACTTCTTTCTCGTGTTGCTGACAGGGAATGGGCGTGAACATGGTTCCATGGCAGACATGAACATTTTGAAAAACAACACAAAATATGCTGAGGCCTCAACAACACTAGAGAGAGAAAACAACACAACATCCTAACTTTAGGATTAATATGACATCAGACCTTTTTTGCATAACCAAAATTCTGATACATTAGCATCTTCATATGAATAGTTTATCTATGGCGGAAGAAGGACGTTCCATCGAGGAGCTCATCTACGAGTCTCCCGCAAAAACAAATAAAGAGGGTTCATCTGAAGGATCCTCCAATAGCGAATCTTCGTACCACTCTCCGGAGAATGAACATCCAATGGAGCCTAGGAAGAAGAGAACGAGAGAAGACGCCGATGAGGATTACATTCCTGAAGCTCAAGCGGAGGTAATTATTACGTTAGTAACAAGTCAGAGCAGCTTCTAACCGAGGATTACATTCCTGAAGCTCACATTGTCTATCATCGTAGGATCGTCCAAAGCGAGGAAGCAAGCGTCGATTATTCCAAGTCGAGAAAAGAACAACTATTGTCCCAGCTATTGAGTCAGCTGAGCGAACAGATGTTGAGCCCACTGCCACAACATCGTCTGCAAATGCGAAGAGGAGAGGGAAACGGGAGAAGAACAAGCTACATACAGCTATCTATGAGGTTGAAGAAGTGCATGTTGATGGGGCTCCAAAGAAGCCAAAAGAAATCACAGCGAAGTGGCGTAACGACTGTGGATGTCTCGCCAGGGAGCGATGTAAGATAGTTTGGAAAAATTGGAAGACTGTCCCTGAAGCTACAAAGAACGAATTGTGGCAGCATATAAAAGCGCATTATAAATTCCCGGAAGACCGCTTAGAAGACGCTAAAGCTGCCACATTGAAGACTATCGGGAAGGCTCTCCGTACATTTAGGACTAAACTGAACACACAATACCTTCAGAAAGATGAGTCGCCACTCAACGACTACGGCTTTATAACGCCAAATGAATGGAATGAATTCAAAATGCAGCATTGCTCCGAAGAAGCCAAACAAGAGAGCATAATGTTCAAAGAACTTAATAAGAAGAATAAGTTCCCCCATAAACTTGGGCCAGGTGGATATAAGGCTAAGGAGGATGAGTGGAGTAAAAAGGAGGAGGAGGACCGTGCGGCTGGGTTACCTGAACAGTTTTCAGGTGCTGATCAGCGCACTAAGAGATGGCTCCTAGGTCGAGCTAAAAAAACACCCGAGGGCCAATATATGCTCTCCGACTCACGGACTAGTGAAGTATTCCAGAAAGCACAGGAAATCGCTGAGTTGGAGAAGACTGGAAAGTTCAAGCCCGAGGGATGTAATGACCAGCTTACATCTGCTCTCGGAAACGAGGAACATCGAGGGCGCACCCGAGGTGTCTCTTCTATAGCACCCTGGAAAAATACTTTCAAGAAACAGGAGGGTGCCACATACAAGAAGCGTCAAGCACGCACAGACGACGCCGCAGAGCGCCGTGCAGAGTGGGAGCGACACTTTTTTGAATTTATTAACGAGAATCCAAACATAATGCAGGCTGCAGCTGGACAAATAATTGTGCCAGAGGTACGACTCGACGTACCAAGCAGTGTTGGCTCAGTACAAGACAAATTTCCTGTAAATTATATTAAAGAGGACACACCCTGCAGCCTGCATGTACCGATAGGGCGCAAAGGGCATTCCCAAGAGGCTGCACGATGCATTGCTATGCCTGGGGATTTATTTCACAATCGGCCTATTCCTGCTGACTATACCAAGGTTCAGGTCAATGAGATCACCAACGACAGATTTATTAATGACCCCTTGGATCTTCCAATGCCTGATGAGGGGATTGAGACAATCGGAGATGCTCTAAATAACTTTGTCCTATGGGCGAGCCGAGATATCAAATTACTGCAGACAAGTTCTCAGAGTAAATCACCTATTGTCTCATCACAATCCCCACATATCTTCATCTCAGGATGTGCAAAATATAGGATCATTATCACCTGTTGATGAGCGTGAAATAGAGGAAAAGGCAGAGGAAGAGCCAGTGCCCAATAAAGTGGCAGAAGTGATAGAATCGAAAGTGACTTCTGATCCTCAAGTGACAAAGCTAGTGCCAGTGCTTGAGCCCACTGATGAGCCCAACACAAATGTGCCAGAGCCAGATCAAATGCCAGTGCTAGTTCCGACTGAGCCTCAAGTGCCAGTTCCGGCTGATCCTCAAGTGCCAGTGCTAGTTGCTGCCGAGCCTGAAAAACAAGATGCATGCCCAAAGCCAGCAATCCACAAGATAACTGTTCAAGCTGGGCAGTGTTCTGCGCTGAAATCTGAAATGCATAAATTTTTTAATACTTTGGGGCAAACACGTTCTATGCCCGAAGCGGCTCCCATAAAGGCTCCAGTACAAAAGCATGCGGGCTCACTTTCTGTTGATAAGAGGACCTACGGAGACGAGGATTATATCGAATACGAACCAGGCAAACCATTATTACCCCAAGGAGTACTTAATTGTATGCCTTGGACGATGAAAACATTTCATGACTGGTACCTCGAAGCGTCTTCGTTAGGTGTAACACAAATAGAACTGACGGTTCCACAAGAAATATTCAACTGCCCAGAGTTTAAGCTTGCACTATTTTTCGACGACTTCCATCGGATGTTTCGTCTGAAGCGAACCGACATCACAAGCATGATGCTCTGGTGCATGTAAGTACTTTATACTTTGTCAATACAAAGAAAAAATAAATAATGTCTTATATTGACTATTGTTTTATAACATATGCAGTTGTAATTCACGCGGTGACGAGTCTAAATTGTATGGGTACCTAAACCCGTCATTAATAAGCCAAAGTGCGCTGAACCCGACACTAAACCAGAATGATAGCAAGTAATGGACTGCGGGTAAGAAAAAATTTCAAAGAAAGATGTTCAATAAAGACGAAGACAAACTTAAGAAGAACAAAAGGAGTTGTGCCGCGTTGTATATTGCGCGGTGCATGTATCAATGGAAGGACAGAGAAATTATATGTGGGGCATATAACTTTAAGTAAGTATACCCACTATATCCACTTAAACACGTTTTATCGATTATGAAACTAACATAATCATATATTACTTCTTTCGATAGTGATCATTGGATTGCACTTCTGATATACCCAAAAAGCTCAAGGGTTTATGTGCTCGACTCGCTCGACAAACCCAAAAAAGAATATCAAGATATATTAAATGTTATTCAGAGTGCACATAGATACTACGTGGAAAAGTTAGGTGGCCCACATGATCCACAGAGGCCGAAAGAAATGCTTATCAGAACCAACTTTCCGGTAATATTATATTTTTAAATTTGTTAATTCAATTGATAAAGCCAAACTATATATCGTTCTAACTTTGTCTATTTTGAAGTGTCACAAACAATCTCTTGGTTCCGTGCATTGTGGCTACTATACTTGTGATTTCTTGAGCAATAACTTAGGAAAGTTTGGGCGGACAGTATCTGAGGATACTAAAGAAGTAAGTTGATTTCTTGTGTGTTAATCTAATATAACTTGCAGCGTATGTACTTATATTTTACGTATGCAGGCGTCAGGTCCATCAACCGTTGCCGAGAAGAGCCAACTCTCTGAATCACAAATGTACGAAATCGTATCAAGGATGTGCCGCTTCACGATGCATGAGATTCTTCATGAGCTTGGAGTATTTTTCGATCCTGAGAGTGAAGTGGCCAAGCATCCAACTTTGTATAATTGGGCCGGAAGAATGAAAAGGCGAACCAATTAAGATATGAGTTAGCCTTCCAAGAAAACATAAACCGCATGAGCATGTATTTGTGAAACAATGAATTGTGTTGATGGATGGTTATTGCGAAACAAAAACCGGAAGAATGTAAACATTGTGAATTTTTGAAAATTGATGAGATTGATGGTTGTTGTGTTGATGTGTTGTTGTTGTGGATGTGTATCTGGATATTTGGATGTTTTGCTGCTGTGTATGTGGATATGTGGATATGTGGATATGTGGATGTTTTGCTGCTGTGTATGTGGATGGCTGTGTGAAGCATATAATTTCTGTGTTTTGGTTTGTGGGATCACAGCATTCTGTGTTATGGCTTATACACAGCAGTGGCGGGCAGATGAGGTAGCTTGCCCGTTACTGCTGTTGACACAGTGGTGGCGGGCGTGCTGACATCATCTGCCCGCCACTGCTATTGATAACGGCAGTGGCGGGCAGATGAGGTCAGCGCGCCCGCCACTGCTGTTGACATAGTGGTGGCGGGCGTGCTGACATCATCTGCCCGCCACTGCTATTGATAACGGCAGTGGCGGGCAGATGATGTCAGCACGCCCGCCACTGCTGTTAACACAGCGGTGGCGGGCGCTCTGACCGCCACTGCTAACCAGCGATAGCAGTGGCGTTAGAGCAGTGGCGGACTGGATGCCCGCCACTATAGGTCGATTTTGCCCGCCGCTACAGTGTCGCTTTGTAGTAGTGTTCTTTCGGTACCTGAAGTTGTGAATCACATTCTGATTTATTTGCGATTGGATCGTTTTTGCGCGCTCAGTTTTTGTGTTCATCTGTTCTGAAATCATCACTGATATTTGTCTATTCTATCCTGTCGTTCTCTGAGCCTTTCTTTGTTTGTTTTTATTCAACCATGAAGATCATTGTGTCAGCAGCAGGATAGTCTGGTTACAGCTATTTTGATGTGCAATGCGCATAGATACCTAGGGACTCATTGCTTGATAGCATGCAGGATGATTTTGATCGGATACATTTTTTGAACAGTATTGCATTTTGCTTTCCCAGGCACATAGAGCTGCAGTATTGTTCCTTGGTACTATCGTTCAAAAGATTGATCATTATAGCTAGTACCTAGGTTCTTGTAGCTGCAGTCTAGTCTTTTTAAATCTCTCTATTTTTCGGTCTGGGCGTTCTGTTCAAGAGCAGAAAATTTATTTTTCAACGTTTCTCAGAACAGTGCTATTGGCTGATTCATTTCTTTGAGTACATCTATTTTGCCTCTTGGTAGGTTGCTGGCAAGCTAGTACCGTGCTACAGGTTATTAGGCTCTATTTTCTCCAGCATATTTGTGCTTTTCTCCTCCATCTAGCTCCAACGGCTGGCAGTAGCAAAGTAGCTTGGCTAGCTAGCATCTACAGGTCTAGCTAGCCTGTGCTAGTGTGTTGTGGCAGGCACATATTTTATTCAGGCTCAAGGGGCTAAGGCTTCATGCATAGCTTGCTAGACTACAGCTTGAGCAGCTGACTTTGGCACGACACCTCTTGCACGGCACAACACTTCGAGCAGCACTGCACGACGAAGGATTGGGAAAGGATTCAGCAGATTTTTCTGTACGGCGCAGTTCTTCGACAGGCACGGGAACATCTGCTGCAAGCGTCCACAACCGAAACGTGTTCGGCCATGTGTCCAGGAGACAACAGTTCATGGTATTCCTAATGCCTCGTTTTGTGTGCAGTCACAGTTAGTTCAGTGATTATTCCTCTGATGCACTGATGCTTCTAGTTGATGAATATTCTTAGATAATTTTATTATCAACTAGATTCAGTGTGTTGTTTTATTAATCCTTTGAACGTTGAAGTCATTTTTTAAATGCCTATGATGAACATACCTGTGATGGATGAAATGCATGAAGGAATATTTTTGATGGACTTTCTGTGATTTGGTGAAATCCTTGTGGAGATGCTATTTGTTTAGTGAATGAACTTAAATTGCCTTTAAGCATTGTGTTGGTGTCTTTTCGATTAGGACACCGGTCGTTTTTAGGCTAGATCATTTTAGGTCTTGTTGATCTGTTTACTTTTCCCTGCCAAGTCTGTCGAGGTGCGTTGGGGTTTGGGAGCAGGCCATTGATTCAAAAGAATTTTTTAGGCGCCCATTCACCCCCCCCCACTGGTCGCTACTTTCGGTCCTACAAGTGGTATCAGAGCCTGGTTAGGGTTTTTCCATACCTTAACCGGTTCTAAACCCCAGTAGTGATCATGACGTCTCCTGGCAAGGTCCCGTCCTTGGAAGCTTATGGCTATAATTATTGGAAGACTCGCATGCGAGCCTATCTCATGAGCCAAAGCTCGGACATCTGGGACATTTGCGTTCACGCTACGTTTGCCATATTGCCAGTTGCTGAGCGTGATTCTCCTGGTATCATCGCCCAGCATGTGAACAATAGCAAAGCGGTGAACATCTTGTTTTCTGGTTTAGGTCCCACTGAATTTGAGCGTGTGAGCCATCTCTCCACTGCGAGAGAGATCTGGGCTACCCTCCATGCACACCATGAGGGGACAGCCCAGGTCAAGGCTCGGCTCTATCAGACCTACCGGCGTGAATATGAGAACTTCACACAAAAGCCGGGTGAATCTATTGAAGCGTTGTTTGGTCATTTTCAGTCGATCATAAAAAGCTTCGCGACAACAAGGCTGAGGGTGTTCAGTTAGTCTCAGATCACGAACAGACGCTCAAGGTTCTCCATACCTTGGACCCAAAGATCTGGGAGATCAAGGTATCCTCTATCATTGAGAGCACTTCTTATGATACCTTGACCATTTCTGATTTGTTTAGCAAGCTGAAGGCCACCGAGGTTGATACCCAGTTGAGATCAAATCTCACTGGCTCTGGATCAAAGTCTTTGGCCCTTGCTACACCTTCTGTTGATCCCTCTTCTGTGAGCTGTGCTGGGTTCTCTTTGATGTCTATCACTGAGGACCAGCTTGAGTCTTTGGGAGATGATGATTTGTATCTTTTAACAACCGAGTGCGTCGTGTTTATGACAAAAGGATGTTCAAAAGACACGGCACAAAGACCGGATTCTTTGAGTGTGGTGATCCAGGACACTTCATCGCCGACTGCCCCAAGCGCAATGGACACAAGAAGGGCACCGGTGGTGGCTTCCACGACTCCGGCAAGCACGAGAGCTCCTCCTTCAACAAGGGCAAGCCAAAGACCAGATTCTTCAGAAAGGCCCTGAAGGACTACCGGCGAGAGAACAAGAAGCGCGACAAGGCCTTCTTCGCCGAGATGGAGAAGAGCTACTCCAAGCGGTCTACGTCTTCTTCCTCTTCATCGAGCTCAAGCGATGAGGAGATCGCCATCAGGAAGGGGAAGGACAAGGACGATCCAGCGGGCCTCTGCTTCATGGCTTTCGGGGACAAGCCGAAGAGCCGCTCACACCAGCGCCGAAGATCCCGCAAGAGCTTCTGTTCAATGGCTCTTGGGGATAAGGAAGAAAAGAGCTCCTCCGACGACTCCGACGACGACGACACGAAAAGGTATCATCCTATGAGCGCGAAATCATTGATTTACTTGAGAGCAATCGTCAGGAGTTGAAATATAGGGAAAAACTGCTTAGAGGGGCCAAGAAGAGGATAGATGAGTTAGAGAGTGAGCTTGCCGTAGCCAACGGTAGAATTGAGAGTCTATCTTCTTCCCCCTGCTTGGGTGATAGCAGTGAGTGCTCGAAATGTGAGGTGCTTCTGTGTGACTTGTCGACTCTGAAGTCCAAGTACACAGAAAGGGTTGATGAGAGGGACGCTTTGGCCACTGAGCTTGAAAGCGCTCAGCTGGAGCTGAAAGATGCTCAAGCCACTATCGTTGCACCCTGTGCTGATTGCCCATCTCATCTAGCTGTCTTAGCTGAGCTGAAAGCCAAGGGCGATGTGCATTTGGGTGATTTGGAGAGAGTGAGAGCTGAGCTTGCGCAGACTAGGCTAGAGCTTGAGACACTGTCAGTTCCACCCACTGTCTGTGAGAACTGTCTATCTCTTAGACTTGATTTGATTAAGCTAAAAGCCAAGAAGTCTGTCCAGGTAGATAGCGAGTGTGAGACCTGCTTATCTCAGGTGGACGTACTAGCTTCCTTGAGAGAGGAGTTAGCTGATTCTCAGAATGAGAACTTTTACCTCCGTTCTATCCTGAGTTGGATCAGTGCCAGAGAGCCACAACTCGGCATGATGATCCAACAGTTCAAGAGGCAGGATGGGTTTGGGGTAGGATACACCTACACCAAGGCTGACTTTGAGAGTGCAATTACCCGGCAGTGGAGTGGAGTAAAATGACTCCTGAGCAGAGATATCCCAAGACCCATTCCACTGAGTCTTCCCAGGCTTGTCAGCCCAAGGATGGAGTGATCCATGAACCACCCAAAGCTCCACCCAAGAAACCCATCTGGGTTCCAAAGCCCAAACACCTCCACTCTTCTCTAGACTCTCTTCCTGGTCCTTCTCGGCCCAAGAAGACAACACCTAACACCACTAAGCCCAAGAACCCCAAACCTCAACCACATCCCAAGAAGCCCACCTATCATTTTGAGTACTGTCAGAGAGATGGGCATCTTGCGGAGTTTTGCTTCAGGAGGAAGCGGGTTGAGAGAGCAGAGCGTGCTCGTGGTGGTCAGGAGCAGTTCTACCAGCAAGGTGGTAGACTGAGAGTTCCTCGATGCGGGGAGAGGCTGGAGGCCAGGCCGCGTCGTGTAGGTGGTGGTAGAGGAGACGGCTTTCATGCCTATGCTCTAGATGGTGGTGTTCGTTCCGGCAGAGCTCTAGGCCATGTTGGCTACGGTCCTGGACCTCGTGGCCGAGGCTTTAGGCAGAACCGAGGACCGCGCTTTGAGCCGTGTTTTGGTCCAGACTCTCATTATGATTTCTGCTTTCCGTCTTTTGAGCAGATGGCTCGACACTAGTTTAGCTCTTTTGCTAAACCTGGTGCCGGACCATTTGCTCCCACTTACAGCCACTGATTGTGCAGGTTCGGGGACTGTAGGACATTTGGATCATGGACTCAGGATGCTCTCCCCACATGACGGGACATCGCAGATGGTTCTCCAGTCTCACTCCCCCGAGCTCCAAAGAGTACATCACCTTCAGGAACAGTGGTCAAGGGAAAGTAAGTGGCATTGGCTCAATTCACATTTCAGACCATTTTTCATTGAACAACGTTGCTTTGGTTGGAAACTTGAACTTCAATTTGATCTCTGTTTCGCAACTTCTTGAGGATGGTTTGGAGGTGCGTTTTAAGAAGGGCAATTCTTCTGTGTTTGATTCTAGAGGGTCTTTGATTTGCCAGATCTTACCTTTCGGTAAATTTTTTCGAATTGACTTCTCTAGTTCTTTTGGCCCTTCTCGTTGTTTGATTGCTGGATCTTCTTCTGAGCTCTGGAAGTGGCATAGGAGGTTAGGTCATTTGAGTTTTGATCTGCTAGTCAGGTTAAGCTTTATGGACCTCATCCGAGGATTGCCCAAGCTTAAAATGGAGAAAGATCTTGTTTGTCATCCCTGTCGTCATGGGAAAATGGTTGCCGCTTCTCACTCACCTGTGACTCAGGTGATGACTTCGTATCCGGGCGAGCTGTTACACATGGACACTGTCGGTCCAGCTCGGGTACGCTCAGTCGGTGGGAAGTGGTACACACTTGTGATTGTTGACGACTTTTCTCGATTCTCGTGGGTTTTCTTCTTGGAGTCTAAGGATGAAACACTTCAGTTTGTTCATGACCTGATTTTGAAGCTGAAGAATGAGAACAATGGTCGGATGTGAGCAATTCGCTCCGACAACGGCTCTGAGTTCAAGAACTCTCAGTTCGTCAGCTTCTGTAGTGATCAGGGTCTGGACCATCAGTTTTTTTCTCCTTACACTCCCCCACAGAACGGCGTTGTGGAACGAAAGAACCACACTGGTAGAATAATCTAAGCAAAATCTAAGTCCTGAATATGATGACAACTATCTATTTATAAGGTTTATAATATGTGAGATGTCATCTATAACACGAGTCTTATCCTAGTAGGACTCTAATATAAACCCTAAACCTAAAACTGACTCGAATAACCTATTAGGACTTTAACTTGAATAGATCTGGAGTCTAACTCCCGATTGGTCTGGTAGTCCGACTACTGATTGGTCTTGTAGTCGGACTCAACGACATCTCGATTGTCATGGTTGAAGGCCTGAACATTTCGTCTCCCGAGTGTTGTTGTCGATAGTCTTGATCTCCCCTTGTCCACTCAGTTATCTAATCTAATGTCTCTTCTCTGATGTTCCTAAGTATAATATAATCATAACCCAAACTTAGTAGTACTCCATTCATAGGACTTGTTTGAGTAATGAGGAACAAATTCACCTAGCAATTTAGTTGATGAACTCGAACATGAGTTATGTGTTTTTGGTAATCAAGTATGGTTGTATCCTTAACAGTGACGTCCTCATCACTAACACGGAAAAATATCAAATTTTTACATGAGATAATCTATGCTGAATTTTGATTGCAAAAAAGTTTGAAGTTCAAACAAAAACATCAATTTGATTTCAAACATAACCCATTCATTCTCTAAACCTTATTTCCTCCTTAGAGAATATCTTATTTCTTAACATCTTACATGACAACTTTCTTGAACATTTTTAAATTTTTATCATAACTTCTATGTATCATATGTCATACCAACATGTTAAGTTGTTTATTTTTCAGTCTTCATTTGGTTTTCTTAGAATTAAAAAACTATTATGCTAAACATTACCAATCAAGTGTAGCAACTTATATATTTCAGAATTTATTTCAATTTATTAGTTAAGGCCTACAAATGGACTCAAAAATGTTAATATGATTTTTCTATAAATTTTGGTTCATTATTTCAAGCACTTGCAATTGAAATTTCACCTATTTCAATTTAAATCCTAGAAACACACTCAATGAATTAAAAATTGTAAACTAACTAAGAAAAATACCATATTATTACATGAGATAAGATATATTGTATTTTGATTGTAAAACAGATTCAACTTCAAACTGTTGATGCCAATATTTTGTAAAGGCCGAGGCCCATCAGGAGCGCCGCATGGTCAACAGAAGTCAAAGGAGTCTGGTCAAAGGTTGGTCAAAGAAGCCCTTCTGAGTTTGTTACACATGGCTGAATATGAAGGAGCCAATAGAGATGGAGAAGATAAAGATAAATCTAGAATTGGTTATGATATCATTGTACGGATGACAAGTCTCCAGACTATAAATATGTACCTATTAGCTTGGTTAGAGGATAGAATCAATCTACAAACACAACCACAAACTACTATGGGTGCATCTACACCCTTGGGTTCCAAGGCTAATCCCGGTGGGACTTGGCACTCGGAGCCGGGACTTGGATTTAGTTTCTATCGAAGTGCGAGCCAATAGGTTATCTTTAATTCCACGTTATATTTTATCGATGTTGGGGGTTACTCATCAACCTTTGTGCGCAAGGCATTGTTCGCACATCCATCGGCCCGATGGCGTGTTACATGCATCAGCTGATGGCATAACTGATCCCGATGGCCTAGTTTTTGCTATCGGCTCAATAGCCAATAAGTGTCAATTTTTATGGTTTCTTATCACCATAGTCATCGACTCGATAGGCATTCGGTGTTGCTACTAATGTTTTCATTTTCTCTTATCAGTTGAAGGGTCAAACTAATTAGCATGCTCAAAACCTTTCTAAGATTGTAGGACTTGCACTGGAGTTAAGTAGACCTCCTAGGTCACGCGTGTGACTAAAAATGACACCGACACGCTTTTTGGCATGCCCAATGGGACACCAGATGACTCATCCATGGTGCGAGAAATCGACAATAGTAACATCATTCTGATTACCTTGGAAGCATTGACCGACGAGCAAAGGGATGAGATATAGGAGCATGTAGAAAACTACGAGGAGTTGTGTCTTGAATCCTTCAACATGACCCAATCTGGCCCTGTCGAGAGAAATCAATTGCCAAAGCTATTGGGGGAAAATATTTCATCCTCCAGAGGTCAAAGGAACTTCCATGATTAATTCAAGCAGAAGAAATAAAGTCAGAAGCTTCATCTCCGAAAATGCATACAGCGTCAAGATTTCACAGTATTCGGAGCTCTCTACAGGAGAGACCTCTGTCAAGGCTTCGGAGCAGCGGAGACCTCCATCAAGGCTTCAGCGTAACGGAGCCTCCCTATGCCCCTTCACCCGAAGGGGTGTTGCCAGTGAGGATAGAAGATTTATCTTCTCACTGATCAAACTAGTCTTTTACTCTTTTACCCCTATGAAGAATATTAAATAGTATCTTATTAGTCGGTTGCAATTAGAGGGTAAAGAAGTCTTTTCCCTATGTATTCGGTCTATAAATACCCCTCTTCACTCTGTAAAGGGTATCGAATACTCAGATATTCAATATACACTTCGAACAATCTCAAGCTATTATCCATTTTGGAGGCTTGGAATAGTTTCCTCAAATAGACACTTCGTTTGTTAAACACTTAGTTTTCTAAACATGTTAGTATAATCTTTTACGTCAACAGATGGCGCCGTTCGTGGGGAACCTAGTACAAAAACTTCATTCTCTACCAATCCTTTCCTAGAGCCATGCCTCCTAAGTGGAGCCTAGGCACTAGTCCCCTTCGATGGTATTCTTAGACCTCTAGGTTGAAGTCTTCAAACACCACCAAGGTCGGAGGACCCTCCGTGGTCCTCCCACCTCAAACTCCCAAAATTAATACTCTTCATGGAGCATACAGAGCCCCTCTTGAGACTTTGTTCATGCTCTGAACCGATGGAGCCTCTCCCATAGCTCCGTCTATGCTCCAAACTGACTTCTTCAGTTCTCAAGACCCGAAGGTCCCCTCCGGAGGGAATGAATATCGTCCTAACGATGTAGCAACCAAGATGGCCCGTCTTTAGGCCGAAGTGACAAGGTGCAGGCAGGAAGATGCCGACAGGCTTCGCCCTCAGGCTAGCCCTGTCATCACGAAGGTCCCTCAAGATGACGGTCCTACCTTCTATCTCGAAGCCTCTGAGATTTAGAGAAGCACCGAAAATGCTTCTTTTGATGATGAATCTCCGTTACACCCAGACTTGCAGAAGGTGCACTTTGACCCCAAATTCAGGACTTTGAAGCTTTGTAAGTACTTCGGAGAGGAAGATCCCGGGGAATTTTGCCGTTCTTATGCTTTAGCAATTGAAGCTAGCGGAGGGGTCTGAGACACAATGGCAAAGTGTTTCCCCCTTGCGCTCGAAGGAGTTGCTTTGCATTGGTTCTGGTCTTTGAAACTAGGATCAATTGGATCTTGGGAGCAATTGAGAAAGAAGTTCATGAGTAACTTCCAATGGACCTTCATGCCCCCTATGTCTATCGAAAGTATTTTTTGGGTGAAGCAGCAACCTGGAGAAACTTTGCTGCAATTTTTCAAGCGCTTCACTCATACGAAGTCACAAATAAGAGGGTTGTCTGCATCATCTGTAGTTGATGTAGCTCGGGAAGGAGTCACAAATGCAGGTCTCCTCGACAAGCTTCACCAGAAGCATATTTCCTCAGCAACACATCTAATGGCCTACTTTAAGGAGTATGCTAGGTTAGAAGAAGGATGGTTCTGAAGGATGGTTTCGTCTTCCGCAGTCGTCCTTCAAGAAGTCAAACTTGAAGTGAAGACTTTGACTCCTTCACAAGGGTACCGCTTCGACAACGTCCAGAATGACAGACGGAGGGGTCAAAAGCATCCTCGCTCCGAAGTCTTGAACATTGCCCCCTGTTCATCGAAATCACCCCTAAAAATCCACAAGCTCTGGGAAGCAAGGTCAGTGGTTGGAGGCCGCCAGCGAAGCCGGCTGGCAGAGGCCAAGCCTTCTTCTACTATGTACACGGTGAGAATCGAAGCCATGCTACCGATGCATGTAAGTCTATATTAGCTCCGTGGAGCGAGTACCTCGAGAGGAGATCCGGTTGAGGCACTATTGACCGAGCCCCTACCGAGGCACGTCCAGAGATGGTGCATACCGTCAGATGTGTAGACAGCTTCGAAGCCCCAAGACATCCTTCGGTGGCCAGTGTTATGCCACCTCCGAAGCAAGAAGATACACAAGACTGCGACAAGCGATTAGTCCTCCCCATCTCTGGAGGAGGGACCTTGGGCGGCATGTCGAAATGGCAATGACGAGAAAATGTTCACGAAGTAGGGCATATTGGGACCTCCTCGTCGACTGCTGAAATGCTCGAGTGGTCTCATGTCCCTATATCTTTCTCCGCAGCTGGTGTAGCAGGTATTAAATTACCTCATGCGGACCCCCTTGTTATCACCACTGATATTGCAGGAACAAAAGTTCGGAGAGTGTTGGTTGATGATGGAAGCTCCGCATATATTATCTTCATCCAGGCCTTTGACCAGTTGTGCATCCTGTGGAAACACCTACTCCCAACAGCTCATCTACTTCAAGGCTTCATAGGCCCTCCTCTTGATGCCCTCGGACAAATAGGCCTCGAGGTTACTTTCGGAGAGGGGCTCCTGGCTAGATCGAAGGAGGTGATATTTGACGTTATCGATGCCCCTTATGCCTATAATGTTATCTTCGGAAGGGGAATGCTAAATCAATTTGGAGTCACGGTGCATCACAATTATCTATGCTTGAAGATGCCCACACAAGGAGTGCTAATGGTCTTTGGTGACCAAGGTGCGGCGTGAAGGGCAGAGTATGGCCATGGTCCACCCCTTGATCCTACACGGATAAATAATGTGCAAGACCATTCGAAGGATACCCCTGCGTCAAGCGAGCTCTTAAAGCTATCCTCCCAAAGGCCAAGCCTCAAAGGTGAAATTATAACGAAGATCATTTTCAAGGATGGCGAAGACTGTCCCATCCAGTTTGGCAAGGAATTGCCTCCGGAAATTGCTACTTCACTGGAAGAAGTAGTTAAAGAAAACTTGGATATTTTTGCCTGGTTCGATGAAGATATTCCCAGAGTCGACCGAAGTATCGTTGAGCATAGCCTACTCATCAACCCAAGGGTTCGACCTGTTTGCCAGGGGCTCCACAAATTGTCGACAGAAAGGGCGAACATTGCTAAAGCGGAGGTAGAGAGGTGGCCCATACGGAGTGGTTAGCCATCCCCATCTTTGTCAAGAAAAAGGCCTCTGGCAAGTGGCGCATGCGCATTGACTTCACATCCCTGAATAAAGCATGCCCACGTGACCCCTACCCCATGCCCCTCATTGATCAACTAGTACATCCACTCCACTACCGGCTCCGAGATTTTGAGCTTCCTCGACGTGTACTCCAGATATCATCAAATATTGTTAAAACATGAAGACGAAGCCAAGAAAATCTTTGTAACTCCTTTGGGAGTCTTTTGTTATGTTAGAATGCCCTTCGGCTTAAGAAATGCCAGTGAAACTTTTTCAAGGTTGATTGCTAAGGCTCTAGGTCACCAGATAGGCCACAATGTCGAAGCCTATATGGATGATATTGTAATAAAGAGTGCTTTAAAGCACCAATGTAGTCTAGACTTAGCAGAAACTTTTTGAGAGTCTCCGAGCATGTGGAGTTCGCCTCAACCCCGAAAAATATATCTTTGGGTCTCAAGCTGGGAAATTGTTAGGGTATTTAATTTCAAGCAAAGGGATTGAAGCTAGCCCGACACAGATAAGTGCATTCCTGAGAATGGCTCCACTAAAAAATTTGAAGCAAGTTGAGAAGCTTGTCGGACGCCTCGCAATATTCAAAGCCTTAAAAGGGTCTAAAGATTTTGCATGGACACCAGAGTGCCAGAAGAGTTTCGATGATATTAAAGATTATCTTAGCAACCTTGCAACACTCATTGTTCCCATCATAGATGAAACTCTTCTTCTCTATCTTGCAGCTATAGGCTCCACCGTCAATGCAGTCCTTGTTCAAGAGATGGACTTATATGGGAAGTTGGTACAAAATCCGATTTATTTTGTGTCAGAAGCCTTATCCAGAGAAAAAACTCGGTACTATGAGCTGGAAAAGTTTACCTATGCCCTAGTAATGGCTTTGAGGAAATTACAACATTATTTTTTGGCACATAACATAATTGTACCAACTTCGAATCCTCTAGGAGATATGATCCAAAGAAAGGACTCTACAGGGAGAATTGGAAAGTGGGTCGTTGAGTGAGCCCCATTTGGCATCTCCTTCGTAGCAAGAACAACAATAAAGTCGCAAGTGGTGGCTGATTTTGTAGCAGAATGGACTCCATCTGCAGTATGGGCTCCGAAAGAATCAGGCATATGGAACATATACTCTGATGGAGCTTTTCAAGCATCTGGAGTAGGTGCCGGAGTAATTTCACCTTCAGGGAAGAAAGTAATGTACTGCGCAAGGCTCAACTTTAAGTCCACCAATAATATTGCGGAGTACAAAGGAATTTTACTAGGTCTTCGCAACACACGTGCCCTTGGTGCTACAAGAGTTGTTATAAAAACATATTCCCAAATTGTAGCAGGGAAGGTTGATAAAAGTTTCTAGGTTTGGCATCCGCAACTTGCTAGATATCTAAGAGATCCGCAAGATCGAAGCAGCATTTAAAGTGATCTCTGTCTAGAGCATTCCATGAACCGACAATGTACAACCAGATATTTTGGCAAAAGCTGGAGCTAGAGCCCTAGATATCGCAGAAGGGGCTTTTATGAAGAGCTTTCCTACCCTTCGGTGCCCCAACTCCCTCCTGCGGATGTCCTTTGCATACCAAGCACTGATTAGCGGAGCTTAATTATGGATTTATTGCAAGGCGAAGCTAATTTGCCCGAAGGCCCGAAGCTGTCAAGACTACAGTTAAGAATCCGGAATTATCATATTATCAACGGTATTTTAAACAAGGCCGGAGTATGTTCTCCCCTACTCCGATGTATTTCCCAAGCAGAAGGCCAAGATATACTCCGAGAAATTCATGAAGGCCTTTGTGGTATCCATCTTGCCCCTCGGGCTTTAGCAGACGGAGTCATCTCCCACCAACACCTCTTCAAGTTATTGCTCTGGTATGGCCGATGGACCGATAGGGAATGGATCTCATCGGCCCCTTCCTAATGGAAAAGGGTAGTCTAAAATGTGAAGTCGTAGCAATTGAGTATTTTAAGTGGGTCGAAACAGAACCCCTCACTACTATCACTTCAAATAATGTGCAAAAATTCTTGTGGCAAAATATCATTTACACATTCAAAGTGCCCAAACAACTGACAATTGACAATGGCACTCAGTTCGATGCTGAACCCTTTAGAGAATTATGCGAAGGGCCTTGTATTGAAATGTGTTTTGCATCTGTCCATCATCCGCAATCCAACGGAGCCGTCGAATGAGCTAATGGTAATATCTTGTCAAGCTTGAAACGAAGAATAGTAGGATTAGCGAAGGGGCTATGGACCGAAGAACTTCCGAAGATTTTGTGGTCCATTCGGACCACTCAAGAAAGGTCCACAGGTTTCACCCCTTTCAGGTTACTATTCAGAGATGAGGCCATGACGCCGACGGAGGTTAAGGGAGGATCCCTTCGCACCATCGAACCTGAAATGGAAAATGAAAGACAGACTTTGCTGGACCTAACTGAAGAAACAAGGCTTCGAGCTGTTGTTAACCTTCGAAGTATCAACATTAGACGAAGACTTGGTATGACTTGAAGATAAAGCTTAATATACTTAAATCGGGTCATTTAATACTGCGAAGCATTATTGCTCTGGGGAAATTAGGAAAAAAATGGGAAGGACCATATATCATCCTTCGTTCAGGACGCCCTTGATCTTTTAAATTAGCTAATTTAGAAGGTTAAGAGTTGAAGCATGCATGGCATGCGGAGCACCTTAAGCGATACTTCGCTTAGGGCTCCTTGTAATTATTTGTAAACACTTTCTAAATGAATAAAGCTTATGGTTCGAATAATGCATGCTTCTCAAGATGATTCCTACTACTGGACGCACTAGGGGGACAGAGCTGATTGCGGAGGTAAGTATTATTCATTTGAACCGAATTTATGGACTTCGAGCCACCGACTCGGAGCATCCGTCAAGGTGGGAAAGTACCATGAAAACAGATTCCGAGTCATCGGCTTGAAAGCGTCCGTAAAAAAGTCCAAAGAGACCAAATGATACGGATTTCGAGCAATCAACTTGAAAGCATCCGTAAAAAGAGTCAAAGGAGACCATGAAAAGCGGATTCCAAGCCACTGGCTTGAAAGCATCCGTAAAAAGAGTCCAAAGATACCAAATTATATAGACTCCGAGCAATTAGCTTGAAAGCATCCGTAAAAAAAGTGTAAAGCGACCATTATTAATAGATCCTAATACATCCGAAAAAGAGTAGTAAGCTACCATTTACGGGTTTCAGACCAACAAGTTTGAAGAGACCTATGAGGTCCATAGCGACCATCTATTTGAATTTCAAACCACTAGTTCTTAATTATTATTCAATATAATCAGGGGTTCTGAGCCTCCAAAAAATTATTAAAATTGTACTCTTAGTTGGCATTATAATCGTTGTGCGTTAGCATCTTCGATCGATATTCGAAGGTGCTTACCGCCAAAGAGGGGCTAGGAAATAATGAGACAATTTCGAAGCATTCCAATTTATATTACTGAATAAATTATATTACATTAGGAAAAATCAGTGTCTAAGCCAAGAAGAAAGTGAAGGCCCCTTCGATCCCCTGAGCTAGACTCGGAGTTAGCTCGGATTCGAAGGAGACTTGTCCCAGAGCCCGGAGTCTTTAGAACTTTACGTTTAACTCGTTTCCCCTTCTTCAATGCTCGGAAATCTCTTTGTTCTTGCTGAAGCTCAGCCTAGGTCCAAAGTCGTTCAGGGCTACTCTTCGCTTGCTCCTCACTAGACCACTCTTCTTCGGACCAATCAATGTCCTCCAAAGATGAAGACGCTATATTAACAACTTCTTCCCCTTCTCCTTAATGTAGGTAATACTTCTTTACATATTTCGGGTATAACCTCTCTATGGCTCCCCTGAGGAATTGAAAATCGGGGATGCCTGTGAGGCCTTAAGGCTTCAAAGGTAGCCCACTATTGACGGAGCTCTTCATTAACCTCTAATACTACAAGCTCATCCAAAAAAGGTCGGAAAGCCTAAAAACATTTCCAAATAAGTCTTTTTCATTCAAAAGAAGACAATAACATAAGTTTTTACATAAGCGGAGCCCTAAGGAGAACTAAACCTTCATGTCCGAAGGAGGCTTGCTGCTCGAATGTTGCGTCCACACTTGCTTTTGACGGAGGCCTTCATCGACCCACACCTTCATGGCTGACCGGCCTTCAGCTCTCCAGGATGGCTGAAAAGCCTCAAAAGCTACGACCACGTGAGGAACCATGTTGAAGAGCATGGGCCTTATGGCTCCAGATGTGATGAGTGATTGTCAACGGAAGTCAAAGAGGAGACGTGAAAAGAAGATGAGATCTGTCGTGTCTAGGGCGCGTGTGACTCAGGTAGACGGGCAGTGAGCGACAGTCGGGCAGAGAAGCCCGGGAGTCGGGCTGGCCTAATCCGAGTACATGGGCTAGGAGTGGTAGAGGATCCACTGGTCTGTTGACCGGGATTGACTTAGGTACATGGGAAGCGAGCGATTGTCGGGCTGAGAGAGCTGCGGAATCGGGTCAGCCCAATCCGGGTACCCGGTGCAAAGACGGTGGACGCTTCATCAGTTTTGGTGCAAAACTGACAACCGATGATTATATTTATTTAGGATTTTATTATTTAGCCTTTGGGACCACAGTCTGTGTTATTCGAGTCAGTAAAAAACCCTAAGGGCATTTTAGTAATTTCAAATTTTATTTTTAGAGTCAGTGTAATTTACCTTAGGGGTAAATTAGTCTTTTCCCTTTATTAGTGGGCTGCCTATATATAGGCCCCAACCCCCTAGGGTTAGGGTTGACTGTTTTTCGCAATTAATCTTCAGTCCAAATTTCCTCCACACAGCCGCTATTTTTTTCCGTCGCCACAATTTTTCCTCTTCCGATCTATTGTCTCTGATGGCGACTTCATCCGGCCGAAGGTGATTCTACCAAGTGCAGACACGACAGCCTCTTCCATCTGTGCGCGCGTCGGCAAGGGCTGGCCGACAAGGTAGCTTTTTCATCTAAAATCCTGGCGCGGCGGCCGAGACGCTGCAACGGCATTATCACGCGACAGTAGAGGCTTTGATGCATAGTAGCCTCTTCAACGTGAAGGCGTCACAAGGGAAAAACATCAGCGGTAGCCTAGCGTGTAGACTGCAGCCGGCAGGCTCTAGTCGTAGGGACGCGTCAGCAGCTAGGCCTAGGAATCTCGTGCTTTGTCTGGTCGCGTGAGGGAGCAGAACTGCGCTCAGGCGCTGACAGCGTTTTTCCTTCACGCGAAACAATTGGCTGCCATTGTTTATTTTCTTCGGCTGCAGGAGCTAGCGCAGTAGCCTGCATTCTAAGCCGCATAGGCTAGAAGCACACGCCAACAGTCCTACGCAAGGGAACGACAGCTAGGCGCGTCAGGCCGTAGGCATGGACCTCGGTGTGCCTAGGTGCTGTGTGACAGGTGGAGAAACCGAGGAGCCAATGCGACGAGTTGGTGCGGCGTGTCAGCAGCGTGCATCGCAGCACACAACTTCACAGTTCGCTGGCAGGAGGCAGCACACGCACACCTACATGGCAACCAAGGCACAGCTGATCTCCGACGAAGCGATCGGCGCATTTGTCACCAGGCCAAATCGTGATGCGGGCGGCAGGACCGAGGGCTACGCAAGTAAATTTTCTTTTGATCTAATCTCCTATTTTTCAGTTAAGATTAATTAATTAGCATACTAATCTGATTAGCAATTTCATGATTAATTTTTTGGCTACTAAAACATTGTTAGTGCTCGCATATTATTTATTTACATATTTATAGTTTGTTCGTATAAAAAGAAAAAAACAATTAGTCACATTTATATTTCTCATTCTCGATTTATGTGCAATTCATTAGTTTTATTTATGAATTTATTTCTGAATGATCCATGATTTATTCACTTGATTAGTAGTTTATTTTCACACTGCAATTTGAATTTTTATTGATATATCTAGGTGTTTTTCCTGTGCTTATCACGTATTTATTAAATCATCTAAGAACACATTTGTATTTACTGTAGTTATTTTATTTAGTCTAAATTTACTTTTAATATCGTTGTTGATGTCTTTTTAATTAGGACACCGGCCATTTTTAGGCTAGATAACTTTAGTGCCTATGATCTGTTTTGCTTCTGCTTTTTGTTCGTTGATGTGCGTTGGGTGTTGGGATTAGGCCATTGATTCGAAAGAATTTTTTTGGCACCCATTCACCCCCTCTGGTAAAGTCCCGTCCCTTGAAGCTTTTGGCTACACTTATTGGAAGACTCGCATGCGAGCCTATCTTATAAGCCAGAGCTTGGACATTTGGGATATTTGTGCTCACGCTACTTTTACTGTATGTCCTATTGCTGAGCGCACTTCTCTTGATCTAATTGCCCAGCATCAGAATAATAGCAAAGCGGTGAACATTTTATTTGCTGGTTTAGGTCCTAGTGAGTTTGAGCGGGTTCGCCATCTCGACACTACTCAAGAGACCTGGGCTACCCTCCAGACACCATGAGGAGACAACTCAGGTCAAGGCTAGGCTCTATCAGAGCTACCGGCGTGAGTATGAAAATTTCTCATAGAAGCTGGGTGAGACTGTTGAGGCTTTGTTTGGTTGTTTTCAATCGATCATTAAGAAGCTTCGGGCCAACAAGGCCGATCGTGATCAACTGGTCTCAGATCATGAACAGACGCTCAAGGTTCTTCATACCTTGGACCTTAAGATCTAGGAGATCAAGGTTTGTTCTATTGTTGAGAGCGCTTCCTATGATACCTTGACTGTCGCAGATCTTTTTAGTAAGCTCAAGGCCTCAGAGGTTGATATCCAATTGAGATCAAATCTCACTAGTTCTGGCACAAAAACCCTGGCCCTTGCGACACCTTCTACTGATCCTACTGCTTGGAGTTGTGCTACGTTTTCTTTGATGTCTATCTCCAAGGATCAGCTTGATTCGCTAGGAGATGATAATCTGTGTTTGTTTAACAACCGGGTGAGCCATTTCTATGATAAACGAATGCTTAAAAGACATGGCACAAAATCCGGATGCTTTGATTGTAGTGATCCAGGTCATTTCATCGCTGACTGCCCCATGCGGAAGAGTTACTAGAAGGGAACCGGCGGTAGCTCCTACGACTCCAGCAAGCATGACAACTCCACCTTCACAAAGGGCAAGCCCAAGACGAGGTTCTTTCGAAAGGCTCTAAAGGACTACAGGCATGAGAACAAGAAGCAAGCCAAGGCCTTCTTCGCCGAGATGGAGAAAAGCTAATCCAAGAGGTCATCATCTTCCTCCTCGTCTTCAAGTTCAAGTGATGAAGAGATCGTGATCAAGAAGGGGAAGGACAGGGACGATCCGGCGGGCCTCTGCTTCAATGCCTTCGGGGACTAGTCGATTAATCGCTCGGGTCACAGCCAAAGATCTCGCAAGAGTTTGTGCTCAATGGCTGTTGGGGATAAGGAAGAAAAGGGCTCCTCCAACAACTCCGACGATGACGACGATGAAAAGTTATCTTCCTATGAACAAGAAGTCATTAATTTGCTAGAAGAGAACCGTCAGGAGTTGAAGTATCGGGAGAAACTGCTTAGAGGGTCCAAAAAGAGGATAGATGAGCTTGAGAGCGATCTTGCCATGGCAAATGGCAAGATTGAGAGTCTGTCTTCTTCCCCTTGCTTGGGTGGTAGAAGAGTGCCCTAACTGTGAGGTGTTGTTGTGTGACCTGACGACTCTAAAGTCCAGGTACACAGAGAGGGTAGATGAGAGAGACGCTATGGCAACTGAGCTTGAAAGCGCTTAGCTGGAGCTAACAGATGCTCATGCCACTGTCGTCGTGCCCTGTGTAGACTGCCCATCCAATTTAGCTAGTATACTTGAGCTGAGAGTCATGAGTGATGAGTAGTTGGGCGAGTTAGCTGGAGTTAGAGCTGAGCTGGAGTAGACTAAGCTAGAGCTTGAGACCTTGTCAGTTCCACCCACTGTTTGTGAGAACTGCTTGTCTCTGAGATTGGAGCTGATCAAGCTAAATGCCGAGAAGTCTGTCGAAGTTGATAGAGAGTATGAGATCTGCTTGTCCCAAGTGGAGGTGCTAGCTTCCTTGAGAGAGGAGCTAGCTAATGTTCAGAACGAGAACTTTTACCTCCATCAGATCCTGAGTTAGATCCACCAGTTCAAGAGGCAGGATGGGTTTGCGGTAGGTTACACCTATACCAAGGCTGACTTTGAGAGTGCCATTAGTCGTGTAGTGGAGTGGAGCAAGATGACTCCAGAGTAGAGATATCCCAAGACTCACTCCACTGTGTCTTTTCAGGTTAGTCAGCCTAAGGATGGAGTGTTCCAAGAACAACCTAAAGCTCCACCCAAGAAGCCTATCTAGGTCCCAAAGCCTAAACCTCTCCACACTTCTCTTGACTCTCTACCTGGACATCTCACACCAAAGAGTCTATACACAACACCACCAAGCCTATGAACCCCAAGCCTCAACCACATCCCAAGAAGCCTACCTATCATTGTAAGTTTTGTCAGAGAGACGGGCATCTTGAGGAGTTTTGCTTCATGAGGAAGCGGGTTGAGAGAGCAGAGAGAGCTCAAGGTGGGCTGGAGCAGTTCTACTAGCAGGGTGGTAGACAGAGAGTCCCTCGACATGGAGAGAGGCTATAGGCCAGGCCACATCGTGTAGGTGGTGGTAGAGGAGACGACATTCATGACCGTGCTCCGGAGGGTGGAATTCGTTCCGGTAGAGCTCTAGGCCGTTCTGGATACGACTTTGGACCTCGTGGCCGTGATTTTAGGCAGAACAGAGGACCACGCTTTGAGCCGCGTTTTGGTCCAGATTTGTATGATTCCTTCTATTTTCCTACTTTCGAGCAGATGGCTCGACATTGGTTTTGCTCCTTTCTTAAACCTGGTGTCGGTCCGTCTGCTCCCACTCATGACCATTGATCTTGCAGGATAAAGGACTGGAGGACGTGTGGATCATGGATTCAGGATGTTCTCACCACATGACGGGACACCGCAAATGGTTCTCTAGCCTCACTCCCCCGAGCTCCAAGAATTACATCACTTTCGGGAACAGTGGTCAAGGGAAGGTACAAGGTATTGGGTCGATTCGCATCTCTGATCATTTCTCTTTGAAGAATGTTGCTTTGGTTGGAAACTTGAATTTTAATTTGATTTCTGTTTCGCAACTTCTTGAGGATGGTTTAGAGGTTTGCTTTAAGAAGGGCATGTCTTCTGTTGTTGATTCTAGAGGATCTTTGGTTTGCTAGATCATACCCTTCGGTAAGGTTTTTCGTATTGATTTCTCTAGTTCTTCAGGCCCTTCTCGCTGTTTGATTGTTGGATCCTCCTCTGAGCTCTAGAAGTGGCATAGGAGGTTAGGTCATTTGAGCTTTGATCTGGGATGGAATCTTTCTTTGTTATGCTTTGCATTTTTGAGGCTTTCGTGTTTGGAACCTCGACTCTCAGTACCTTGTCGAGACTTGTGAGGTTTCTTTTGTGAGTCCATGCCTTCGCTGACTCCTTCTTTTGAGCTTTCTGGAGATGATGAGCTTGGAGAGTCTATCTTTGAGGAAGATGATGATACTCCTGATGTTGATGAGGGTGGGTCTTCTGTACAGCCTGCAGACCCTACACCTTCTGAGACTTCAACTGAGGATGAGGGCGGATCTCTTATCACTCCTTCTACTTCAATCGAGCCACCTTAGCCGAGTACAGAGGTGCCAGTTGCTGACTCCGGTGAGGTGACTTCAGATCACCCAGGATCCCGAGCAGTTCAGCGTTATCACCCCTCAAAGCTCATCATCGGTGATCTTACTGAGAGATCCTTGCGTTCTTCTGTTGGTTCTCTTGCTGTGTTTTCTGAGTCTACGTTTGTAGCCACTTTTGAGCCCAGAGACGTTTCTCATGCTCTTTCGGATTCAAATTGGATAAATGCCATGCAAGAAGAGCTTGAAAACTTTGTTCGCAATCGGGTTTGGATACTAGTTGAGCTACCATCTGGATGCAACACCATAGGC
This sequence comes from Zizania palustris, assembly GCA_019279435.1. Taxonomy (NCBI): domain Eukaryota; kingdom Viridiplantae; phylum Streptophyta; class Magnoliopsida; order Poales; family Poaceae; genus Zizania; species Zizania palustris. The sequence goes on from JAAALK010000288.1 coordinate 32,137,829, forward strand.
ACCAAGTGGGTGTTTAAGAACAAACAAGGTGAAGATGGGGTTGTCGTGCGCAACAAAGCTCGACTAGTTGGACAGGGTTTTTTCCAGAAAAGAAGGTATTGATTTTGAGGAGACCTTCACCCCTATTGCCCGTCTTAAGTCCATTCGTATTCTTTTGGCCTTTGCTGCTTCTAAAGGTTTTAAGATTTTTCAAATGGATGTCAAGAGTGCATTTCTGAACGGGTATATAGAGGAGGAGGTCTATGTTAGGCAACCCTCTAGTTTTGAGAACCCTATGTTTCCTCGACACGTTTTCAAGTTGCAGAAAGCTTTATACGGTCTGAGGCAAGCCCCCAGGGCTTGGTATGATCGCCTAAAGCAATTTTTGTTGGGGAACGGCTTTGTGATGGGTTATGTGGACAAAACTCTTTTCTTGCTCAGAGTTGGCTCAGACTTATTGATCGCTCAGATTTATGTGGACGATATTATTTTTGGTGGTTCTACTAATGAGCTTGTGTCCATGTTTTCTGAGCAGATGCACAACGAGTTTGAGATGACTCTCATGGGTGAGCTCAAGTACTTCTTAGGGCTCTAGATCAAGCAGACCAAGGATGGTATCTTCATCCACCAGAGCAAGTACACACGAGACATGCTAAAAAAAGTTTGACTTTGGTGGAGAGCTGAAGCCTTAGATGACCCCAATGGGTACATTTGGGGGCTTGGACAACGACGAGAACGACGTCAAGGTCAACGAGAGAGAGAGTATCGAGGGATGATCGGATTGCTGCTATAATTGACTGCGACTAGACTGGACATTCAATTCGCCGTGGGACTGTGCGCGCGCTTTCAGTCTTCACCAGGTGCATCTCATCGGTAGGCTATCAAACGCATTTTCAAGTACCTTACATATGCTCCTGATCTAGGTCTTTACTATTCTGCATCATCGTCTCTTGATTTATCTAGCTTTTTTGACGCTGATTTTGGTAGGTGCCGGTTGGATGGCAAGTTGACTTCCGGTACTTGCCAGTTTCTCGGTTCTTCGCTTGTTTCTTGGTCCTCTTGAAAACAATTTGGAGTTGCGCTTTCTACTACAGAGGCTGAGTATGTAGCTGCTGCTCACAGTTGGTTTGGATGATTTCTACTTTCCGGGATTTTGGGTTGTTCTTCCCTGCCAGAGTTCCTTTGTTTTGTGATAGCACTAGCTCAATTAGTGTAGGGAAAAACCCATGTCTTCATTCAAAAACCAAACATATTGATGTGTGCTTTCACTTTCTGAGGGATCAATATGAGAAAGGGGTCGTTGATCTTGTTCATGTTGATACCCATCAACAGTTAGCTGACATTTTTACCAAACCCCTAGATCAGTCTACTTTTGAGCGTTTGTGAGGGGATTTGTGAGTTGTGTATCCTTTTTAGGATATTTTGAGTTAGTTTTTTCTTTCTTCTTTACCCTTCTCTTGAGTATTTTTGTGTGAGTTCATATCATGCATAATCATATATCACATTTTGAGCTTGCTTCTGTTATATGATTGATCTTCTTTACTTATTCTAGCTGGTACATGCTTTTGATTAATTGTCGATGATCATGCTTTGCTTCAGTTCATATGATATGTCTGATATCTGTCATATGCATGGCTTTTATGCTTGAAAATTGAAAAATGATCACCATTGCTTCTAGTAACTAGCATGTGTAGGTTGCATGCTTTTCCTATCTTTTACATGCCTGGTAGCTAGTTCCTCACTTAGATACAGATATGCAACTTGGACAACTATATGCTTTAACATGGAAAATGTGCTATAAAAATGATAAAAAATCAAAAAAAATTGAAAAATCCATTCCTTTTTATGTTTAATTTGAAAAGATCAAGGTGGGTTTGCTTTGTCGCATTGCATTTTTTTGGACTGCTTACCATAACACTTTGGTATGAACTAGGATAGTGTAATGTATGCCAAGACCAATATCTTAAGCTTCTGATGGTCCAGTTATGGCCTAGGCTTGACTTGGTTGGTTAGCATAAGGTTGACATGCAAATAACCCCTGGCAAAAATAAAAAAGGAAAAGAAGAAGCCTGAAATTTAAAAAGATAACAAGTTTGCTGAAGCACTTTGTTCTGGACAAAGCGTATCTTGGTAGATATCAGTTAGCTTTTGCATCTCATGCTTTACCTTGCTTGTCAACTAGAAAATGTGGTGATGTTTTTGTTTGCAAAAATATAAAAATGTGTGCTAATGACTCTCTTTAGATATCATCTGTTGCACTGATCATGTCATGTATCTTAAACATTATGTCTTTTGCTATACCTGTTAGATGTTGTAATTGCAGTTAATCATATATGAGAAGCATGCTTCTTACACTCCACCTGCACCCCATTTGCATTCATGGCATTTTTTGAGGGGGGGTTGCATGTCAGAGGGAGTTTGTGTCTATGTCTCTTTAGAGTGCATTTAGTCTCACTTGATGAGTTCAATTGTCAACAAGGGGGAGAAATTTTTGGTTACTCGATCTTTTAGGATAGTTTCGGGAGAGTTTTTGGCTTTCTCTGGGATTTGTTTCAGGGGGAGTTTTAGTATATTTTGCCTTTACTCTTTGGACCTTGTTGATAATTCTGAGATTGCACTTGTTTTGAGTCTTTTATTTTTGGTTAACCATAATGACCGTTTTTATTGGTTCTGTTCGGTTTTTGGTCATTAGGGTTATACTTTTATTTTATTTTATTCTTTCTTTTTTTCCTTTGTTTTTGTGTTCGTGTTTCCACATGTTTTGTAGGTTCTGAAGAATTGCTGAAGAGGGTGTTGACAATGCACTCATCAAGGGGGAGATTGAGGAACCATGTTGAAGAGCATGGGCCTTATCGCTCCACATGTGATGAGTGATTGTCAACGGAAGTCAAAGAGGAGACGTGAAGAGAATATGAGACATGTCGTGTCTAGGGCGCATGTGACTCAGGTACACGGGCAGCGAGCGACAGCCGGGCAGAGGAGCCACGGAGTCGGGCTGGCCCAATCCGAGTACATGGGCTAGGAGCGGCAGAGGATCAACTGGTATGTTGACCGGGATTGACTTTGGTACACGAGCGGCGAGCGATTGCCGCGCTGAGGGAGTTGCGGAATCGGGTCGGCCCAATCCGGATACCCGGTGCGAAGATGGTGGACGCTTTGTCAGTTTCAATGCAAAACTAACAACCGATGATTATCTTTATTTAGAATTTTATTATTTAGCCTTTGGTCCCATAGTCTGTGTTATTCGAGTCAGTAAAAAATCCTAAGGGCATTTTAGTAATTTCCAATTTTATTTTCAGAGTCAGTGTAATTTACCCTAGGGGTAAATTAGTCTTTTCCCTTTATTAGTGGGCTGCCTATAAATAGGCCCCAACCCCCTAGGGTTAGGGTTGACTGTTTTCGCAATTAATCTATAGTCCAAATTTCCTCCACTGCCATAATTTTTCCTCTTCCAATCTGGTGTCTCTGATGGCGACTTCATCAGGCCGGAGGTGATTCTACCAAGTACAGACACGGCAGCCTATTCCATCTGTGTGTGCGCTGGCAAGGGCTGGCAGACACGGCAACTTTTTCATCTAAAATCCTAGTGCGGCAGCCGAGACGCTGCAACGGCATCATCACGCGGCAGTAGAGGCTTTGACGCACAACAGCCTCTTCAACGTGCATGCGTCGCAAGGGAAAAACATTAGCAGTAGCCAGGCATGTAGACTGTAGCCGGTAGGCTCTAGGAGGAGGGGCACGTCAGCAGCTAGGCCCAGGAATCACGTGCTTTGCCTGGTCGCGTGAGGGAGCAGAACTGCGCACAGGCACTGACAGCATTTTTCCTTCACACGAAACAGCCTGCCGCCACTGTTTCTTTTCTTCGGCTGCAGGAGATAGCACAGATGCCTACAGTCTAAGCCACATAGGCTAGCAGCACATGCCAGCAATCCTACACAAGGGAACGGTAGCTAGGCGCATCAGGCCGTAGACGTGGACCTCGGCGCGGGGGGATCAGCTGCAGCTGTAGCTACATTGATTCTTGCGTGCGGCAGACAGGGTATTGTGTGACAAGTGGAGAAACCGAGGAGCCACTGTGACGAGTTGGTGCGGCGTGTCAGCAGCGTGCATCGCTGCGCACAACTTTGTAGCTCGTTGGCAGGAGGTAGCACGCGCACACCTGCATGGCAGTCGAGGCACAGCTGATCTCCGACGGAGCGATCGACGCATTTTTCACTAGGGAAAATTGTGATGCGGGTGGCAGGACCAAGGGCTACGCAAGTAAATTTTCTTTTGATCTAATTCCTATTTTTCAGCTAAGATTAATTAATAAGTATACTAATCTGATTAGTGATTTTGTGATTAATTTTTTGGCTACTAAAACCTTGTTAGTGCTCTCATATTATTTATTTATGTATTTTTAGTTTATTCGTATAAAAAGAAAAAAATTAATTAGTCACATTTATATTTTTCATTCTCGATTTACGTGCAATTCATTAGTTTTATTTCTGAATTTATTTCTGAATGATCCATGATTTATTCACTTGATTAGTAGTTTATTTTTGGATTGCAATTTAAATTTTTATTGATATATCTAGTTGTTTTCCTGTGCTTATCAAGTATTTATTAAATCATTTGAGAACACATTCTTATTTACTACAGTTATTTTATTTAGTCTAAATTTACATTTAATATCGTTGTTGATGTCTTTTTAATTAGGACACCGACCATTTTTAGGCTAGATAACTTTAGTGCATGTGATATATTTTTCTTCTATTGTTTGTTCGTTGAGGTGCGTTGGGTGTTGGGATTAGGCCATTGATTCGAAAGAATTTTTTTGGCGCCCATTCACCCCCCTCTGGTCGCTACTTTTAGTCCTACACCACGTCAGGCGAAGGGGTCAACAGATGGTCACCGCCAAAGCTAGCGGGGGATGCTTCGGGCTCCTACGAAATAGAGAGTCCGATGTCCTCGTAGTAGCGAAGCACTCCGAGAGCGGCTACTTCGCTGGAGATCTCTCTGTTTTTAGTACCCGCAGTCCTCATTGTCTTTGCTGCTGCTTGGATCATCTTCATCTTCCGCAACAAGGAGTCATTAGCAGACGATGAGGAAGCGCAGGAAGTCCCAAAGTATTCCAGAAAACCCCGGAGGACGTCCATGGTCTCGGAGGCCGCACTCTCACACTTTATCTTCTCTACGGACAATGCATTGTTCGATTTAGTGATTTCACAGATTAAAGAGGAGAGCTTGGTTGTTTCCATCATAAGGATAGTTTTCTGTCCGAGCAACTTCTACGCCTCCTCAGCCAAGCCTTATTCCTCTTCTCGGAGATTGACAAGTTCAGCTCCCGAAGCTGCCTGCTCCACCCAAAGCCTTTCAACTTCAGCCTGGAGCACTATCCGTTCAGCCTCGAGCTCCTCCTTTACAGCTTCCAGCCTAGCTTTAGCGCTCTGCTCTGCCAAAGCCATTTCCTCCAAGCTCGAATCTCAGTTCTTAGAGTTGGTAAGACTCCCTTGAAGAGCCATCACCTTCTCTTTGAGCCGGTTGCATTCTTGCTCGTTTGACATTGCCGCTGCTCGAGATAGAATGACGTGCTACAAAAGAAGAGAAATGCAATGTAAGTAAATTATATATACATGTTTAGATTAAATTAATTTTTGCAGATGCTTCATACCTAGTAAGCCTCCCATTCAAGAGGAACATCAAGCTCTGACACTTTAACATCTCCAAGGATGGAGACCAAGTCAGTGTCCCCAACTTCGTGACTAGCTCAAGCTAGAGGCGCTAGCAAAGTGTGAAGCCTTGTCCTCCGTTCGAGGATGGGGGCCAGGAGAGGGAGGCTTGACAAGGCACTCCGATTTTCATCGCTCAAAGAAGGACCGGAGTGCAATGAAACGTCCTCGGAGGCCTCTGTTGATTGGCCTCCGTCTGTAGACTCTGACGGAGTCCACCTTGCAACAGGAGCAGGCATGGGCCAACTTTTGCCTTTACCCTTTTCAGGACTTATCACCTCCTTCAGAGCTACCCCCAAAACTGGAGCCACCTCCTGTGCTACAGCCGATGACGGCACTGAAGTTGCCGGAGGCTCCGGGACCACTTCCCCAGCAGAAGCAACCTCCACCGGAGCCGATCCTGTAAAACCAAAGGTATATGATATTATAAAAATGATGCAAGTAAAAAAACAAGATGTATTCAGTTGAGGCATACCTCTCGCATCTTGTTGCCGGATGAGCTCCAGACTGCTCGACAGCTCAAACATCTGACTTAAGTCCTCTTTGGACTCCATACTTTGAACCGAAGGAATGGCTGTAGATATTTCTTTGACCACTGCAGCTATCACTTCGTCCGGAGGCAACACTTAGGCTTCTGCAGTCTCGACTCCACCTTCCTCCATAGTAGAAGCACCCTCCTGGCTAGACGGGATGTTTACAGTCTCTGCCTGCTCAGGGTTGACATCAACCATCGGCGCTGCTACCGCACCGTCTCGAACGGAGGCCTCGGTCCCCATCCGAGACCCTTTGTCCTCAGCAAGAAGAGCCTCGAACTCTTCCACCATCGCCATGTCTACGTCGTCTTCCTCTTTGGATTGCTCTGGCGATGAGACATGAGACTTTGAAGGAGTGAGGGCCTTCGGCTTACGAACCACCTTCTTCGCAGGCATATTCACCAGTCCCGAAGACCCCGCCTCAGCCTTCCTTTTCTTCGGAGCCTGGTCCAGTGCGTACCAGTCTGGAAGGGTTGTGGGTTCAACTCCGAGCACACTCCATACATGGTTGAACCGTTCCCAAGTCCCAACCAACTTCACCCTCCGCTCCTTTTCAACGGGCGTAGGGGCTCCGAGAACCCTTGTTCTAGCAATTGCGTTAGCTACCACATGTTTTGGGTGTATATGGTGTATACATTGACCCTCGAAGGGTTCTCATAGAGGGAGAAAGGATTTATACTGGTTTAGGCCTCCATAGAGGGATAATAGCCATACATCTAGTCTACAGTTGATTTGGCCTAGTTTTGCCTCTACTGAACTTATTCCGGTCCCCTATTACAAGGGCATTGCCCTGCTTTTATAGGCGCGCAGGACAAAGGAAAAGACCTAAATGCCCTCTACAGGTTATAGGCCTTATAGGGGCAACAAGGGAAAAAGACTAGACTACTGTACAAACAGCTTTACAACATTACAAACGTGTTAGATAAACGTTACTTCTGGGCAGGTAAATGACATACTAGGGGCGAAGGGCCCTCGGTAATGCTCTACACTGCAACGGAGTTAAGATATTTTCCTGGTTTGAGGTAGTGGCTGGAGCTCTTCGGGCAGAGATTGCATCAAAGGCTTCGAAGGGCACTTCGAAGTGGCTCCGAACTAAACTCTGAATGGACATCCGGAGACTTAGCTTCGAGGGACCAGAGAGGGGTCCGGAGGCTAGCTCTGGAGAACTCTGAAGGAAGCCCGAAGGCATTACCCCGGAGGGCTCCGAAGGGATCCCAGAGGCTAGCTTTTAAGGGAGCCCAGAGGCTAGGCTCCGGAGGACTCCAAAGGGAACCCGGAGGCGAGGCTCCAGCGTACCCCGAAGGGAGCCCGGAGGCTAGCTCCAAAGGGAGCCTAGAGGCTTGCTCCGGAGGACTCCGAAAGGAGCCCGGAGGCTTGGCTCCGGTGGACTTCGAAGGGAGCCTAGAGGCTTGGCTTAATTGCTGCTTGGAAATAACCTCGGTAGGTGGGAATCTACTTTGACAGTGTTAGGCTTCAAGCTAGAGGCCTACAGAGGCTGACGTCATTTGGCCCTTGTTCAAGGGAAAACTTGCCCCAATAGTAGCCCCTCGCCCGCAGCCCTTGGGAGCGAGGGGGTGCGTGCGCCTTTAGACAAATGACAGTAAAAAATGTAACTTCAGAGAAGACAGGCCTTTCGAGCTTGGACCGAAGGGGGCTTCGACTTTTGTAGGTAATAAATGTTTGTCCTGACTGACAGGGTGACCTCAGGAGACCAAACAACTCCGCAACGGTTATAAAATTGACCGTTGTAGTGCGCAAGGTGCATCGATTCGCTTCATCTTCACCTCAGGCCCACTTGTCATAGACTTTAGCACGGGAACCATCGGGATTTTTTCCGCCTATAAAAAGGGATTTACCACACAAGGCTTTGGCACACACCCACTTGCTTCTTTCTCAATCCTAGCATCCTTCGCTTCCCTCTTTCTACCTTTAGCTTCGCGTAGAGTTGGCTTCGTCACTCTCAGCACCCTTCGCACCGAAGCCTCACAAGATGCCGAAGAAGATTGCGTCAATGAAGGCCTTGACACTAGGCACGAGTTCGAGCTCTGCCCAAGCGTAGGTGGTGGTGGGAGCGGCAGTGAAGCCAGCAGCAAGGCGCTTGGGGCTGAGGGACCTTTGGTCACCGTTGGACAAGTTCGAGCAGACGTTGGAGATGAGGGCTTCGACTTCAACGGAGGAGTCCGTCCGGAGAGTCTGTGAAGGGAAGATATCGGTGGAGATCTAGATCTAGGTACTAGAGAAGTCAGAGGTCATACCGAGGCCTCGGGCTGATGAAGTTGTACTCTTCGAAGCGTTCTTCGAGGCCAGCCTCGGGCTGCCGGCAGTGGACATGTTGTGCGAAGTATTGAAGGCATACAACTTCGAACTTCCTCATCTGTCTCCAAATGTCGTGGCGAGGTTGGCCATCTTCGAGTGGGCTATGAGGGCCGAAGGCTGCGAGGGGCGCGCAGATGTCTTCGTTGCCCTCCGTGATGCTAACTGCCAACTGAAGCAGAGGGAGTGGGCAGACCGCGTCAAGAGGGCCCTAGCCTTTGGGAGTGCCAACTTCAAGCTTCGGAAGGAGTACTAGGACGCCTTCCAGCGAGGGCCGCCAACAGCAAGTGGTATTCGAAGTGGGACCAAGAGTGGTTCTACGCCTCTGTTGGCGCGAACTCTCCCCTTCGGAGTACCAACACGCTCATATCCTACCAACACGAAGGCGTGGTGAAGACGAGCCCTGACATCCTTCGGTCAAGGATCTTGCTCCTGCAGAAGGTGGCTTCAAGGATGAGCATGAGGGACCTCACGGAGGAGTTCATCACCCTTCGGCTCAGCTCCCTCGTTCTTTCTTGGCCGGAGGGCATTTTCCAACCTTCGGGCTCGGAGGGACCAAACAAGGTGTCAGCGGAGTGCCTTGGTAAGACATCGACTTCTTCATCTTCGCACATCACTGAAACAACTTGTACTGACTTAAAACATTAATGAAGCTGCTCGTGAAGTAAGGACTCTGGAGGAGGCGATCATAGCGGCGGAGCGCGTCGTTGGGGCTCCGACGATGAGCAGCAAGCTCAGCTGCTTGCTCTGATGGGGACTTGGGAACATTGTAACAGAGTATGGGCCTGGCTCAGCATCGAGGGGGTCCAAGCTCTGCCAGACTTCACCAACCCTACACCTTCGGCGAGCGGCTCCAAGAGGAAGAGGGTGGACGACGATGAACCCGAAGACTCGAGGTTTCGCTCGGAGCTCCCAATGGATGCAGCCCCTACTGCGGAGCCAACGACCACGAGCCTTGGTGCTGGAGCGGAGCCAGTAGGTGCTCCGGCGGTGGCTACCAAAGTGGTGGCGGCAAAGACCACAATAGCGACCCCTTCGGCGTGGGGGTTGGGGCTCCGCCCGTGCAGCGAAGGGACCGGGGAGCACACATTGCTCCTGCCTCCTTCAAAGACATCTCCTCCAACGAAGGTAAACACTTAATCACTTCTCTCTTTACATACATGAATATTGACTTGTACTTTTCTGCAGATGTCGACGTCGATGCGAGGCCCATCGTGCTGAAGCCCACGGAGGCCTCCAGCAGCAGCGGGAGCAGCAGCACGGACAACAGCAGCAACTCGGGGTTGAGGAGCCATGCTGAAGAGCGTCGGACTCATGGCTCCAGATGTGATGAGTCATTCTCAATGGAACTCAAGAGTACTGATGAGGAGAGAAGATCTGCTATGGCTGGGCCGCATGTGACTCAGGTACACGGGCAGCGAGCGACTGTCGGGCAGAGGGGCCGCGAAGTTGGGCTGGCCCAATCCAGGTACATGGGCTAGGAGCAGCAGAGGATCCACTGGGCTGTTGACCAGGATTGACTCAGGTACACGGGCGGCGAGCGATTGCCGGGCTGAGAGAGCTGCGAAATCGTGCCGGCCCAATCCGGGTACCTGGTGCAAAGTCGGTGGATGCTTTGTCAGTTTCGGCGCAAAACTGACAACCACCGATCTCAGATCGGACCATTCTGAGGCGAAGCCATAGTCGCTACGAAAGCTCCGCTTCAGGATAAGTCATCTGTAATTAGGAGTTTACTATTTTGTCCTTAGGCCCACAATCAGTCAGTTGAGTCTGTAAAAATATCCTAAGGGCAGTTTGGTCTTTTCCATTTTATTTCATCGTCTGTAAAAACCCTAAGGGTCTCTTGGTATTTTCCTAAGCTATTGGGCTGCCTATAAATAGGGCCCCAATCCCTAGGGTTAGGGTCACCCTTTCTGAAATCACTTTACTAATCCAAGAGATTGGGTCACTTTTTGGTGTTTATCTTCCGGCTGCTGCTTGTTCCTCTCCGCCATCATCGTGTTCTTTGCGCACACGCCCAGAAATCATCTCGTTAGGTTTTATTCCCTGATTCTCAACCATTCGGCTTCGCTTTGTACGCACATAATCGGTACCAAGTTTTGCGTGCCTATTGCTATTATCTGTGTGCAATGGTTTAGACTATAGGTTTCTGTGTTTCTGTGCTCTGAGAGTTCTTGCATTAAAACTTTGGTGTGTTTGTCTCGAGGAAGTTCTATAGGGCTGCAGTGCCGCTCTATTCTTTAGTTTTTTATTCACTGGCATATACCTTTGACTAGCTACATCAAATAGCCTTTCATGGCGCCTAGTACATAATAGTTTATGAGAAACCAAGGGTTGGTTTCAGTGTTTTGTGATGAGTGATTGACAGGATTTTACCCTCTGTTCGAAGGGTACCTCCGAAGTGTGTTCGGAGGAGGTGTCACCGAAGGGTGTTCGGTGTTTGCTTGCTGCAGCTGTGCAGCGGAGTGTGCTCGTCGGAGGGGTCCGACAGTACGCAATGACTGGGTTTGTACCGAAGGCTTCGGTACTTTGGGCGGTACACCGGAGAGTGTACCGGAGGTTGCTAACCCAGTGAGGTCTCCGGAGTACTGGATACACTTGTCTGTTTGTCGGTGGTGCGCAGGGACTTCGGAGGAGACAGACAAGGTTCGAGCCAGGTGAACCTGGGTCGAGCGGGAGGCTTGATGCCAGGGGAGCGGGGAGCTCCGTCACGGTGGCTGCGAAGGTGGTCCGGGTCGGTCCTCGGGTCGAGGCGCGCCAGGTGAAGGCAGAGAGTGCGGAGCGTGGCTCCGGCTGAAGGTGCTCCGAGACAAAGTCCTCGGAGGCGAGGCACTTCGAAGGTACTCCGGATGGAGTCACTTTGGAGTTGGTTGGATCAAGTCCTCTGCGGAGGCAAGGTGTTCGAAGTGTGCTCCGGAGGGAGACACTCGAATGTACCCGACGAAGGTCTCAGAAGTCGAGGCGCATCGAAGGCATGGTCCGGGTGAGGCTCATCGTGGAGTGTGCTCGGGGAGAGACACTGTGACGAAGTGCTCATGGAATGCTTCATGCGGAGGCCTTGGACGAAGGAGGGACTTCGAAGGGTGGTACTCCGAAGGTGGGGCTTCGGAGTGTGAAAGGCTTCGGAGCGAGGCTAGTTCCGGAGTGAGGATGTCTTGTGGTGCTTCGACCTGCATGGCTTCGGTACACGGACTGACGGAGTTCGAGCTGGGTGAAGCTGCGAAGCCGTGGTGGTCCACTCCGGAGGTGTTGGTGCGAAGGCCCAAGGGCTTTGACGGCTTCGGCTCAAAACCGTCAGTGTATCGGAGACTGACTTCGGGGAAGCGAAGGCCACCAGGCTCAAGGCTTCTCACCGAAGCTACCGCACCCTCGCGTGCGATGGGAGGCTGCAGAAAGTCAAAGACTGCAAAGGCTGACACTGTCTGTTCTGTAAAAGGCTGACACTGTCCCCTCTGCAAAGCTGACAGAGAAGCCTCCAGAATAAAGGTGGACTACCTTTTGTACCCCTTAGTTCTGTAGAGACAAATCTTTTCTAAACCCTAGGGGTAGTGTAGTCAATTCCTTTGGGTGAACTGTGGGCTATAAATATGGGGGCTCGGTAGGTAACATTTAACACTTTGAGCATTTACTGTTGAGCTCCTGTAGCCACATACTTCGATTGTAATACATCCAGAGAGTTCATTTTTCTGTGTTCCTTGTTCAAGCGGCGAAGCCCGGTTTTCTGTGCTTTTGCTTGAGCTCGCTTTGCATACCTCGCCTGTAGTAGTGCACCGAAGCCTGTTGAGGCGAAGGTTGTTTTTCGTGCGAAGTGTGTTTTGTCAGTGTGCGTTCGCTCTGTGTAACAGGAGGCGTGACCTCGCTGCTTACTAGCGAAGCCCTGATTGTTGCCCGTTTTGCTTCTTGTGTCGAAGCCCCTAGTGTAGTCTGTTTGTGTGCGTGTAGACCTTCGTGTACGAAGCTCAGCACCAGTTGCTGCTGCCAAGTACTTGGTCGAAGTCCTCAGAGGGCTGTCAACTCTTGCGAAGGGTGAAGTGTGAAGCCTGCTCGAAGCACCCTGTGTGCGGAGCCTGCACTGACTTAGGCAGAGTAGATTTTCGAGGGTTGGAAGTGGAGCGAAGTCTTCTTGGCTTCGAACTTTTGCTCCTCCGAAGCCTGTGTTCGAAGGTGCCGAAGTACCTCCGAACCAGACCTTCGAAGGTAGTGTTCGAAGCCTGTTCCGCAGAAGACAGAACTGAAACCGAAGGCTAGTTTTTAGCCAGAAATTTTAAAAGCTCCCATTCACCCCCCCCTCTGGTCGCCGTTTCCGGTCCAACAATTGGTATCAGAGCGGGTTAAGATCACCAGTTGACCTTAACCGGTTTTGTGATCTGTTGGCGACATGGATAGAGGTAGTAAAATTCCTCTGTTCGATGGGACAGACTTCGCATACTGGAAGGTGCGCATGGAGGCTTACTTGTTAAGCCAAGGAAATGCAATTTGGGAGATTGTGGAATCACAATACTCCATCCCTGAGACTCGCACCTCTCAAACAGAGAAGGATCAGTATAATGCCAATTCCAAGGCAAGAAATATACTGTTCATCGGTTTGAGCCGGAGTGAGTTCGATAGGGTGCAGCACCTTAGGACTGCTAGGGAGATTTGGACAACGCTCACTATTTTTCATGAGGGCTCTACACAGATTAAGGCCAGGCGCCAAAGCACCTACAACCAACAGTATCAGCTGTTTGTGCAGGCACCTGGTGAATCTATAGATGCCATGTTTTCGCGCTTTGATGCTATAGTGAGTAACTTGCGGTCCAACGGGACGCTTGCTTACAGTGATCACGATAGGGCTATCAAGCTTCTCTATGCTCTTGACCGTAGCATATGGGAAGTGAAGATATCCAGCATTGAGGAGTCCACAGGCTATGACACTCTAACCTGTGATGAACTCTTTAGCAAGCTAAAGTCCACAGAGATTGCCAAGGCATCTCTTGCTGTGCACAGAAGCTCTTTGCCACAGCCATTGGCATTGGTTTCTAGCACTAGCCGTGGCACCTCTGCAGAACCAAGCACATCAGGCACTTGTGTTCTTGCAGATGGTTTTGCTTTGTCTTCCCTGGTCTCCGTCACAAAGGAGCAGGTGGACACTCTAGCTGATGATGAGCTTGCTCTCATTGCCCGGAGGTTCACCCGCTTTCATCATGAGAGACGGGATCAGAGGAGAAGTGGTTTTGGTGGTTGTTTTGAATGCGGTGACACTTCTCACATCAAGGCTAATTGCCCCTAAACTCAAAAAGAGAGATGAGAGTGAGCGCCCCAAATACCACAAAAAGGAGAGGAAGCCTTTTGTGAAGGGCAAGCGCGGCAAGATGGCTAAGAAAGTAGCCAAGGCCGCTTCCAGAGCCTTTGTTGCTGCTCTCAGCGACATCGACACATCCTCAACTGAGGAGTCGGGCTCTGAGGAGGAGGAGTCCCCAAGGAAGGAGGACAAGAAGGGACGTGACTTCACCGGCCTTTGCTTCATGGCCGACAGCGATCACAGCGGCGATGAGCTTGACTCATCTGAGGTAAACCTATCATCTGACCAGCTACTAATTAAATTAGAAGAGCTGAATGAAGTAGTGCTAGGTCAGGATAGATTACTTGTGCAAGCTGCTAGAGAAAGAAAAGACCTTAGACTTAGGCTAGAAAATGTTTCTACTGAATATGCCTTGCTTAAGTCTAAATTTGATGATGCTGAATGTGAATCTTGTTCTGTTGTCATGAGTGAGCTTGCTCAGTTGCGTTCTGTTCATGCTCAAACTCTTTCTGAGCTTGAGACTGCACAGAAGCAGCTTTTGGAGGTGGATTCTAGACCTCATGATATTATTGATTGCATGAACTGCTCTTTATTACGCGATAGCATTAATTTACGTGATAAGCATGTTCATGATTTGGAGGCTAGATTGGAGAGGGCTAGTAGTTCTAAGGATGTGCAACCTGTTTGTGACACTTGCATTACCCTTAAGGACTAGCTAGGCACTGTTAGAGAGCGAGCTGAAAACCTCATGTCTGAAAATGAATACCTCCTGTCCGTGGTTAATAAATGCACTGAGGGAAAGGGTAGGATGGATTTGCTCTTGGCCAAGACCAAGATGTGTGCTGACAGAGCAGGGGTAGCTCTGGGTTTGGGTTTTGAGAGGATACCTTCAGTTAGTGAAAACAAAACTGTTTTTACCTCTCCCACCACCCTAGAGAAAGAGAGAGCTCTGTTAGACACCCTATTAGCCAAAAAGCCTACCCATCCACCAAAGAAAACCACTCCTCCTGCCAAGAAAAATCCTCCCAAGAAAACCACACAGAAGAAACCCAAGGAGCCTGTGAGAGTTTCTCCTGTGACCCATGAGAGTGCCCCCAAAAGAGTGTTTCATTGTTCCTATTGTCAGCGGGCGGGTCATTTGGTTGGGTTTTGTTTTCGTCGCATCAAGGATGAGCGACGCTCTCAGGCGATGAGGTACCAGGACATGCATTACCCGTCTTTAGGTATGCATGAGTCTGAGTTTTACTATCGTCCTGCTTTAGAGGCTCCTCGTGCTTCTCGGAGAGGTTTTGCTCCTCGAGGTCTTCACCATGTTCCATATGGTGGTAGACCTCGGGCTAGCAGATTTGTACCTCGTCAGAGTAGGAGACCTCGACATGTTGTTCTTTCACAGCATGTAGGTAGACCTCGCACTTTGCATCATTCTGATTATTATGTGCGTAGACCGTCTGCTTTTACTGTGCCTACTACTCGTGTCACTCAGTGCTGGATGCCTCGCCATTATTTTACTCACCCCAGCACTGAGCGATCGAGACGTTCTCATCATGTGTAGGCGACAGGTCGAGGCTTGGAGGGCACGTGGATCATGGACTCCGGTTGTTCGCGCCACATGACCGGAGATGCAGCATGGTTCTCCAGCCTCACCACAACCAAGCAAAGGGAACATATCACCTTCGGAAACAATCGAAGGAGTAGAGTGAAAGGTAAAGGTGTGGTAAGAATTAATTCGAACTTCACTCTCAAAGATGTTTCTTTGGTTGAAAACCTAGGATACAATTTGCTGTCTGTATCTCAGTTGCTTGATGAGGGCTTCGAAGTGCGATTTCATCGCGATACTTCGCAAGTGCTCAATTCTGATGGCGTTGTGGTGTGTAAGATCTTTAGAGTTGGGAGAGTTTTTGGAGCTGATTTTTCAAAGTCATCTGGTTCTTCTCATTGTCTTGTTGCACATTCGACTTCTGAGCTTTGGAAGTGGCATAGGAGACTAGGGCATATGAGCTTTGAATTGCTCGCTCGTCTGAGCGCCCTAGGTCTGATACGAGGATTGCCCAAGCTCAAGTTTGAGAAGAATTTAGTTTGCGCTCCTTGTCGACATGGAAAAATGATTGCCGCTTCGCATTCGCCAGTCACCACAGTGATGACTGAACAACCCGAAGAACTTCTCGGGTTAGTTCTTTAGGCGGGAAGTGGTATGTTCTAGTAATTGTCGACGATTTCTCTCGCTACTCTTGGGTCTTCTTTCTTGCCAGCAAGGATGAAGTGTTTTCACACTTTCGGAGCTTGGCTTTGAGACTTTTCACTGAACTCCCTGGTGCATTAAAATTCATTCGAAGCGATAATGGCACCGAGTTCAAAAATAGTCTCTTTGTTGACTTTTGCATGGAGCATGGCATAGAACATCAATTCTCTGCTCCGCGGGTTCCTCAACAGAACGGTGTTGTTGAGAGGAAGAACCGCACTTTGGTTGAGATGGCTAGGACGATGCTTGATGAGCATAGGACTCCTAGAAAATTCTGGGCTGAGGCCATGAACACTGCTTGTTACATCTCAAACCGAATCTTCTTGCGCTCAATTTTAAATTTGACTTCTTATGAGCTGCGTTTTGGGAGACAGCCCAAGGTTACTCATCTTCGAGTTTTTGGCTGTCGCTGTTTTATCCTAAAACGAGGTAACTTGGATAAATTTGAGTCGCGATCTTCTGACGGGATCTTTTTGGGTTATACTACTCATGGTCATTCTTATCGTGTTTATAACTTGGAAACTAACACTGTCATCGAGTCATGTGATGTGACTTTTGATGAATCAACCCCCTCTGTTAGTTCTGCTTTTGAACAGGCAAATAAACTCGACATGGAACAGACCTTATTCAAAGACGAAGATCCCGGAGAATTCGAGGATGAACCCCTACTACCCTCGACGTCAACCCCCGAAGCTGACCCCGCTTCAACTACTTCGGCACGAGGTCCCGAAGCGACTACCTCAACATCGGTCATCTTGGACCACTCCAACGCACAAGTTGAGGGGGAGACTGCATCCCGCTGCGAGGCTCCACACCATGTTCAAAGGATGCACCCTCCCGAGCAGATCATTGGTGAGCTTGATCAAAGGGTAACACGTTCTCACGCTCATTTCACTAATTCTGCTTTTGTTGCTTCTTTCGAGCCCTTAGATGTTAGCCATGCACTTTCTGATTCTAGTTGGATCAATGCCATGCATGAGGAACTTGAAAATTTTGAGAGAAACCAAGTCTAGGACTTTAGTTGATCCTCCACCTAATGTTCATTTCATTGGAACAAAATGGATTTTCAAAAATAAACAAGGGGAGGACGGGTCTATAGTTAGAAATAAGGCTAGACTTGTAGCTCAGGGCTTTTCTCAACTAGAAGGGATTGATTTTACTGAAACTTTTGCACATGTTGCTCGCCTTGAGGCCATTAGGATTTTGCTTGCCTTTGCGTCATCCCGGGGATTCAAACTCTATCAAATGGATGTCAAAAGTGCTTTTCTTAATGGTTTCATAGGTGAAGATGTTTATGTAAAACAACCCCTTGGTTTTGAAAACCCCAAGTACCCACATAAAGTCCTTAAACTTCATAAGGCTCTTTATGGACTCAAGCAGGCCCCTCGGGCGTGGTATGATAGACTTAAGTCTTTTCTGCTTGAGCGAGGGTATTTGATGGGCTCTGTTGATAAAACTTTGTTTACTCTCAAGCATGGCAAAGATTTCCTCCTAGTTCAGATTTATGTGGATGATATCATCTTTGGTGGCTCTTCTCATGCTTTGGTTGCCGAGTTTGCAGATACCATGAGCAGGGAATTTGAAATGTCGATGATGGGTGAACTCACCTTCTTCCTTGGTTTGCAAATCAAGCAAAGCAAACAAGGTACTTTTGTCCACCAGACAAAGTACACCAAGGACCTGCTCAAGAAGTTCGATATGTCCGATGCGAAGCCCCTCGCCACTCCTATGGCTACATCTGTAGCATTGGACCCTGACGAAGATGGAGAAGCCGTAGATCAGAAGGAGTTCCGGAGCATGATCGGCTCCCTCCTCTACTTGACTGCCACGAGGCCGGACATACACTTCGCAGTGTGTCTGTGCGCTCGTTTTCAGGCTTCACCACGAGCTTCGCACCGCCAAGCGGTTAAGCGCATCCTAAGGTATCTCAAACATACCCTTGAATTTGGCATATAGTATTCAGCGTCTTCATCTTTATGTCTTCGAGGTTATTCTGATGCGGACTTTGCTGGGTGTAGAATTGATAGGAAAAGTACCTCTGGTACTTGTCATTTTCTGGGTACTTCTCTGGTTTGCTGGTCTTCCCGCAAACAGTCTAGTGTTGCACAATCAACGGCTGAGGCCGAATATTTTGCTGCAGCTAGCTGTTGCTCTCAGATTTTGTGGATGGTTTCCACTTTGCGGGATTTCGGGTTAGATTATAAGAGTGTTCCACTTTTCTGTGATAACACTAGTGCTATTTGTATTGCAAACAACCCGGTTCAGCACTCCAGAACCAAACACATTGATGTACGGTATCACTTTCTCAGAGATCACAATGAGAAGGGTGATATTGAACTTCAATATGTTGATACCCAACACCAGCTTGCCGACATTTTTACAAAACCCCTCGATGCTTCTCGATTTGCTTACTTGCGTGGGGAACTTGGCATTTGTCACCCTTACAGCATTTTGTGAGGGGGAGCTGTTTTAGATGGATGTGCCTTTGTCTAATTGTGCTGAAATTGCATTTATATATTTTGCACTTATATGCCTGCTTTTAATTCATGAAATCGTGTCAGCTCAGCTCTCTTTAATTCATCTAGAACATTCATGAGCATGATGTTTTATTTTCAAAGTAAAACCATGCTCACTGCTTAGTCTTGAGTCTAGCATGTCTAGGCAGGACTGCTTTAGCTATCTTTTATCTGCTTGATAGCAAGACACATTTCTTTGGATGCTAAAAATTGCAACTTGAAAAACATGTTCTCAATTTTCATGGATACTCATAAATGCCAAACAATTGGTACACTTGGTTAAAATCAAAAATTCCATGATTTGCATGCTTTAAGTTAAAAGATCCAGGTGGGTTTGTTTGTCGCACTACCCTATTCTAGACTGCTTACCATTGCACATTGGTCTGAACTGGAATAGTGTAGTGTTTGCCAAAATCATTGCCTTAAGCTTCTTATGGCTTTCATGCCTAGGCTTGGCCTGATTGGAAAGTATAAGGTGGACAAACAAATAACCCCTGGCACTTAGAAAAGAACAACAAAATTCATTGATTATCAAGTTTGCTTTTCAAGCTCCATTTGAACTGAACTTGTCTGTCTAGAGTAGAAATTGACTAGCTTTGTGCAGTCCTTGCTCTTACTTGTCTAGTTTCTTTGACTAAGTGGTGATGCTTTTTATTTCAAAAATTGATCAAATCACATGCTTCATCATGTTTTAGAGAATATTAATTTGAGCTGAGCCCATGATCATTGGTGTTATTGTTGGCATATTTTTGCTTCATATGTCTTTGCTATTCTGCTCAATTTGAAGCTTTGCATCTTTTACATGCTCCTTGATGCTTGCATTGCCAAAGGGGGAGAAATTGCGGAGAGATTTGCTTCGTTCTCTGCCGCAAGGGGGTATAATTTCAAAGAGGGAGAAAATTTGACATAAAGGGGGAGAAGATTTTTTATTGCCAAAGGGAAAATTTAACTCAGGGGGAGTTTTTATTGCCAAAGGGGCTTTTTACTCTTTTGAGAAAGGGGGAGGAAAATTCTTTTATCAAGTGACATGATTTGGCTCTTTTCTGAGTTTTTATGGTCACTTGTGTGCTGAAAATTTTTACATTTTCTTGAACTTCGATTTGGTTGTCAATGCACTCATCAAGGGGGAGATTGAGAAACCAAGGGTTGGTTTCGGTGTTTTGTGATGAGTGATTGACAGGATTTTACCCTCTGTTCGAAGGGTACCTCCGAAGTGTGTTCGGAGGAGGTGTCACCGAAGGGTGTTCGGTGTTTGCTTGCTGCAGCTGTGCAGCGGAGTGTGCTCGTCGGAGGGGTCCGACAGTACGCAATGACTGGGTTTGTACCGAAGGCTTCGGTACTTTGGGCGGTACACCGGAGAGTGTACCGGAGGTTGCTAACCCGGAGAGGTCTCCGGAGTACTGGATACACTTGTCTGTTTGTCGGTGGTGCGCAGGGACTTCGGAGGAGACGGACAAGGTTCGAGCCAGGTGAACCTGGGTCGAGCGGGAGACTTGATGCCAGGGGAGCGGGGAGCTCCGTCACGGTGGCTGCGAAGGTGGTCCGGGTCGGTCCTCGGGTCGAGGCGTGCCAGGTGAAGGCAGAGAGTGCGGAGCGTGGCTCCGGCGCAAGGTGCTCCGAGTCAAAGTCCTCGTAGGTGAGGCACTTCGAAGGAACTCCGAATGGAGTGACTTCGGAGTTGGCTGCTAGAAGTCCTCTGCGGAGGCAAGGAGTTCGAAGTGTGCTCCGGAGGGAGACACTCGAATGTACCCGACGAAGGTCTCAGAAGTCGAGGCGCATCGAAGGCATGGTTCGGGTGAGGCTCATCGTGGAGTGTGCTCGGGGAGAGACACTGTGACGAAGTGCTCATGGAATGCTTCATGCGGAGGCCTTGGACGAAGGAGGGACTTCGAAGGGTGGTACTCCGAAGGTGGGGCTTCGGAGTGTGAAAGGCTTCGGAGCGAGGCTAGTTCCGGAGTGAGGATGTCTTGTGGTGCTTCAGCCTGCATGGCTTCGGTACACGGACTGACGGAGTTCGAGCTGGGTGAAGCTGCGAAGCCGTGGTGGTCCACTCCGGAGGTGTTGGTGCGAAGGCCCAAGGGCTTTGACGGCTTCGGCTCAAAACCGTCAGTGTATCGGAGACTGACTTCGGGGAAGCGAAGGCCACCAGGCTCAAGGCTTCTCACCGAAGCTACCGCACCCTCGCGTGCGATGGGAGGCTGCAGAAAGTCAAAGACTGCAAAGGCTGACACTGTCTGTTCTGTAAAAGGCTGACACTGTCCCCTCTGCAAAGCTGACAGAGAAGCCTCCAGAATAAAGGTGGACTACCTTTTGTACCCCTTAGTTCTGTAGAGACAAATCTTTTGTAAACCCTAGGGGTAGTGTAGTCAATTCCTTTGGGTGAACTGTGGGCTATAAATATGGGGGCTCGGTAGGTAACATTTAACACTTTGAGCATTTACTGTTGAGCTCCTGTAGCCACATACTTCGATTGTAATACATCCAGAGAGTTCATTTTTCTGTGTTCCTTGTTCAAGCGGCGAAGCCCGGTTTTCTGTGCTTTTGCTTGAGCTCGCTTTGCATACCTCGCCTGTAGTAGTGCACCGAAGCCTGTTGAGGCGAAGGTTGTTTTTCGTGCGAAGTGTGTTTTGTCAGTGTGCGTTCGCTCTGTGTAACAGGAGGCGTGACCTCGCTGCTTACTAGCGAAGCCCTGATTGTTGCCCGTTTTGCTTCTTGTGTCGAAGCCCCTAGTGTAGTCTGTTTGTGTGCGTGTAGACCTTCGTGTACGAAGCTCAGCACCAGTTGCTGCTGCCAAGTACTTGGTCGAAGTCCTCAGAGGGCTGTCAACTCTTGCGAAGGGTGAAGTGCGAAGCCTGCTCGAAGCACCCTGTGTGCGGAGCCTGCACTGACTTAGCAGAGTAGATTTTCGAGGGTTGGAAGTGGAGCGAAGTTTTCTTGGCTTCGAACTTTTGCTCCTCCGAAGCCTGTGTTCGAAGGTGCCGAAGTACCTCCGAACCAGACCTTCGAAGGTAGTGTTCGAAGCCTGTTCCGCAGAAGACAGAACTGAAACCGAAGGCTAGTTTTTAGCCAGAAATTTTAAAAGCTCCCATTCACCCCCCCCCCCTCTGGTCGCCGTTTCTGGTCCAACAGTTTATCTGCTAGTACTTCTATTGCTTGGCTGTGAGTTCTTTTGTTGCAACAATTTCAGATCCCGTGAAAACTGTTTTGCTCTATAGCTCGTAGCAGCCTATGCTGCTATTTGCCGCAACTACTTCGTGCTAGCCTACAGTTTGCGTACTTTTACCTTGCATGCAGGGTACTACACCTAGCGCATGACAGCAGCAGGCTGTAGCTGCAGGTTGCTAGAGTAGCTAGTTCGGCTAGCAGTGCACCACAGTAGTTTGCTTGTCTCTAGCACTTGGGTCTTGTGCGTAGCAGCAGGTTTAGCTATGCAGGTTTTCTTCATAGCTAGCTTGTAGTCTGTAGCAGCTAGTTTGAAAGGTCGCTCGGTTCGCCCGGGAGCCAGGTGTTTCGATAGCAAGTTTCGGTTGCTCTTAAAAGATTTTGAAGCTATCTTCGAGGCTCCTGTTTGTCCAACGAAGTAGGCGCCGTTCAGATTTCGGAGTACACACGCTGAAGCTTCGCACTGCACAATTTGTTTTTCGCTCTGTTCGAAGTTCTAAGTGAATGCCGGCTTCACAGCTGTTTTAAAAGCAAATTTCGGCATCTGCGGAGGTCGTTTCGGAGGCTGTCTCGCATACTTCGACAATTTCGAAGTATACTCCAACAATACCTCTACAGCCTTCATTTTCAGTCGAAGGCACTTTACTGTTTTTGCCTACAGAGAAAGTACTTCGGAGCTTGCATGTTTTAAACAAGTTTTGTCGTATTCGGAGTCCAACACCTATTTAACTCCGAAGCTTGAGTCTAGCTTCTCTCAAAAGTTTTCAAGCTTCGCCTGTTCTCTTCGGACATTATTTTACAGCTTTAGAACCAGAGACTAATTTTCAAACAGTAATATGTCTTATCATTTCTATGTGAACTGCCAATGTTTTGAATGATCATTTTATCTGCCTTTAAACACTGTGTTGGTGTCTTTTCGATTAGGACACCGGTCGTTTATAGGCTAGATTATTTTTGGCTTGATTGATCTGTTTACTTTTCCCTGCTAAGTCTGTCGAGGTGCGTTGGGTGTTGGGAGTAGGCCATTGATTCGAAAGAATTTTTTAGGCACCCATTCACCCCCCTCTGGTCGCTACTTTCGGTCCTACAAGTGGTATCAGAGCCTGGTTAGGTTTTTTCCCATACCTTAACCTGTTCTAAACCCAGGTAGTGATCATGACTTCTCCTGAAAAGGTCCCATCCTTGGAAGCTTATGGCCATAATTATTGGAAGACTCGCATGTGAGGCTATCTCATGAGCCAGAGCTCAGACATTTGGGACATTTGTGTTCACGCTACTTTCACAGTATTGCCAGTTGTTGAGCGTAATTCTCCTGATATTATCACCCAGCATCAGAACAACAACAAAGCGGTGAATATTTTGTTTTCTAGATTAGGTCCCACTGAATTTGAGCGTGTGAGTCATCTCACCACTGCTAGAGAGATCTGGGCTACCCTCTAGCCACACCATGAGGGAACACCCAGGTCAAGGCTCGGCTCTATCAGACCTACCAGCGTGAATATGAAACTTTCACACAGAAGCCGGGTGAATCTGTTGAAGCTTTGTTTGGTCATTTTCAATCGATCATCAACAAGCTTCGGGCCAACAAGGCCGAGGGAGTTCAGTTAGTCTCAGATCATGAGCAGGCGCTCAAGGTTCTCCATACCTTGGACCCTATGATCTGGGAGATCAAGGAATCCTCCATCATTGAGAGCACTTCTTATGATACCTTGACAACTTCTGAGTTGTTTAGCAAGCTGAAGGCCACTGAGGTTGATACCCAGTTGAGATCAAATCTCACTGGCTCTGGATCAAAAACCCTAGCCCTTGCTACACCTTCTATTGAACCCTCTTCTATGAGTTGTGTTGGGTTCTCCTTGATGTCTATCACCAAGGACTAGCTCGAGTCGTTAGGAGATGATGACCTGTGTCTATTTAACAACCGGGTGCGTCATTTCTATGATAAGAGAATGTTCAAAAGACACGGCACAAAATCCGGATGCTTTGAGTGTGGTGATCCAGGTCACTTCATCGCCGACTTCCCCAAGCGCAATGGTCACAAGAAGGGTACTGGTGGTGGCTTCTACGACTCTGGCAAGCACGACAACTCCTCCTTCATGAAGGGCAAGCCAAAGACCAGATTCTTCAGAAAGGCCCTGAAGGACTACCGGCGTGAGAACAAGAAGCGCGACAAGGCCTTATTCGCCGAGTTGGAGAAAAGCTACTCCAAGCGGTCAACGTCTTCTTCCTCTTCTTCAAGCTCAAGCGATGAGGAGATCGTGATAAGGAAGGGGAAGGACAAGGACGATCCGGTGGGCCTCTGCTTCATGGCCTTCGGGGACAGGCCGAAGAGCCGCTCACAACAACGCCGAAGA
Source organism: Zizania palustris (assembly GCA_019279435.1). NCBI lineage: Eukaryota > Viridiplantae > Streptophyta > Magnoliopsida > Poales > Poaceae > Zizania > Zizania palustris. The sequence goes on from JAAALK010000288.1 coordinate 32,161,917, forward strand.
TCCCGCAAGAGCTTCTACTCAATGGCTCTTGCGGATAAGGAAGAAAAGGGCTCCTCCGATGACTCCGACGACGATGACAATGAAAAGGTATCCTCTTACGAACGTGAAATCGTTGATTTACTTGAAAGTAATCATCGGGAATTGAAATATCGGAAAAAACTGCTTAGAGGGGCTAAGAAGAGGATATATGAACTTAAGAGTGAGCTTGCCGTGGCCAACGGCAGAATTGACAGTCTATCTTCTTCTCTTTGCTTGGGTGATAGCAGTGAGTGCCCAAAGTGTGAGGTGTTGTTGTGTGACCTGACGACTCTGAAGTCTAGGTACACAAAAAGGGTTGATGAGAGGGACGCTTTGGCCATTGAGCTTGAGAGCACTCAGCTGGAGCTAAAAGATGTTCATGCCACTATCGTCGTGCCCTATGTTGATTGCCCATCCCATCTAGCTAGTCTAGCTGAGCTGAAAGACAAGGGTGATGAGCAGTTGGGCGATTTGGAGAGAGTTAGAGCTGAGCTGGAGCAGACTAGGCTAGAGCTTGAGACACTGTCAGTTCCACCCACTGTTTGTGAGAACTGCTTGTCTCTTAGATTGGAGTTGATCAAGCTAAAAGACGAGAAGTCTGTCTAGGTTGACAGAGAGTGTGAGACCTGCTTGTCTCAGGTGGAGGTTCTAGCTTCCTTGAGAGAGGAGCTAGCTGATATTCAGACTGAGATCTTTTACCTCCGTCAGATCCTGAGTTGGGTGAGTACCAGAGAGCAACAGCTCGGCATGATGATCCAGCAGTTTAAGAGACAGGATGGGTTTGGGGTAGGCTACACCTACACTAAGGCTAATTTTGAGAGTGCTATTAGCCGAGCAGTGGAGTGGAGTAAAATGACTCCTGAATAGAGATACCCCAAGACTCACTCCACTGAGTCTTTCCAGGCAAGTCAGCCCAAGGATGGAGTGTTCCAAGAACAGCCTAAAGCTCCACCCAAGAAGCCCATCTGGGTTCTAAAGCCCAAACACCTCCGAACTTCTCTTGACTGTCTACCCAGACCCTCTCACACCAAGGAGTCTACACCCAACACCACTAAGCCCAAGAACCCCAAGCCTCATCCACATCCCAAGAAGCCCACCTACCACTGTGAGTATTGTCAGAGAGATGGGCAACTTGCGGAGTTTTGCTTCAAGAAGAAGCGGGTTGAGAGAGCAGAAAGAGCTCGTGGTGGGCAGGAGCAGTTCTACCAGTAGGGTGGTAGACTGAGAGTTCCTCGACACGGGGAAAGGCTAGAGGCCAGGCCGCGTCGTGTAGGTGGTGGTAGAGGAGACGGCTTTCATGACCGTGGTCCGGAGGGTGGTGTTCGCTCCGACAGAGCTCCAGGTCGTTTTGGATACAGCTCTAGACCTCATGGCCGAAGTTTTAGGCAGAACCGTGGACCGCGCTTTGAGCCGCGTTTTGGTCCAGATTCTTATGATGATTTCTGGTTTCCATCTTTTGAGCGGATGGCTCAACACTTGTTTAGTTCTTTTGCTAAACCTGGTGCCGGACCATTTGCTCCCCCTTACGACCACTGATTGTGTAAGATCGGGGACTGGAGGACGTATGGATCATGGACTCAGGATGCTCTCACCACATGATGGGACATCACAGATGCTTCTCCAGTCTCTCTCCCCCGAGCTCCAAGGAATACATCACATTCGGGAACAGTGGTGAAGGGAAGGTACACGGCATTGGCTCAATTCGTATCTCTGACCATTTCTCTTTAAAGAACGTTGCTTTGGTTGGAAATTTGAACTTCAATTTGATTTCTATTTCGCAACTTCTTAAGGATGGTTTGGAGGTTCATTTTAAGAAGGACAGTTCTTCTGTGGTTGATTCTAGAGGGTCTTTGATTTGCCAGATCTTACCCTTCGGTAAGGTTTTTCGGATTGACTTTTCTAGTTCTTTTGGACCTTCTCGTTGTTTGATTGCTGGATCCTCCTCTCATCTCTGGAAGTGGCATAGGAGGTTGAGCCATTTGAGATTTGATCTGCTAGTCAGATTGAGCTCTATGGACCTCATCCGAGGATTGCCCAAGCTTAAGATGGAGAAGGATCTAGTTTGTCATCCCTATCATCATGGGAAAATGGTTGCCGCTTCTCACTCACCTGTGACTCGGGTGATGACTTCGTACCCGGGAGAGCTGTTACACATGGACACTATTGGTCCAGCTCGGGTACGCTCAGTCGGTGGGAAGTGGTACGCGCTTGTGATCGTTGACGATTTTTCTCGATTCTCGTGGGTTTTCTTTTTGCAGTCTAAGGATGAGATTTTTCATTTTGTTCATGACCTGATTTTGAAGCTGAAGAATGAGAACAATGGTCGGATGCGAGCAATTCATTCTGATAATGGCTCTGAGTTCAAGAACTCTCATTTCGTCAGCTTCTGTAGTGATCAGGGTCTTGATCATCAGTTTTCTGCTCCTTACACTCCCCCATAGAACAGCGTTGTGGAACGAAAGAACCGTACACTAGTCGAGATGGCCAGGACGATGCTTGATGAGCATAGGACTCCTAGGCGTTTTTGGGCTGAAGCCATGAACACGGCTTTCTATCTGGCCAACCGCATTTTTCTTAGATCTTACCTAGGTAAGAGTTCATATGAGTTGCGGTTTGGCAGACAGACCAAGGTTATCCACTTGCGAGCATTTGGCTGCAAGTGCTTTGTGCTCAAGAAGGGAGGGCAATTGGACAAGTTTGAGTCTCGTTGCTGGGATGGAGTTTTTCTTGGCTATGCTTTGCATTCCCGAGGCTTCTGTGTTTGGAACCTCGACTCCCAGCAGCATGTCGAGACTTGTGAGGTTTCTTTTGATGAGTCCTTGCCTTCTTTGACTCCTTCTTTTGAGCTGTCTGGAGATGGTGAGCGCGGAGATTCCATCTTCGAGGAAGATGATGACACTCCAGCTATTGATGAGGGTGGGCCTTCTACAAAGCCTTGCAGAACCCACACCTTCTGAGACTTCGACTGAGGATGAGGGCAGACCTCTGATCATTTCTTCCACTTCGATCGAGCCCCCTCAGTCGAGTCTAGAGGTGCCAGCTGCTGACTCCGGTGAGGTGACTTCAGATCACCAGGGATCCCGAGCAGTTCAGCATGATCACCCCTCTAAGCTCATCATCGGTGATTTGTCTGAGAGGACTTTGCGCTCTTCTGTTGACTCTCTTGTTGTGTTTGCTGAATCTGCGTTTGTTCCATATTTTGAGCCCAGAGACTTTTCTCATGCTCTTTCTGATTCAAACTGGATTAATGCCATGTAAGAAGAGCTTGGGAATTTTGTCCGCAATCGGGTTTGGACACTGGTTGAGCTGCCACCCGGATGCAACCTCAAAGGCACCAAGTGGATGTTCAAGAACAAGCAAGGTGAAGATGGAGTTGTGGTGCACAACAAAGCTCGACTAGTGGCCCAGGGTTTTTGCCAGAAGGAGGGTATTGACTTTGAAGAGACTTTCGCCCCTGTTGCCCGTCTTGAGTCCATTCGCATTGTCTTAGCTTTTGCCGCTTCGAAGGGTTTTAAGTTTTTTCAAATGGATGTCAAGAGTGCTTTTTTGAACGGGTACATAGAGGAGGAGGTCTATGTTAGGCAGCCCCCCGGTTTTGAAAACCCAAAGTTTCCTCGACATGTTTTTAAGCTACAAAAAGCTTTATACGGTCTAAAGCAAGCCCCCAGGGCTTGGTATGACCGGTTGAAGAAGTTTGTGTTGGGGAAGGGCTTTGTGATGGGTTCTGTTGATAAAACTCTTTTCTTGCTCAGAGATGCATCAGATTTCTTGGTTGCTCAGATATACGTGGACGATATCATTTTTGATGGTACTACTGATGTTCTTGTGTCCAAGTTTTCTGAGCAGATGCACAGTGAATTTGAGATGAGCCTCATGGGTGAGCTCAAGTATTTCCTAGGACTCCAGATCAAGCAGACCAAGGACGACACCTTCATCCACCAGGGTAAGTATACGCGGGACATGTTGAAGAAGTTCGACTTTGGTGGAGAGCTGAAGCCTCAGATGACCCCAATGGGTACATCTGGAGGCCTGAACAAGGACGAGAGCGGCATCAAGGTCAACGAGAGAGAGTTTAGAGGGATGATCGGTTCACTGCTGTACTTGACGGCGATGAGGCCAGACATACAGTTCGCCGTGGGACTATGCGCGCGCTTCCAGTCTTCACCACACGCGTCTCATCGGCAGGCTGTCAAGCGCATTTTTAGGTATCTCACCTATGCGCCTGATCTAGGTCTTTATTATTCAGCATCATCATCTCTTGATTTATCTGGCTTTTCGGACGCCAACTTTGGTGGGTGCCGGTTGGATCACAAGTCGACTTCCGGTACTTGCCAGTTTCTTGGTTCGTCTCTTGTTTCTTGGTCTTCTCGAAAGCAGTCTAGAGTTACACTTTCGACCACTGAGGTTGAGTATGTAGCTACTGCTAGCTGCTGCTCATAGTTGGTTTGGATGATTTCCAATTTGCGAGATTTTGGGTTGTTCTTTCCTACCAGAGTTCCTCTGTTTTGTGACAGCACCAGTGCAATTAGTGTAGGGAAAATCCCTTGTCTCCATTCAAAAACCAAACACATTGATGTGCGCTTTCACTTTCTGAGGGATCAATATGAGAAAGGTTTCATTGACCTTGTTCATGTTGATACTCATCATCAGTTGGCTGACATTTTCACCAAACCCCTAGATCAGTCTACTTTTGAGCGTTTACGAGGGGAATGGGTGTTGTGTATCCTTTTTAGGATGTTTTTGAGTCAGTTTTTCTTTCTTCTTTACACTTTTGTTGAGTCTTTTTGTGTGTGTTCATATCATACATACTCATATATCACACTTTGAGATTGCTTCTGTTATATGATTGATCTGCTTTACTTATTCTAGCTGGTACATGCTTTTGATTACTTGTCGATGATCATGCTTTTCTTCAGTTCACTTGATATGTCTGATATCTGTCATATGCATGGCTTTTATGCTTTAAAATTAAAAAAATGATCACCATTGCTTTTGGTAACTAGCATGTGTAGGCTAAGTGTTTTTGGTATCTGTTACATGCCTTGTAGCTAGTTCCTCACTTAGATGTAGATATGCAACTTGGACATCTATATGCTTTAACATGGAAAATGTGCTATAAAAATGATAAAAAACAAAAATGAATGAAAATTCCATGCCTTTTTATGCTTGAAAAGATCCAGGTGGGTTTGCTTTGTCGCATTGCATTGTTCTGGACTGCTTACCATAGCACTATGGTATGAACTAGGACAGTGTAGTGTATGACAAGAACAATGTTTTAAGGTTCTGATGGTCCAGTTCTGGCCTAGGCTTGACTTGGTCGGTCAGCATAAGGTTTGACATGCAAATAACCCCTGGCAAAAAAAATAAAAAGGAAAGAGAAAAAGCCTGAAAATTAAAAAGATAACAAGTTTGCTGAAGCACTTTGTTTTGGACAATGCTTATCATGGTAGATATCAGTTAGCTTTTGCATCTCATGCTTTACCTTGCTTGTCAACTGGAAAATGTGGTGATGATTTTGTTTGCAAAAAATTTGAAAAATGCGTGCTAATGACTTTCTTTAGATATCATCTATTGCACTCATCATGCCATGTGTCTTAGATAGTATGTCTTTTTCTATATCTGCTAGATGTTGTCATTGCAGTCAATCATATCTGAGAAGCATGCCTTCTACACTCCACCTGCACCCCAATTGCATTCATTGCATATTTTGAGGGGGAGTTGCATTTTAGGGGGAGTCTGTGTCTCTTTAGAGTGCATTTAGTCTCGCTTGATGAGTCCAATTGTCAACAAGGGGGAGAAATTTTGGGAGAAGAGTTTAAGGGGGAGTTTTGGCTTTCTCTGGGATTTGTTTCAGGGGGAGTTTTTGTCCTGTTTTTGACCTTACTCTTTGGATATCCTTGTTGATAATTCTGAGATTGCACTCGTTTTTGAGTCTTTACTTTTGGTTAACCATAATGACCGCTTTCTTGCTTTTGTTTGGCTTTTGGTCATTAGGGTTAAACTTTTATTTTATTTTCTTCCTCTCTATTTTCTTGTGTTTTTTTCGTGTTTCCACATGTGCTCGCAGGTACTGAAGAGCTGATAAAGAGAAGTGTTGACAATGCACTCATCAAGGGGAGATTGAGGAGCCATGCTGAAGAGCATGGGCCTCATGGCTCCAGATGTGATGAGTCATTGTCAACGGAAGTCAAGAGGACTCATGAGGAGAGAAGATCTGCTATGTCTGGGCCACATGTGACTCAGGTACACGGGCAGCGAGCGATTGTCGGGCAGAGGGGCCGTGAAGTCGGGCTAGCCTAATCCGGGTACATGGGCTAAGATCAGCAGAGGATCCACTGGGCTGTTGACCAGGATTGACTCAGGTACACGGGCGGCGAGCGATTGTTGGGCTGAGAGAGCTGCGGAATCGGGCTAGACAAATCTATGTACCTCTTGCAAAGTCGGCGGATGCTTTGTCAGTTTCGGCGCAAAACTGACAACCGCTGATCTCGGATCGGACCGTTCTGAGGTGAAGCCGTAGTCGCCACAAAAGCTCCGCTTCAGGATAAGTCATCTGTAATTAGGAGTTAACTCTTTTGTTCTTAGGCCCATAGTCAGTCAGTTGAGTCTGTAAAAATATCCTAAGGGCAGTTTGGTCTTTTCCATTTTATTTCAGCGTCTGTAAAAATCCTAAGGGTCTTTTGGTATTTTTCTAGGCTATTGGGCTGCCTATAAATAGGGCCCCAATCCCTAGGGTGTAATGCCTTGATTTTGTCAAGCGTTAAAAATAAAATAAAGTAATTAATAAATGAATTGCAAAGAAAACGATTCAGTATAAATCAAGAAAGAGGAAAGCTAAAATACAAGCCTAAAAATTTCATTTAAAATAACAATTAGCTAGAGTATTTTCCTAAGAATTTTCCTAAGCATTAAATTGCGTTCCAAAAATTTTCCGGAATTTTTGGGCACCAAGGAATTCAATAAGATATAATCAACATCAATTCATCTTAAACCTCTAACACTAATTAATAAAATGTATTACAACATGAATGTTGTGTGAATAAAATACATGATAAATCATTTATATTAAAAATAATATAAGGCATGAGTGTGAAAGTTAATAAGAGATTAAAATAAAATATGTAAGCATCTAGGTCAAACTATTCATCTTGGGCAATAAAATCAGTAACCATTTCCCCTTAATTATTGGCACCTTCTTTTTGAACCCTTCAAATTCAGGATGGCCAACGACCAAGGATCAGAAGCCCCACGCGACGGAAGCACCTCAGGCAATCTGCCTCAGTGGGGTGCAGCTGGCCAACAGCAGACCCCCGTTGTCTATCATCCCACACTTGCGGAGATGATGGCAAAACAAAACCAACTGATCGCCACGCTGCTTACCCCGAATGCAACAACAACAAAACCAGATGCAAGAGCAGCAGGCACAGTTGTTCCGTCTCCAACAACAACAACACGAGCTCTCCCTTCAGTTAATCTACGGGGACTTCGCCAACTTTCAGAGATTGGTGAACAAAACAGTTATTCAGGAAACCAGGGTGATTTCACCTCAAGCCCCAAGCCCTGTCAAGCCACGGACCACCCTTGGAGAACCAATCACAGGCATCCCACCCCAAGCACCACCAGCCGGAAGGACACCAGCGCAAGGTATCGGATACAAGAGGGACAAAAACGGTAGACCAATAATATGCTTCAATTGTCGCCAAGAGGGTCACTTCTCCAACAAGTGCTCCTACCCCAAGCAGGCATCATCCTCATTTCCAAGCCCAAAGGGACGTACCCTAATTCACCACAACTCCGCTCAAGAAAACCAAGATACGACAGAAGGCATTTCCAATTTGATCCCAACCGACCTAGTTCCAGAGAACACTCTGCCTATTTCTGAAGCAACTCCTAATCCGGAGCACCAGTAGAACCCTGCACCTTAGTTTTCCCGAGGTTCGCTTCGAATCTCGAGGACGAGATTCTTTGTAAGGGGGATAGGATTGTAACAGCCCCAGAATTAAAATAAAATAAAAATGAGGGAAATAAATTTTCTAAAATAAAAGGGATTTATTTAATTAAGGAAAAGATCAAAAGAACCCAATCAAAGCAAAACAGGGAGAAATAGTTCAAATTTGGAGCTGAAAAATTTATGGTGGAGTCTAGAGGCGAAGAAATAGTTTTGAGATTTTTTACAAAATTTTAGAAACCTTATTTCATGCTCTACAAGAATATATGAATATCTGGAATTATTTTAATTGAAAAACGAATTTTAAATATCTTTGGGCCGCCTCCCTCCTTTCCTCCCTAGGCCCGGCCCAGTCCAGCACCAGGCCACTTCCAAGTGGAACCCGCTTGTCGACGCTCCCCTCCCTCTCTCCTTCCAGCGCCCACACACCGCCTGGTCCCAGCTGCCAGCCTCATGCATACACCCCCCCTCTCGCTGCCATCCCTGTCCCACCCTGTCGGTGCTCCTCTCTCCTCCACACCACGCCCCGCCAGGTCCACCTGGCAGTCACCCGCGCCATCCCCTCTACCACTGCCATGCTCGGCCCACCTGTCGGCCCCTTCCCTTTCGCTCGCAGCCGCTGACAGGTGGGGGGCCACCTGTCAGATTCATCTTCAACAATGGAAGGGGATCTCCCCCTTCCATTCCCGATGGCCCCCTTGCCTTTTTCGCCGCCACCGGCCACCGACTGCCAAAATTGAGCCCCACCGAGACTTGCCATGCCCCGACGATCGCCTTCCATGCTTTACCGACGCGTTATCGCCCAAAGGGAAGTTGATCCGAGCACATGGAAGCTCACCGGAGTACTCAAGGAATCCCTTCGGGCTTCCTTCAATTTCCATGCCAAAACCACACCGGTGACCCCCTATAAGAACCCTCGGCACTCACCGCGACCCTCCACACCGAAACCATCAAGCCCCTCCGTCCCGAGCCAACCATTCGCGCTTTTAGGCGTTTTCCTCTGATTCCACTCCAGCAGCCCCTCGCTGGTGCCTCAAGCCGTCACCACCCTCACCGTCGCCACCGTCGGGATCCCCTACGCCTCCTCTACCCCGGCCCACCTCCATTGGGCCGGATAACCACCGGAGCTCGCCGCTGTCAACGAAGCCGAAAGCCTCCACCGCCTCTCCTCACCGCCGATCGCCGTCGGTCCTCCTTCTTCGCCGACTCCGGTAGGACTATGTTCCCCTTGCTCTATTGGTCCCATTTTTATCCTTAGCCGTGCCTTAGGACCTCACCGTCGCCTGGGATCCGCCGCCGTCGTGTCGCCGGAGCCGGAGAAGAAGGGTACCCAGCCCCTTTCCGCGTATTTATATGAACGGAGGGCATATATTAAAACCCCACGGGATTTAACATGAGCCCTCAGATCTCGCCCAAGCGGTATCAGTGGATCCTGGCCGTCGGATCTCACTTAAATTCCCGCACGCGCTCTGGCCGTTGGATCTTGATCCAACCGCTGCCACGTGCCTCGTCCACGCGTGCAGTCAACGGTTCACGGTGAACCCAGTTCACCGTGGACCAGAGACTGTTTTCCCATTTAAAATAAATTCCAGAAAATCAGTTAAGCTTTAAAAATTCATATCTTATTCAATTTAACTCCAAATTTGACCATTTTAATTCTGAAAAATCTGTCTTTTTATTCTCTACACTTTTATGCAATAAAAACAATATATTTATTTGGCACAAAATATTCTTATTAAATAATAAAGAAAAATCCCCTTTAGGATTAAATTCATATCTCCTTTAAATAATTGAGAAAAACCTTTAATAAATTATATATTAATTTCAGATAATATAGTGACTCCATTTCACTGTTTTTAATACAATAAAATAAAATGTTCATCTTGTCTATGTTATCTTATTAAATAAAGGCCCTTTTAGGATATTTAATTAATTCATATAATAAAAAGTCAACACTTTATAAAGATATCATGAAAACTTATATAATAACTTCAGAAGACATATTAACTTAAATTCACTCTTGTATAGCAATGGAAACACTAAGGCTATTTTATACCTTTTTACTTCAACTCTAAAAAGGGAAAATAAAAACCTCCTTAGGAAAAATACTTATATCAAGTTATAAAAGTCAGAAACCTCTTTAAAACTTAATCTTAAATATTTAAGTAATAAATTTATAGAACTTTAAACCCTAACTCCTTTACTTAACCCAACAAAAACGTGTATGCTTGTATGATTGGTTTTTGGAATGTTTATTGAATGTTGTGTTTACTTTTCCGTATCGAGAAGACTTTGACGCCGTCGACGATCCGGAGTTTTTCCCCGAGGTTCCACCATCACCATTTCCTGAACAAGGCAAGTCACAACCCCCATTTTGATCATCATTGAGCCCATGTTTTAATAAATTATCGCTATAACTCATAGGATAATATTGCATTAATCAAATCTCAAGCCCTACACTTATATTTATTAGATCCCCATTCTTGTGTGCAAACCCAAGCCATGCTTATTGAGCCTACACTCCTTGTCACTCTACAAATATTATATTAGCTAGTGTCCAATGTACCGACATAACTTCTATAGGATAAAAAGAATGAGTGATAGATAGATGGATTCTACTATATGAATTTCCCCGTTATTCTCGTCTCTGGACTCGGTTGGAGTTGGCTATGTTATAAGTATGGTGGGTTCCGGGTGCAAGCTCGGGAATTGGTTGGTCGCACCCGGGGCACTATAAGGACTGGTCTGCGGGATCTGTTGCAAAGCACTTCCGTACCAACCACAAGTCTAATGGGTAAGTCCTAGCTAAAAGTATGGAACAATCCGACTCGATGCACCATAGTGGAGGGGGCAAGGGGCAACCTGTGGGTGACTTGTACGTACGTGGCTCAAGGGGGGGTATGGTGAGGCTCGACGCGGCGGGACACCATATGAAACCCATAAGAGGGTGCTGTCGGGTCGAGGAGGACCATATGGAAGGTTTTGGCACGAGTTCCCGTGGTATTGGTCATCTCGTTACACTTTGGTGTAAGTGATGAGTGCGTGCCTTGTGGGTACAGTGGTACATCTCTGATCAGAGTATTTAATCTTTTCGAAAAGCCGAGCCCACGGTAAAGGGCGGGTTGTGTGACTACTCGGAGTTAGTTTACTATTGTTTGAATGGTTGAGTTATTATTGGCATATAAGGACTGTCGAGCGAGGTGGGGCTGACTGTACCCCTCGAGTTAGAAGATGATGACGATGCATACACATGTTTACATTTCAGTACTAATAACTTGATCACATTTAATTGCTTTACAATTATGCTTTTTCGCAAAATTAGCTACTATCCCCTTGTTATTACTCTGCATTATATCTGCATCCGGTGGCTTGCTGAGTACATTTGTACTCACCCCCGTTGACTTACACCACTAGAGCCCGTCTACTACGAGGAGGATGAAGGTCTGGAGTAGCGACCCAGTCAAGGCGAGACTGGAAGGAGGCGTTCATCTAGGACCCTTTGATTTATTAGTTTCTCTTCATCTTTATTCACTTTTGTACTAATACGGTCTACGAACTGTGAATGATTGCTCGTATTGTATGTGGTCGCATGATGAACGTCTCGGTTTATTGATTTTCTATGGAATTTCAATAAAGGTCCTGATTTATTAAATCGGGGCGTGACAAGATGCTATCAGAGCCGACTTGACTGTAGGAAGCCAAACAGACCTGACCCTATGTTGGACCGGAAACGGCGACCAGAGGGGGGTGAATGGGAGCTTTTAAAATTTCTGGGCTAAAAACTTAGCCTTCGGTTCTGTTCTGTCTTCTGCGGAACAGGCTTCGAACACAGCCTTCGAAGGTCTGGTTCGGAGGTACCTCGACACCTTCGAACACAGGCTTCGGAGTGGCAAAAGTTCGAAGTCAAGAAGACTTCGCTTCACTTACAACCCTCGAAAACCAACTCTGCTAAGTCAGTGCAGGCTCCGCACACAGGGTGCTTTGAGCAGACTTCGCACTTCACCCTTCGCAAGAGGGGACAGCCCTCTGTGGACTTCGACCAAGTACTTGGCGACAGCAACTGGTGCTGGGCTTCGTACCCGAAGGTCTACACGCACACGCAAATGGACTATGCTAAGGGCTTCGACACAAGAAGCAAAACGGGCCTCGGTCAGGGCTACGCTAGTAAGCAGCGAGGTTACACCTCCTGTTACACAGAGCGAACGCTCATTGACAAAGCACACCTCGCACGAAAAACTACCTTCGCCTCAACAGGCTTCGGTGCACTAAACTAGCGAAGTATGCAAAGCGAGCTCAAGCAAAAAGCACAAGAAAAACAGGGCTTCGCCGCTTGAACAAGGAACACTGAAATGAATTGAACTCAGAATGAATACAGCGAGGTCTGTCTACAGGAGCTCAACAGTAAATGCTCAAAGTGTTAAATGTTACCTACCGAGCCCCCATATTTATAGCCCACGGCTTCATCCTAAGGAAGTGACTACTTTACCCCTAGGGTTTACAACAGATTTGTCTCTACAGAACTAAGGGGTACAAAAGGTAGTCCACCTTTATTTTGGAGGCTTCTTTGTCAGCTGCAGAGGGGACAGTGTCAGCCTTTTTCAGAACAGACAGTGTCAGCCTTTACAGTGTTGACTTCTGGAACCTCCCTTCGCACCGAGGGGTGCGGAAGCTTCGGCGAGAAGCCTGCAGCCTGTTGGCCTTCGCTCCGCCGAAGAAGTCCTTCGATACAGTGACGGTTTTGAGCCGAAGCCGTCAAAGCCCCTTGGGCCTTCGCACCACCACCTCCAGAGTGGATCACCACGGCTTCGCAGCTACTCCGAGCTCGAACACCGTCCGTCCGTGTACCGAAGCCATGCATGGCCGAAGCACCACAAGTCATCCTCACTCCGAAGCCCCACCTTCGGAGTACCACCCTTCGAAGTCCCTCCTTCGTCCAAGGCCTCCGCATGAAGCATTCCATGAGCACTCCGTCGCAGTGCCTCTCCCCGAGCACACTCCACGACGAGCCTCACCCGGACCATGCCTTCGATGCGCCTCGACTTCTGAGACCTTCGTCGGGTACCTTCGAGTGTCTCCCTCCGGAGCACACTTCGAACTCCTTGCCTCCGCAGAGGACTTCTAGCAGCCAACTCCGAAGTCACTCCATTCGGAGTTCCTTCGAAGTGCCTCACCTCCGAGGACTTTGACTCGGAGCACCTTCAGCCGGAGCCACGCTCCGCACTCTCTGCCTTCACCTGGCACGCCTCGACCCGAGGCCTGACCCGGACCACCTTCGCAGCCACCATGACGGAGCTCCCCGCTCCCCCAGCATCAAGCCTCCCGCCTGACCCAGGTTCACCTGGCTCGAACCCTGTCCGTCGCCTCCGAAGTCCCTGCGCACCACCGACAAGCAGACAAGTGTATCCAGTACTCCGGAGACCTCTCCGGGTTAGCAACCTCCGGCACACACTCCGGTGTACCGCCCAAAGTACCGAAGCCCTCGGTACGAACCCAGTCATCGTGTACTGCCGGACCCCTCCGACAGGCACACTCCGCTGCACAGCTGCAGCAAGCAAACACCGAACACACTCCGGTGACACACCTCCGAACACCCTTCGGAGGTACCACCTCCGAAGCCCCTTCGGAGGTACCCTTCGAACAGAGGGTAAAAACCTGTCAATCACTCATCACAAACACCGAAACCACCCTTGGTTTCTCAATCTCCCCCTTGATGAGTGCATTGACAACCAAATCCAATTTCAAGAAAATTTAAAAACTTTCAGCACACAAGTGACCATAAAAACTCAGAAAAGAGCCAAGGCATGTCACTTGATAAAAGAATTTTTCTCCCCCTTTGTAAAAGAGTAAAGACCCTTTTGGCAAATCTCCCCTTGATAAGAACTCCCCCTGAGTTAAGCAAATTTTTTTCCCCCTTTATGTCAAAAATCTCTCCCCCTTTTAAAAATGATGCCTTCTTGCGGCAGAGAACATAGCAAACCTCTCCGGAATTTCTCCCCCTTTGGAAATGCAAGCATCAAGGAGCATTCAAAAGATGCAAAGCTTGGAAATGAATAGAATTGCAAAGACATATAATGCAAAAATATGCCAAAATTAACACAAATGATCATGTGCTCAGCTCAATTTAACAATCTGTGAAACAGGATGATGGCATGTGATTTTGTCATGTTTTAAGATAAAAGCATCACCACTTAATCATAGCAGCTAGACATGTGAAGGCAAGGACTGCGCAAAGCTAACAATTTCTACCCTAGACGGACAAGTCTTGTTCAAAAAGGAGCTTTAAGAGCAAACTTGATGATCAATTAATTTTGTTGTTCTTTTTCTTAATGCCAGGGGTTATTTGTTTGTCCACCTTATACTTTCCAATCAAGCCAAGCCTAGGCAAGAAAGCCATCTGAAGCTTAAGGCGGTGATTTTGGCATACACTACACTATCCCAGTTCAGACCAAAGTGCAATGGTAAGCAGTCTAGAATAGAGTAGTGCGACAAACAAACCCTCCTGGATCTTTTCATTTAAACCAGGCAAATCATGGATTTTTGATTTTGAATGAAATATTTTGATGAATATCCATGGATAATGAACACATTTTTCAAGTTGCAAATTTTAGCATCCAAAGAACAGTGTATTTGCTGTCAAGTAGATAAAAGATAGCTAAAAGCAGTCCAGCCTAAACAAGCTAGATACAAGATTGTGCGGTGAGCAAGTTTTGATTTTAGAAAATAAAACATCATGCACAATCAATGTTCCAGACATATTTCATAGAGCTGAGCTGACATGATTTCGTTGAATTAAAAGCAGGCATATAATAGCAAAAGATGTAAGTGCAATTCCACACATAATGAGCATATGCAAGACAATTAAAATCAGATCCCCCTCACAAAATGCCGTAAGGGTGACAAATGCCAAGTTCCCCACGCAAGTAAGCAAATCGAGAAGCATCGAGGGGTTTTGTAAAAATATCAGCAAGCTGGTGTTGGGTATCAACATATTGAAGTTCAATATCACCATTCTCATTGTGATCTCTGAGAAAATGATACCGTACATCAATGTGTTTGGTTCTGGAGTGCTGAACCGGGTTGTTTGCAATACAAATAGCACTAGTGTTATCACAGAAAAGTGGAACACTTTTATAATCTAACCCGAAATCCCGCAAAGTGGAAACCATCCACAAAATCTGAGAGCAACAGCTAGCTGCAGCAACATATTCGGCCTCAGCCGTCGATTGAGCAACACTAGACTGTTTGCGGGAAGACCAGCAAACCAGAGACGTACCCAGAAAATGACAAGTACCAGAGGTACTTTTCCTATCAATTCTACACCCAGCAAAATCCGCATCTGAATAACCTCTAAGACATAAAGATGAAGACGATGAATACCATATGCCAAATTCAAGGGTGTGTTTGAGATACCTTAGAATGCGCTTAACCGCTTGGCGGTGCGAAGCTCGTGGCGAAGCCTGAAAACGAGCGCACAGACATACTGCGAAGTGTATGTCCGGCCTCGTGGCAGTCAAGTAGAGGAGGGAGCCGATCATGCTTCGGAACTCCTTCTGATCTACGGCTTCTCCATCTTCGTCAGGGTCCAATGCTACAGATGTAGCCATTGGAGTGGCGAGGGGCTTCGCATCGGACATGTCAAACTTCTTGAGCAGGTCCTTGGTGTACTTCGTCTGGTGGACGAAAGTACCTTGTTTGCTTTGCTTGATTTGCAAACCAAGGAAAAAGGTGAGTTCACCCATCATCGACATTTCAAACTCCCTGCTCATGGTATCTGCAAACTCGGCAACCAAAGCATGAGAAGAGCCACCAAAGATGATATCATCCACATAAATCTGAACTAGGAGGAAATCTTTGCCATGCTTGAGAGTAAACAGAGTTTTATCAACAGAGCCCATCAAATATACTCGCTCAAGCAGAAAAGACTTAAGTCTATCATACCAAGCCCGAGGGGCCTGCTTGAGTCCATAAAGAGCCTTATGAAGTTTAAGGACTTTATGTGGGTACTTGGGGTTTTCAAAACCAGGGGGTTGTTTTACATAAACATCTTCACCTATGAAGCCATTAAGAAAAGCACTTTTGACATCCATTTGATAGAGTTTGAATCCCCGGGATGTCGCAAAGGCAAGCAAAATCCTAATGGCCTCAAGGCGAGCAACAGGTGCAAAAGTTTCAGTAAAATCAATCCCTTCTAGTTGAGAAAAGCCCTGAGCTACAAGTCTAGCCTTATTTCTAACAATTGTCCCATCCTCCCCTTGTTTATTTTTGAAAATCCATTTTGTTCCTATGAAATGAACATTTGGTGGAGGATCAACTAAAGTCCAGACTTGGTTTCTTTCAAAATTCTCAAGCTCTTCATGCATGGCATTGATCCAACTAGAATCAGAAAGTGCATGACTAACATCTAAGGGCTCGAAAGAAGCAACAAAAGCAGCATTGGTGAAATGGGCATGAGAACGAGTTACCCTTTGATCAAGCTCACCAATGATCTGCTCGGGAGGGTGCATCCTTTGTACATGATGTGGAGCCTCGCGGCGGGATGCAGTCTCCCCCTCAACTTGTGCGTTGGAGTGGTCCAAGATGACCGATGTTGAGGTAGTCGCTTCGGGACCTCGTGCCGAAGTAGTTGAAGCGGGGTCAGCTTCGGGGGTTGATGTCGAGGGTAGTAGGGGATCATCCTCGAATTCTCCGGGATCTTCGTCTTCGAATAAAGTCTGTTCCATGTCGTGTTCATTTGCCTGTTCAAAAGCAGAACTAACAGAGGGGGTTGATTCATCAAAAGTCACATCACATGACTCGATGACAGTGTTAGTCTCTAAATTATAAACACGATAAGAATGACCATGAGTAGTATAACCCAAAAAGATCCCGTCAGAAGATCGCGACTCAAATTTATCTAAGTTACCACGTTTTAGGATGAAGCAGCGACAGCCAAAAACTCGAAGATGAGTAACTTTGGGCTGTCTCCCAAAACGCAGCTCATAAGATGTCAAATTTAAAATTGAGCGCAAGAAAATTCGGTTCGAGATGTAGCAAGCAGTGTTCATGGCCTCAGCCCAGAATTTTCTAGGAGTCCTATGCTCATCAAGCATCGTCCTAGCCATCTCAACCAAAGTGCGGTTTTTCCTCTCAACAACACCGTTCTGTTGAGGAACCCGCGGAGCAGAGAATTGATGTTCTATGCCATGCTCCATGCAAAAGTCAACAAAGAGACTATTTTTGAACTCGGTGCCATTATTGCTTCGAATGAATTTTAATGCACCAGGGAGTTCAGTGAAAAGTCTCAAAGCCAAGCTCCGAAAGTGTGAAAACACTTCATCCTTGCTGGGAAGAAAGAAGACCCAAGAGTAGCGAGAGAAATCGTCGACAATAACAAGTACATACCACTTGCCGCCTAAAGAACTAACCCGAGAGGGACCTACAGTGTCCATATGGAGAAGTTCTCCGGGCTGTTCAGTCATCACAGTGGTGACTGGCGAATGCGAAGCGGCAATCATTTTTCCATGTCGACAAGGAGCGCAAACTAAATTCTTCTCAAACTTGAGCTTGGGCAATCCTCGGATCAGACCTAGGGCGCTCAAACGAGCGAGCAACTCAAAGCTCATATGCCCTAGTCTCCTATGCCACTTCCAAAGCTCAGAAGTCGAATGAGCAACAAGACAATGAGAAGAACCAGACGACTCTGAAAAATCAGCTCCAAAAACTCTCCCAACTCTAAAGATCTTACAAACCACAACGCCATCCGAATTGAGCACTTGCGAAGTATCGCGATGAAATCGCACTTCGAAGCCCTCATCAAGCAACTGAGATACAGACAGCAAATTGTATCCCAGGTTCTCAACCAAAGCAACATCTTTGAGAGTGAAGTTCGAATTAATTCTTACCACACCTTTACCTTTCACTCTACTCCTTCGATTGTTTCCGAAGGTGATATGTTCCCTTTGCTTGGTTGTGGTGAGGCTGGAGAACCAAGCTGCATCTCCGGTCATGTGGCGCGAACAACCGGAGTCCATGATCCACGTGCCCTCCAAGCCTCGACCTGTCGCCTACATATGATGAAAACGTCTCGATCGCTCAGTGCTGGGGTGAGTAAAATAATGACGAGGCATCCAGCACTGAGTGACACGAGTAGTAGGCACAGTAGAAGTAGACGGTCTACGCACATAAAAATCAGAATGATGCAAAGTGCGAGGTCTACCTACATGCAAAGAACGAAAAGCATGTAGAGATCTCCTACTCTGACGAGGTACAAAGCTACTCGCTCGAGGTCTACCACCATATGGAACATGGTGAACACCTCGAGGAGCAAAACCTCTCCGAGAAGCACGAGGAGCCTCTAAAACAGGACGAGAGTAAAACTCAGACTCATGCATACCTAAAGATGGGTAATGCATGTCCTGATAGCTCATCGCCTGTGCACGTCGCTCATCCTTGATGCGACGGAAACAGAAACCAATCAAATGACCCGCCCGCTGACAATAAGAACAGTGAAACACTCTCCCGGGGGCACTCTCATGGGTCACAGGAGCAACTCTCACAGGCTCCTTGGGTTTCTTCTGAGTGGTTTTCTTGGGAGGATTTTTCTTGACAGGAGGTGTGGTTTTCTTTGGTGGATGGGTAGGCCTTTTGGCTGATGGGGTGTCCAACAGAGCTCTCTCTTTCTCTAGGGTGGTGGGAGAGGTAAAAACAGTTTTGGTCTTACTGTCTGAAGCTATCCTCTCAAAACCCAAACCTAGAGCTACCCCGGCTCTGTCAGCACACAACTTGGTCTTGGCCAAGAGCAAATCCATCCTACCCTTCCCTTCAGTGCATTTATTCACCACAGAAAGAAGGTATTCATTTTCAGACATGAGGTTCTCAGCTCGCTCTCTAGCAGTGCCTAGCTGGTCCTTAAGGGTGATGCAAGTGTCACAAACAGGTTGCACATCCTTAGAACTACCGGCCCTCTCCAATCTAGCCTCTAAATCATGAACATGCTTATCACGTAAATTAATGCTATCGCGTAATAAAGAGCAGTTCATGCAATCAATAATTTCATGAGGTCTAGACTCCGCCTCCAAAAGCTGCTTCTGTGCAGTCTCAAGCTCAGATAGAGTTTGAGCATGTACAGAGCGCAACTGAGCAAGCTCACTCATGACAACAGAACATGATTCACATTCAGCATCATCAAACTTAGACTTAAGCATGGCATATTCAGTAGTAATGTTTTCTAGCCTAAGTCTAAGGTCTTTTCTTTCTCTAGCGGCTTGCACAAGCAATCTATCCTGACCTAGCACAACTTCATTCAGCTCATCTAATTTAATTAGAAGCTGGTCAGATGATAGGTTTACCTCAGATGAGTCAAGCTCATCGCCGCTGTGATCGCTGTCGGCCATGAAGCAAAGGCCGGTGAAGTCACGTCCCTTCTTGTCCTTCTTGTCCTCCTTCCTTGGGGACTCCTCCTCCTCAGAGCTCGACTCCTCAGTTGAGGATGTGTCGATGTCGCTGAGAGCAGCAACAAAAGCTCTGGAAGCGGCCTTGGCTACTTTCTTAGCCATCTTGCCGCGCTTGCCCTTCACAAAGGGCTTCCTCTCCTTTTTGTGGAATTTGGGGCGCTCACTCTCATCTCTCTTCTTGACCTTGGGGCAATTGGCCTTAAAGTGAGAGGTGTCGCCACATTCATAGCAGCCACTAAAACCACTTCTCCTCTGATCCCGTCTCTCATGATGAAAGCGGGTGAACCTCCGGGCAATGAGAGCAAGCTCATCATCAGCTAGAGTGTCCACCTGCTCCTTTGTGATGGAGACCAGGGAGGACAAAGCAAAACCATCTGCAAGAACACAAGTGCCTGATGTGCTTGGTTCTGCAGTGGTGCCACGGCTAGTGCTAGAAACCAATGCCAATGGCTGTGGCAAAGAGCTTCTGTGCACCGCAAGAGATGCCTTGGCAATCTCTGTGGACTTCAGCTTGCTAAAGAGTTCGTCACAGGTCAATGTGTCATAGCCTGTGGACTCCTCAATGCTGGATATCTTCACCTCCCATATGCTACGGTCAAGAGCATAGAGAAGCTTGATAGCCCTATCGTGATCACTGTAAGCAAGCGTCCCGTTGGATCGCAAGTTACTCACTATCGCGTCAAAACGAGAAAACATGGCATCTACAGATTCACCAGGTGCCTGCACAAACAGCTGATACTGTTGATTGTAGGTGCTTTGGCGCCTGGCCTTGATCTGAGCAGAGCCCTCATGAAAGACAGTGAGTGTTGTCCAAATCTCCCTAGCAGTCCTAAGGTGCTGCACCCTGTCGAACTCACTCCGACTCAAACCAATGAACAGTATGTTCCTTGCCTTCGAGTTGGCTATGTACTGATCTTTTTTGGTTTGAGTGGTGCGGGTATCAGGGATGGAGTATTGTGAGTCCACAATCTCCCAAATTGCATTTCCTTGGCTTAACAAGTAAGCCTCCATGCGCACCTTCCAGTATGCAAAATCTGTCCCATCGAACAGAGGAATTTTACTGCCTCTATCCATGTCGCCAACAGATCACAAAACCGGTTAAGGTCAACTGGTGATCTTAACCTGCTCTGATACCAATTGTTGGACCGGAAACAGCGACCAGAGGGGGGTGAATGGGAGCTTTTAAAATTTCTGGGCTAAAAACTTAGCCTTCGGTTTTGTTCTGTCTTCTGCGGAACAGGCTTCGAACACAGCCTTCGAAGGTCTGGTTCGGAGGTACCTCGACACCTTCGAACACAGGCTTCGGAGTGGCAAAAGTTCGAAGTCACGAAGACTTCGCTCCACTTACAACCCTCGAAAACCAACTCTGCTAAGTCAGTGCAGGCTCCGCACACAGGGTGCTTTGAGCAGACTTCGCACTTCACCCTTCGCAAGAGTGGACAGCCCTCTGTGGACTTCGACCAAGTACTTGGCGACAGCAACTGGTGCTGGGCTTCGTACCCGAAGGTCTACACGCACACGCAAATGGACTATGCTAAGGGCTTCGACACAAGAAGCAAAACGGGCCTCGGTCAGGGCTACGCTAGTAAGCAGCGAGGTTACACCTCCTGTTACACAGAGCGAACGCTCACTGACAAAGCACACCTCGCACGAAAAACTACCTTCGCCTCAATAGGCTTCGGTGCACTAAACTAGCGAAGTATGCAAAGCGAGCTCAAGCAAAAAGCACAAGAAAAACAGGGCTTCGCCGCTTGAACAAGGAACACTGAAATGAATTGAACTCAGAATGAATACAGCGAGGTCTGTCTACAGGAGCTCAACAGTAAATGCTCAAAGTGTTAAATGTTACCTACCGAGCCCCCATATTTATAGCCCACGGCTTCATCCTAAGGAAGTGACTACTTTACCCCTAGGGTTTACAACAGATTTGTCTCTACAGAACTAAGGGGTACAAAAGGTAGTCCACCTTTATTTTGGAGGCTTCTCTGTCAGCTGCAGAGGGGACAGTGTCAACCTTTTTCAGAACAGACAGTGTCAGCCTTTACAGTGTTGACTTCTGGAACCTCCCTTCGCATCGAGGGGTGCGGAAGCTTCGGCGAGAAGCCTGCAGCCTGTTGGCCTTCGCTCCGCCGAAGAAGTCCTTCGATACAGTGACGGTTTTGAGCCGAAGCCGTCAAAGCCCCTTGGGCCTTCGCACCACCACCTCCAGAGTGGATCACCACGGCTTCGCAGCTACTCCGAGCTCGAACACCGTCCGTCCGTGTACCGAAGCCATGCATGGCCGAAGCACCACAAGTCATCCTCACTCCGAAGCCCCACCTTCGGAGTACCACCCTTCGAAGTCCCTCCTTCGTCCAAGGCCTCCGCATGAAGCATTCCATGAGCACTCCGTCGCAGTGCCTCTCCCCGAGCACACTCCACGACGAGCCTCACCCGGACCATGCCTTCGATGCGCCTCGACTTCTGAGACCTTCGTCGGGTACCTTCGAGTGTCTCCCTCCGGAGCACACTTCGAACTCCTTGCCTCCGCAGAGGACTTCTAGCAGCCAACTCCGAAGTCACTCCATTCGGAGTTCCTTCGAAGTGCCTCACCTACGAGGACTTTGACTCGGAGCACCTTGAGCCGGAGCCACGCTCCGCACTCTCTGCCTTCACCTGGCACGCCTCGACCCGAGGACCGACCCGGACCACCTTCGCAGCCACCATGACGGAGCTCCCCGCTCCCCCAGCATCAAGCCTCCCGCCTGACCCAGGTTCACCTGGCTCGAACCCTGTCCGTCGCCTCCGAAGTCCCTGCGCACCACCGACAAGCAGACAAGTGTATCCAGTACTCCGGAGACCTCTCCGGGTTAGCAACCTCCGGCACACACTCCGGTGTACCGCCCAAAGTACCGAAGCCTGTAGGACCGAAAGTAGCGACCAGAGGGGGGGTGAATGGGCGCCTAAAAAATTCTTTCGAATCAATGGCCTGCTCCCAACACCTAACGCACCTCAAAAGACTTAGCAGCAAAACGTGAACAGATCGCCAAACCCTAAAAGGATCTAGCCTAGAAATGACAGGTGTTCTAGAAAAAGAAACACCAATGCAGTGCTAATAGGCAAATAAACAAAGCATTCAAAACAAGGCAAATCAACCTTTACAGAAATATATCATCACGGAGATTTAATCATGAGTGCACGTGAAATGAGGAGTCTTACTGTTCAAGGTTGTCTCCTGTTTGGTACTCGACGAAGCCTGTCCGAAGTCCTCACACGAAGGTTGATGAGGTGGTCGTCAAAGTCTCCTGACTGAAGTTAGATCAAAGGTACCAAAAACAGCTTCGGAAACACATAGGACCGAAGTTAAAAAAAAACTGAACCTCGAACGGTCTACTCCGGAAAAGTAAAAAACAGATCCTGTGAACCCTGAAGCTGACCAGAAATTTTTCGAAGCAAAAACTGCGAAGTATGCTTAATAGCGAAGGCTACCTTCGGTTCAAAGAGTAACTTCGCAGAGAGGAACTGCACCCTTCGAAGTATTTTCCTGAAAAATTTCTGACTCGAAAATTGTGCAAGCACACTCAAAACAGGCTCCGAAAGACTCCTTGCAGGACTTCGTACCTAAGCTGCCATATACCAGAAGCTACTGCAGCTGTCACAGAAAATGAGTCCCATGTGTAGCACCTATGACCGAAGGCATCATACACAGCAGAGGCTAGCAACACAAAAAAAACACCCTTGCAAATCTGACAACTTTGCTGTGCTAGCAGCACTAGGCCAAAAATAGACGACAGCTACACATGTAGGTGCTAGAAGCACAAACAGGACACGGTGCAGCAATAAAAAATCGGAACCAGAATGTGATGGTTGAACCTTCAGCTTTAAAAAAAATAGAACACGCAAGCTACAGCTACAAACACTAGCTTCTTAGCACTAGTCTCTAGACTTGTGCACAAGACAGAATAGCTGCACACAGATCACAGGAAATCAGAAGCTAGCTGTAGGCTACTTGCACTAGTTGTGCCATTTGTACTTCAGCCAGCTGAAAGAATCAAATTTTCTGCAGCAAAACGTGGAGACAAGAAATTATACTTCCATTCTAGGCCATAGATCATAGAGGCAAAGAAGAACAGACTATACGGCAGCTAGACATGCGGTCAAACCAGGAGAGCTATCGACAGAACAGATGCCACCGAATAACAGTGCTTGAAGAAACCAAACCGCAACCAATACACAATATTGATCTTGTGAATAAACAAGAGTTTCTGCCGCGAACTCAGAAAGCGAAATCGAACAGAAACACGCAAGCCAAGAAGATTAGAGAAAACTGATAGATGTAAACAGGCTTGATTTACTTGCGATGAACAAAAGTGGCGCACATGAGAACAGGAATAAAAAACGAACAGAACAGGAACTCAGTACTGCTGGCGGCGCACACAGGGAAACATGGGATGAACTCTGATTTTTTAGATTAAAGTGAGTTAACCCTAACCCTAGGGATTGGGGCCTATTTATAGGCAGCCCAATAAAAGGGTAAAATGCAGAAACAACCCTAGGATTTTTACAGACACTGAATAAAAATGGAAAAGACCGAAACTGCCCTTAGGATATTTTTACAGACTCGACTGACAGACTGTGGGCCTAAAGGCAAAATAGTAAAATCTTAAATAAAGGTAACTTGTCCTGATGCGAAGCTTTCGTAGCAGCTACGGCTTCGCCTCAGAACGGTCAGATCCGAGATCAGCGGTCGTCAGTTTTGCGCCGAAACTGACAAAGCGTCCACCGACTTCGCACCGGGTACCCGGATTGGGCCGGCCCGATTCCGCAGCTCCCTCAGCCCGGCAATCACTCACCGCCCGTGTACCTGAGTCAATCCCGGTCAACAGTCCAGTGGATCCTCTGCTGCTCCTAGCCCATGTACCCGGATTGGGCCAGCCCGACTTCGCGGCCTCCTCTGCCCGACAGTCGCTTGTTGCCCGTGTACCTGAGTCACACGCGGCCCAGACGCAACAGATCTTCTCTCTCTTTTCAGTCCTCTTTGACTATCGTTGACAATGACTCATCACATCTGGAGCCATGAGGCCCACGCTATTCAGCATGGCTCCTCAATCTCCCCCTTGATGAGTGCATTGTCAACACTTCTCTTAATCTGCTCTTCAGTACCTGCAAGCAACTGTGGAAACACGAAAACAAAACACAAGAAAACAAAGAAGAAGAAGAAAATAAAGTAAAAGCTCGAAGACGAGTGCGATCTTAGAAACAACAACAAGGATATCAAAAGAGTAAGGACAAACGGGACAAAAACTCCCCCTGAAACAAATCCCAGAGAAAGCCAAAACTCCCCCTTAAACTCTTATACCAAAAATTCTCCCCCTTGTTGACAAGTGAACTCATCAAGCACTCTAAGACGCAGACTCCCCCTGAAATGCAACTCCCCCTCAAATTATGCAATGAATGCAACTGGGGTGCGGGTGGAGTGTAGAAAGCATGCTTCTCAGATATGATTGACTGCAATTACAACATCTAACAAGTATAGCAAAAGACATACTGTCGAAGTCACATGGCATGATCAGTACAACAGATGATATCCAAAGAAAGTCATTTAGCACACATTTTTCAGTTTTTGCAAACAAAAGCATCACCACATTTTCCAGTTAACAAGCGAGGTAAAACATGAGATGCAGAAGCTAACTGATATCTACCAAGATAAGCATTGTCCAAAACAAAGTGCTTCAGCAAACTTGTTGTCTTTTTAATTTTCAGGCTTTTTCATTTTCCTTTTTCATTTTTGCCAAGGGTTATTTGCATGTCAAACCTTATGCTAACCGACCAAGTCAAGCCTAGACCAGAACTGGACCATCAGAAGCTTAAGACATTGGTCTTGGCATACACTACATTGTCCTAGTTCATACCAAAGTGCTATGGTAAGCAGTCCAGAACAATGCAATGCGACAATGCAAACCCACTTGGATCTTTTCAACTCAAGCATAAAAGGCATGGAATTTTCATTCATTTTTGATTTTTATCATTTTTATAGCACATTTTCCATGTTAAAGCATAAAGATGTCCAAGTTGCATATCTGCATCTATGTGATGAACTAGCTACAAGGCATGTAACAGATAGCAATAGCACTCAGCCTACACATGCTAGTTACCAGAAGCAATGGTGATCATTTTTCAAGTTTAAAGTGTAAAAGCCATGCATATGACAGATATCAGACATATCCAATGAGCTGAAGCAAAGCATGATCATCGACAAGTAAGCAAAAGCATGTACCAGCTAGAATAAGTAAAGCAGTTCAATCATATAACAGAAGCAGGTTCAAAAGTGTGATATGTGAATATGTATGATATGAACACACACAAAAAGACTCAAGAAAAGAGTAAAGAAGAAAGAAATGAACTGACTCAAAATATCCTAAAAAGGATACACAACACCCAAATCCCCTCGTAAACGCTCAAAAGTAGACTGATCTAGGGGTTTGGTGAAAATGTCAGCCAACTGATGATGGGTATCAACATGAACAAGGTCAATGACACCTTTCTCATATTGATCCCGCAAAAAGTGAAAGCGCACATCAATGTGTTTGGTTTTTGAATGGAGACATGGGTTTTTCCCTACACTAATTGCACTGGTGCTGTCGCAAAACAAAGGAACTCTGGTAGGAAAGAACAACCCAAAATCTCTCAAAGTGGAAATCATCCAAACCAACTGTGAGCAGCAGCTAGCAGCAGCTACATACTCAGCCTCTGTGGTCGAAAGAGCAACTCCAGATTGCTTTCGAGAAGACCAAGAGACAAGAGAAGAACCGAGAAACTGGCAAGTACCGGAAGTCGACTTGCGATCCAACCGGCACCCACCAAAGTCAGCGTCCGAAAAGCCAGATAAATCAAGAGAAGATGATGCTGAATAGTAAAGACCGAGATCAGGCGCATAAGTGAGATACCTGAAGATGCGCTTGACAGCCTGCCGATGAGACGCGCGAGGTGAAGACTGGAAGCGCGCGCACAGTCCCACGGCGAACTGTATGTCTGGCCTCGTCGCCGTCAAGTACAGCAGCGAACCGATCATCCCTCGAAACTCTCTCTCGTTGACCTTGACGCCGCTCTCGTCCTTGTCCAGGCCCCCAGATGTACCCATTGGGGTCATCTGCGGCTTCAGCTCACCACCAAAGTCAAATTTTTTCAACATGTCACGAGTGTACTTACCTTGGTGGATGAAGGTGTCCGTCCTTGGTCTGCTTGATCTGGAGCCCTAGAAAGTACTTGAGCTCACCCATGAGGCTCATCTCGAACTCGCTGTGCATCTGCTCAGAAAACTTGGACACAAGATCGTTAGTAGTACCGCCAAAGATAATATCGTCCACGTATATCTGAGCGACTAAAAAATCTGAAGCATCTCTGAGCAAGAAGAGAGTCTTATCCACAGAACCCATCACAAAGCCCTTCCCCAACAAAAACTGCTTTAACCGGTCATACCAAGCCCTGGGGGCTTGCTTTAACCCGTATAAAGCTTTCTGCAGCTTAAAAACATGTCGAGGAAACTTGGGGTTCTCAAAACCGGGGGGCTGCCTAACATAAACCTCCTCCTCTATGTACCCGTTCAGAAAAGCACTCTTGACGTCCATTTGAAAAAGCTTAAAACCCTTCGAAGCGGCAAAAGCTAAAAGAATGCGAATGGACTCAAGACGGGCAACGGGAGCGAAGGTTTCTTCAAAATCAATACCTTCCTTCTGGCAAAAACCCTGGGCAACTAGTCGAGCTTTGTTGCGCACCACAACCCCATCTTCACCTTGCTTGTTCTTGAACACCCACTTGGTGCCTATGGGGTTGCATCCTGGTGGCAGCTCTACTAGAGTCCAAACCCGATTGCGGACAAAATTCTCAAGCTCTTCTTGCATGGCATTAATCCAGTTCGAGTCAGAAAGAGCATGAGAAATGTCTCTAGGTTCAAAAGATGCAACAAAAGCAGATTCAGCAAACACAGCAAGAGAGTCAACAGACGAACGCAAAGTTCTTGAAGACACATCACCGATGATGAGCTCTGAGGGGTGATCACGCTGAACTGCTCGAGATCCCTGGTGATCTGAAGTCACCTCACCGGAGTCAGCAGCTGGCACCTCTGGACTCGACTGAGGGGGCTCGATCGAAGTGGAAGAAGTGATCAGAGGTCCGCCCTCGTCCTCAGTCGAAGTCTCAGAAGGTGTGGGCTCTGCAGGAGGTGCAGAAGGCCCACCCTCATCAGCAGCTGGAGTATCCTCATCTTCCTCGAAGATGGACTCTCCGAGCTCACCATCACCAGAAAGCTCAAAAGAAGGAGTTAAAGAAGGCAAGGACTCATCAAAAGAAACCTCGCAAGTCTCGACAAGCTGCTGGGAGTCGAGGTTCCAAACACGGAAGCCTCGAGAATGCAGAGCGTAACCAAGAAAAACACCATCCCAGCAACGAGACTCAAACTTGTCCAAATGCCCTCCCTTCTTGAGCACAAAGCACTTGCAGCCAAACGCTCGCAAGTGGCTCACCTTGGGCTGTCTGCCAAACCGCAACTCATATGAGGTCTTACCAAGGTAAGCTCTAAGAAAAATGCGGTTGGCCAGATAGCAAGCCGTGTTCATGGCTTCAGCCTAAAAACGCCTAGGAGTCCTGTGCTCATCGAGCATCGTCCTGGCCATCTCGACTAGCGTGCGGTTCTTTCGTTCCACAACGCCATTCGTGGGGGAGTGTAAGGAGCAGAAAACTGATGGTCAAGACCCTGATCACTGCAGAAGCTGACGAACTGAGAGTTCTTGAACTCAGAGCCGTTGTCGGAGCGAATTGCTCGCAGCCGACCATTGTTCTCATTCTTCAGCTTCAAAATCAGGTCATGAACAAAATGAAAAGTTTCATCCTTAGACTCCAAAAAGAAAACCCACGAGAATCGAGAAAAGTCGTCAACAATCACAAGTGCGTACCACTTCCCACCGACTGAGCGTACCCGAGCTGGACCGACAGTGTCCATGTGTAACAGCTCGCCCGGATACGAAGTCATCACCTGAGTCACAGGTGAGTGAGAAGCCGCAATCATTTTCCCGTGACGACAGGGATGGCAAACTAGATCCTTCTCCATCTTAAGCTTGGGCAATCCTCGGATGAGGTCCATAGAGCTCAACCTGACTAGCAGGTCAAAACTCAAATGGCCTAACCTCCTATGCCACTTCCAGAGCTCAGAAGAAGATCCAGCAATTAAACAGCGAGAAGGGCCAAAAGAACTAGAGAAGTCAATCCGAAAAACTTTACCGAAAGGTAATATCTGGCAAATCAAAGACCCTCTAGAATCAAACACAGAAGAATTGCCCTTCTTAAAACGCACCTCCAAACCATCCTCAAGAAGTTGCGAAACAGAAATCAAATTGAAGTTCAAGTTTCCAACCAAAGCAACGTTCTTCAAAGAAAAATGGTCTGAAATGCGAATTGAGCCAATGCCACTTACTTTCCCTTGACCACTGTTCCCGAAGGTGATGTACTCTTTGGAGCTCGGGGGAGTGAGACTGGAGAACCATCTGCGATGTCCCGTCATGTGGCGAGAGCATCCTGAATCCATAATCCAAACGTCCTCCAGTCCCTGATCCTACACAATCAGTGGTTGTAAGTGGGAGCAAATGGTCCGGCACCGGGTTTAGCAAACGAGCTAAACCAGTGTCGAGCCATCTGCTCAAAAGACGGAAAGCAGAAATCATCAGAAAAGTTTGGACCAAAACGCGGCTCAAAGCGCGGTCCTCGGTTCTGCCTAAAACCTCGGCTACGAGGTCCAGGTCCGTAGCCAAAACGGCCTGGAGCTCTTCCGGAACGAGCACCACCATCTGGAGCACGGTCATGAAAGCCGTCTCCTCTACCACCACCTACACGACGCGGCCTGGCCTCCAGCCTCTCCCCGCGTCGAGGAACACGCAGTCTACCACCCTGCTGGTAGAACTGCTCCTGACAACCACGAGCTCTCTCTGCTCTCTCAACCCGCTTCCTCCTGAAGCAAAACTCCGCAAGATGCCCGTCTCTCTGACAATACTCACAATGATAGGTGGGCTTCTTGTGATGAGGTTGAGGCTTGGGATTCTTGGGCTTAGTGGTGTTTGGTGTTGTCTTCTTGGGTTTAGAGGGTCCAGGAAGAGAGTCTAGAGAAGTGTGAAGGAGTTTGGGCTTTGGAACCCAGATGGGTTTCTTGGGTGGAGCTTTGGGTGGTTCATGGATCACTCCATCCTTGGGCTGACAAGCCTGGGAAGACTCAGTGGAATGGGTCTTGGGATATCTCTGCTCAGGAGTCATTTTACTCCACTCCACTGCCCGGCTAATGGCACTCTCAAAGTCAGCCTTGGTGTAGGTATAACCTACCCCAAACCCATCCTGCCTCTTGAACTGCTGGATCATCATGCCGAGCTGTGGCTCTCTGGCACTGATCCAACTCAGGATAGACCGGAGGTAAAAGTTCTCATTCTGAGAATCAGCTAGCTCCTCTCTCAAGGAAGCTAGTACCTCCACCTGAGACAAGCAGGTCTCACACTCACTATCTACCTGGACAGACTTCTCGGCTTTTAGCTTAATCAACTCAAGTCTAAGAGACAGACAGTTCTCACAAACAGTGGGTGGAACTGACAATGTCTCAAGCTCTAGCCTAGTCTGCGCCAGCTCAGCTCTCATTCTCTCCAAAACACCCAGATGCTCATCGCCCTTGGCTTTCAGCTCAGCTAAACTAGCTAGATGGGATGGGCAATCAACACAGGGTGCGACGACAGTGGCATGAGCATCTTTTAGCTCCTGCTGAGCGCTCTCAAGCTCAGTGGCCAAAGCGTCCCTCTCATCAACCCTTTCTGTGTACCTGGACTTCAGAGTCGACAGGTCACACAGAAGCACCTCACACTTTGGGCACTCACTGCTATCACCCAAGCAAGGGGAAGAAGATAGACTCTCAATTCTGCCGTTGGCCACGGCAAGCTCACTCTCTAACTCATCTATCCTCTTCTTAGCCCCTCTAAGCAGTTTTTCCCGATACTTTAACTCCTGACGATTGCTTTCAAGTAAATCAACGATTTCGCGTTCATAAGATGATACCTTTTCATTGTCGTCGTCGTCGGAGTCATCGGAGGAGCTCTTCTCTTTCTTATCCCCAAGAGCCATTGAGCAGAAACTCTTGCGGGATCTTCGGCGCTGATGTGAGCGGCTCTTCGGTCTGTCCCCGAAGGCCATGAAGCAAAGGCCTGCTGGATCCTCCTTGTCCTTCCCCTTCCTGATGATGATCTCCTCATCGCTTGAGCTCGATGAAGAGGAAGAAGATCTGGACCGCTTGGAGTAGCTTTTCTCCATCTCAGCGAAGAAGGCCTTGTCGCGCTTCTTGTTCTCTCGCCGGTAGTCCTTCAGGGCCTTTCTGAAGAATCTGGTCTTTGGCTTGCCCTTGTTGAAGGAGGAGCTGTCGTGCTTGCCGGAGTCGTGGAAGCCACCACCGGTGCCCTTCTTGTGGCCATTGCGCTTGGGGCAGTCGGCGATGAAGTGTCCTGGATCACCACACTCAAAGCATCCGGTCTTTGTGCCGTGTCTTTTGAACATCCTTTTGTCATAAACACGACGCACCCGGTTGTTAAACAGACACAAATCATCATCTCCCAACGACTCAAGCTGATCCTCAGTGATAGACATCAAAGAGAACCCAACACAACTCACAGAAGAGGGATCAACAGAAGGTGTAGCAAGGACCAGAGACTTTGATCCAGAGCCAGTGAGATTTGATCTCAACTGGGTATCAACCTCGGTGGCCTTCAGCTTGCTAAACAAATCAGAAATGGTCAAGGTATCATAAGAAGTGCTCTCAATGATAGAGGATACCTTGATCTCCCAGATCTTTGGGTCCAAGGTATGAAGAACCTTGAGCGCTTGTTCATGATCTGAGACCAACAGAACACCCTCAGCCTTGTTGTCCCGAAGCTTGTTTATGATCGACTGAAAACGACCAAACAATGCTTCAACAGATTCACCCGGCTTTTGTGTGAAGTTCTCGTACTCACGCCGGTAGGTCTGATAGAGCCGAGCCTTGACCTGAGCTGTCCCCTCATGGTGTGCCTGGAGGGTAGCCCAGATCTCTCTCGCAGTGGAGAGATGGCTCACACGCTCAAACTCAGTGGGACCCAAACCAGAAAACAAGATGTTCACCGCTTTGCTATTGTTCACATGCTGGGCGATGATACCAGGAGAATCACGCTCAGCAACTGGCAATATGACAAACGTAGCGTGAACGCAAATGTCCCAGATGTCCGAGCTTTGGCTCATGAGATAGGCTCGCATGCGAGTCTTCCAATAATTATAGCCATAAGCTTCCAAGGACGGGACCTTGCCAGGAGATGTCATGATCACTACTGGGGTTTAGAACCGGTTAAGGTATGGAAAAACCCTAACCAGGCTCTGATACCACTTGTAGGACCGAAAGTAGCGACCAGAGGGGGGGGTGAATGGGCGCCTAAAAAATTCTTTCGAATCAATGGCCTGCTCCCAACACCTAACGCACCTCAAAAGACTTAGCAGCAAAACGTGAACAGATCGCCAAACCCTAAAAGGATCTAGCCTAGAAATGACAGGTGTTCTAGAAAAAGAAACACCAATGCAGTGCTAATAGGCAAATAAACAAAGCATTCAAAACAAGGCAAATTCAACCTTTACAGAAATATATCATCACGGAGATTTAATCATGAGTGCACGTGAAATGAGGAGTCTTACTGTTCAAGGTTGTCTCCTGTTTGGTACTCGACGAAGCCTGTCCGAAGTCCTCACACGAAGGTTGATGAGGTGGTCGTCAAAGTCTCCTGACTGAAGTTAGATCAAAGGTACCAAAAACAGCTTCGGAAACACATAGGACCGAAGTTAAAAAAAAAACTGAACCTCGAACGGTCTACTCCGGAAAAGTAAAAAACAGATCCTGTGAACCCTGAAGCTGACCAGAAATTTTTCGAAGCAAAAACTGCGAAGTATGCTTAATAGCGAAGGCTACCTTCGGTTCAAAGAGTAACTTCGCAGAGAGGAACTGCACCCTTCGAAGTATTTTCCTGAAAAATTTCTGACTCGAAAATTGTGCAAGCACACTAAAAACAGGCTCCGAAAGACTCCTTGCAGGACTTCGTACCTAAGCTGCCATATACCAGAAGCTACTGCAGCTGTCACAGAAAATGAGTCCCATGTGTAGCACCTATGACCGAAGGCATCATACACAGCAGAGGCTAGCAACACAAAAAAAAACACCCTTGCAAATCTGACAACTTTGCTGTGCTAGCAGCACTAGGCCAAAAATAGACGACAACTACACATGTAGGTGCTAGAAG
This sequence comes from Zizania palustris, assembly GCA_019279435.1. Lineage (NCBI taxonomy): Eukaryota > Viridiplantae > Streptophyta > Magnoliopsida > Poales > Poaceae > Zizania > Zizania palustris. The sequence continues at coordinate 32,194,628 of JAAALK010000288.1, forward strand.
CACAAACAGGACACGGTGCAGCAATAAAAAATCGGAACCAGAATGTGATGGTTGAACCTTCAGCTTTAAAAAAAATAGAACACGCAAGCTACAGCTACAAACACTAGCTTCTTAGCACTAGTCTCTAGACTTGTGCACAAGACAGAATAGCTGCACACAGATCACAGGAAATCAGAAGCTAGCTGTAGGCTACTTGCACTAGTTGTGCCATTTGTACTTCAGCCAGCTGAAAGAATCAAATTTTCTGCAGCAAAACGTGGAGACAAGAAATTATACTTCCATTCTAGGCCATAGATCATAGAGGCAAAGAAGAACAGACTATACGGCAGCTAGACATGCGGTCAAACCAGGAGAGCTATCGACAGAACAGATGCCACCGAATAACAATGCTTGAAGAAACCAAACCGGAACCAATACACAATATTGATCTTGTGAATAAACAAGAGTTTCTGCCGCGAACTCAGAAAGCGAAATCGAACAGAAACACGCAAGCCAAGAAGATTAGAGAAAACTGATAGATGTAAACAGGCTTGATTTACTTGCGATGAACAAAAGTGGCGCACATGAGAACAGGAATAAAAAACGAACAGAACAGGAACTCAGTACTACTGGCGGCGCACACAGGGAAACATGGGATGAACTCTGATTTTTTAGATTAAAGTGAGTTAACCCTAACCCTAGGGATTGGGGCCTATTTATAGGCAGCCCAATAAAAGGGTAAAATGCAGAAACAACCCTAGGATTTTTACAGAAGCTGAATAAAAATGGAAAAGACCGAAACTGCCCTTAGGATATTTTTACAGACTCGACTGACAGACTGTGGGCCTAAAGGCAAAATAGTAAAATCTTAAATAAAGGTAACTTGTCCTGATGCGAAGCTTTCGTAGCAGCTACGGCTTCGCCTCAGAACGGTCAGATCTGAGATCAGCGGTCGTCAGTTTTGCGCCGAAACTGACAAAGCGTCCACCGACTTCGCACCGGGTACCCGGATTGGGCCGGCCCGATTCCGCAGCTCCCTCAGCCCAGCAATCACTCGCCGCCCGTGTACCTGAGTCAATCCCGGTCAACAGTCCAGTGGATCCTCTGCTGCTCCTAGCCCATGTACCCGGATTGGGCCAGCCCGACTTCGCGGCCTCCTCTGCCCGACAGTCGCTTGTTGCCCGTGTACCTGAGTCACACGCGGCCCAGACGCAACAGATCTTCTCTCTCTTTTCAGTCCTCTTTGACTATCGTTGACAATGACTCATCACATCTGGAGCCATGAGGCCCACGCTATTCAGCATGGCTCCTCAAAGCCCTCGGTACGAACCCAGTCATCGTGTACTGCCGGACCCCTCCGACAGGCACACTCCGCTGCACAGCTGCAGCAAGCAAACACCGAACACACTCCGGTGACACACCTCCGAACACCCTTCGGAGGTACCACCTCCGAAGCCCCTTCGGAGGTACCCTTCGAACAGAGGGTAAAAACCTGTCAATCACTCATCACAAACACCGAAACCACCCTTGGTTTCTCACCCTAGGACTTATATTAATCATATTTTCTTTCAAATTACTTATCCTCTCATCTTCCAAGGTTTTCACAAAAATTTTCTCTCTTTTGTAGATGACGGTCCATACCATGAGCGGGAACCTTCATGATGAGGCCGGATTCATCCGCGAGCTTCGCATGCTCGTCGGTTTCCTCGGATTCGAGCACGAGCCAATGTTCCATGGAGTCTTCCCCGACGAGGAAGAAAGCTATTGCGAGGTCACCATCGTCATCCAGCCCACTCTACAGATAGCCCACACCTATCGAGGCAGAGGACCCACCTTCTTTGTTGCCAGCCAGCGCACCGCCCTCTAGGCCCTCACCGAGCTCCGGATGATCTACGTTAGCGAGCTCTACGACACGGATTACCGTTTCATGCCTCTTCGCACCCCAGGGAGTCCCCACAGCGTCTACGTCAGCACGCTCTCCCAGTGCCACTCTGTGGTTGGACACACCGTACGCTTGTTGGAGGCGATGGATGAGCTCCACTATGAGGCACTGCAGGATGCCAATGGACAGCGTGACACGATCGACTTTTGCCGACACTCTTCCGTGTATCTGAACCACGAGAACGGAGATCTTCGTCACTGTATCCAGCAGGGACACCGATTGGCTGCCGAGGCAGAGGAGCTACGACGTCAGAATGAGCTCCTACGACAGCGCGTCACCGACAATCCTCAGCTCTGCCATCAGCTCAAGGAATTGAAGAAGGATCTCGAGGAGGTCGCATCTCTTCCGCTCCACAAGCGGAAATCGCTTCGGATCCCCACCGTGAGGCCTAAGAGGATTTCCAGCAGCGCACCTCCCGCCGGGCCCTCCAGTTCCACCACCCCGACCGTCTCCGTCGAGACCGTGGTCGAGTCGTCCCCTGAGCAACCGTAGACGTAGTTTTTTACGATTGATTGTTTTCTTTTACTTGCTTTGGATTGTATTGCCACTCATGTCAAATATAAGACATGAGTGAAGATTAAATAAAAGACATAAATGTAATCGCAAGAACGACACATTTTGAAATAAAGCTTAGTATCATTTCCCTCTTCCTCATATACCTATTAGGTCATAGTCCCAATCTGAAGGAGAGAATCTACCTCCAGCGTCAACTCAACATGATTCGTCCGTCGCCGTTCTGCAAGATCAACTCCAATCATGAGGTCAAGAAACATTGTCAAGAAAGCCCTAACTTAGTCACGCCCAATCTATGAAGATGTAGACTTAAAGCCTCTAGTGTAAAGAAGTGATTCATTGTTGAAGCATGTCCATGAATTTCTATTTGTAGCCTTTCCGAATCTCGGGACGAGATTCTTGTTAAGGAAGTTAGAATTGTAATGCCTTGATTTTTGTCAGGTGTTAAAACTAAAATAAAGTAATTAATAAATGAATTGCAAAGAAAACGATTCAGTATAAATTAAGAAAGAGGAAAGCTAAAATACAAGCCTAAAAAATTCATTTAAAAATAACAATTAGCTAGAGTATTTTCCTAAGAATTCTCCTAAGCATTAAATTGCGTTCCAAAAATTTTCCGGAATTTTTGGGCACCAAGGAATTCAATAAGATATAATCAACATCAATTCATCTTAAACCTCTAACACTAATTAATAAAATGTATTACAACATGAATGTTGTGTGAATAAAATACATGATAAATCATTTATATTAAAAATAATATAAGGCATGAGTGTGAAAGTTAATAAGAGATTAAAATAAATATGTAAGCATCTAGGTCAAACTATTCATCTTGGGCAATAAAATCAGTAACCATTTCCCCTTAATTATTGGCACCTTCTTTTTGAACCCTTCAAATTCAAGATGGCCAACGACCAAGGATCAGAAGCCCCACGCGACGGAAGCACCTCAGGCAATCTGCCTCAGTGGGGTGCAGCTGGCCAACAGCAGACCCCCGTTGTCTATCATCCCACACTTGCGAAGATGATGGCAAAACAAAACCAACTGATCGCCACGCTGCTTACCCCGAATGCAACAACAACAAAACCAGATGCAAGAGCAGCAGGCACAGTTGTTCCGTCTCCAACAACAACAACACGAGCTCTCCCTTCAGTTAATCTACGGGGACTTCGCCAACTTTCAGAGATTGGTGAACAAAACAATTTTTCAGGAAACCAGGGTGATTTCACCTCAAGCCCCGTTAAGCCACGGACCACCCTTGGAGGACCAATCACAGGCATCCCACCCCAAGCACCGCTAGCCGGAAGGACACCGGCGCAAGCTACCGGATACAAGAGGGACAGAAACGGTAGACCAATAATATGCTTCAATTGTCGCGAAGAGGGTCACTTCTCCAACAAGTGCTCCTACCCCAAGCAGGCATCATCCTCGTTTCCAAGCCCAGAGGGACGTACCCTAATTCACCACAACTCCGCTCAAGAAAACCAAGATACGACAGAAGGCATTTCCAATTTGATCCCAACCGACCCAGTTCCAGAGAACACTCTGCCTGTTTCTGAAGCAACTCCTAATCCGGAGCACCAGTAGAACCCTGCCCCTTAGTTTTCCCGAGGTTCGCTTCGAATCTCGAGGACGAGATTCTTTGTAAGTGGTGTAGGATTGTAACAGCCCCAGAATTAAAATAAAATAAAAACGAGGGAAATAAATTTTCTGAAATAAAAGAGATTTATTTAATTAAGGAAAGATCAAAAGAACGCAATCAAAGCAAAACAGGGAGAAATAGTTCAAATCTGGAGCTAAAAAATTTATGGTGGAGTCTAGAGGCCAAGAAATAGTTTTGAGAATTTTTAAAAAAATTTAGAAACCTTATTTCAAGCTCTACAAGAATATATGAATATCTTTTTGCCGCCTCCCTCCTTTCCTCCCTAGGCCTGGCCCAGTCCAGCACCAGGCCACTTCCAAGTGGGACCCGCTTGTCGGCGCTCCCCTGCCTCTCTCCTTCCAGCGCCCACACACCGGTTGGTCCCAGCTACCAGCCTCACGCATAGACCCCCCCTCTCGCTGCCATCCCTGGCCCACCCTGTCGGCATCCCTCTCTCTTCCGCGCCATGCCCCACCAGGCCCACCTGGTAGTCACCCGCTGTAGGACCGAAAGTAGCAGCCAGAGGGGGATGAATGGGCGCCTAAAATTTTTTTGCTAAACTATATCGAAAACCCTACACCCAACCAATTTAACGGGACAAACAATATTAGTAAATTAAATTACTGGTACTATAGTTGTCAAGCCTAAAGATGACCGGTGTCCTAATTAAAATGATATTAAAGCTAAACTACAAAGAATCACTGCAGTAAATAAAAATGGATCCTAGAAATATTTAATGATGTAATAAAAAACACTAAATATCTTAATAAAATGTTCAGATTGCAGTCTAAAAAAATACTAATTAACTGAATAAAATATGGATCGTCCAAAAATTAATTCAGAAATAACCTAAAAATATTTCAGGTAAAGACTAGAATTAAAAATACTACTGCTACTAATAAAATTTTATTTACTTTTTATATAATCATATTAAAACAAATATAAATAAAAATATGCGATTACTAAAAATAGTTTGGCAGATTAAATTAACACGAAATTTCTAAACGATTTTTTCGCTAATTAATTAATAGATGATTATCTCTAAAAATAATCTACTAAAAATAGTAGATTAAAAACAACTTACTAAAAATAGTAGATTAAAAACAACTTACTGCATCGACGTTGCTGTTGCCTCTACCCATGGCTTCCTCGAGTTGCGTGCCAAAAAAAACTGGGCGCAGCCTGCCCGTGACGCCGTTTCTTTTTAGCAGCTTGAAGCTTCGTGATGCACGCGAAAGAGACAGCTACTCGTTGCAGCTTTAGCACTGTGTGCAAAAAAAACTTCACGTCAAAAACCAACAGGAACACTGTTCTCGGTTGACAGCCATGGAAGAAGCAAAATGGAGTTTGTTCTCTTGAAAATTTCTGGACTGTTCCTCCACGTGAGCTACAGTGCACCAGGGAAGACTCCCGTGACGCCGTGTTAGAGAAGCAGCGAATAATGCGCCTCTACACGTTGGAGGAGATACTGGACTCGGTCGGCGATGGCGTTGATGACTTCTGCCGGCGGTGGAGAGAAGGTAGACTGCAACGGTTTGTAGATCGAAAACAGAGGAAAAATAGGAGATGAAAAATTTGTTGTGGACTGAAAAATAAATTCGGGAAAAACAGTCATCTATCCCCAAAGGGATAGGGGCCTATTTATACGCAAATCCTAATACATGAAAAGACTACTTTACCCTCGGGTAAAATAAACTGACTCTAAAATCAATTCTGAAAATTACTAAAATAATCTTAGAAAAATTAACTGACTCGAATAAAAATATTCTGAACTTAAAAACTAAATATTAATATCCTAAAAGCGAATTAAACATAGATTGTCAGTTTTACGCCAAAACTGACAAAGCGTCCACCGTCTTCGCACCGGGTACTCGGATTGGGCCGACCCGACCGCGTGGCTTCCTCAGCCCGGCAATCACTCGCCGCCCGTGTACCTGAGTCAAACCCAGTCAATAGACTGGTGGATCCTTTGCCGCTCCTAGCCATGTACCCAGATTGGGCTAGCTCGACTCCGCGGCTCCTCTGCCCGGCTGTCGCTCACTGCCCGTGTACCTGAGTCACATGCGCCTCAAACTCGGCAGGTCTTCATCTCTCCCTTCCTTTGACTTCCGTTGACAATCACTCATCACATCTGAAATATCAAAACCATATTCTTCAACATGGTTTCTCACCCGCGCCATCCCCTCTGCCGCTGCCACGCTCGCCCCACCTGTCGGCCCCTTCCCTTTCGCTCACAGCCACTGACAGGTGGGGGCCACCTATCAGATTCATCTTCAACAATGGAAGAGGATCTCCCCCTTCCATTCCCGATGGCCCCCTTGCCTTTTTCACCGCCACCGGCCACCGACTGCCAAAATTGAGCCCCACCGAGACTTGCCATGCCCCGACGATCGCCTTCCATGCTTTACCGACGCGTTTTCGCCCAAACGGAAGATGATCCGAGCACATCGAAGCTCACCGGAGTACTCAAGGAATCCCTTCGGGTTTCCTTCGATTTCCATGCCAAAACCACACCGGTGACCACCCTATAAGAACCTTCGGCACTCACCGCAACCCTCCAAACCGAAACCACCAAGCCCCCTCCGTCCCGAGCCACCCATTCGCGCTTTTCGGCATTTTCCTCTGATTCCACTCCAGCAGCCCCTCGCCGGCGCCTCAAGCCATCACCGCCCTCGCCGTTGCCACCGTCAAGATCCCCTATGCCTCCTCTACCCCGGCCCCACCTCCATTGGGCCGGATCACCGCCAGAGCTCGCCGCCGTCAACGAACCCGAAAGCCTCCACCGCCTCTCCTCACCGCCGATCGCCGTTGGTCCTCCTTCGTCGCCGACTCTGGTAGGCCTATGTTCTCCTTGCTCTGTTGGTCCCGTTTTTAGCCTTAGCCGTGCCTTAGGACCTCACCGTCGCCTAGGATCCGCCGCCGTCGTGTCGCCGGAGCTGGAGAAGAAGGGTACCCAGCCCCTTTCCGCGCGTGCCATGCCGGACGGCGTCTAGACCATTCGATCATGAACGGAGGGCATATATTAAAACCCCACGGGATTTAACATGAGCCCTCAGATCTCGCCCAAGCGGTATCAGTGGATCCTGGCCGTCGGATCTCACTTAAATTCCCGCACGCGCTCTGGCCGTTGGATCTTGATCCAACCGCTGCCACGTGCCTGGTCCACGCGTGCAGTCAACGGTTCACGGTGAACCCAGTTCACCGTGGACCAGAGACTGTTTTCCCATTTAAAATAAATTCCAGAAAATCAGTTAAGCTTTAAAAATTCATATCTTATTCAATTTAACTCCAAATTTGACCATTTTAATTCTGAAAAATCTATCTTTTTATTCTCTACACTTTTATGCAATAAAAACAATATATTTATTTGGCACAAAATATTCTTATTAAATAATAAAGAAAAATCCCCTTTAGGATTAAATTCATATCTCCTTTAAATAATTCAGAAAAACCTTTAATAAATTATATATTAATTTCAGATAATATAGTGACTCCATTTCACTGTTTTTAATACAATAAAATAAAATGTTCATCTTGTCTATGTTATCTTATTAAATAAAGGCCCTTTTAGGATATTTAATTAATTCATATAATAAAAAGTCAACACTTTATAAAGATATCATGAAAACTTATATAATAACTTCAGAAGACATATTAACTTAAATTCACTGTTTTACTGCAATGGAAACACTAAGGCTATTTTATACCTTTTTACTTCAACTCTAAAAAGGGAAAATAAAAACCTCCTTAGGAAAAATACTTGTATCAAGTTATAAAAGTCAGAAACCTCTTTAAAACTTAATCTTAAATATTTGAGTAATAAATTTATAGAACTTTAAACCCTAACTCCTTTACTTAACCCAACAAAAACACGTATGCTTGTATGATTGGTTTTTGGAATGTTTATTGAATGTTGTGTTTACTTTTCCGTATCGAGAAGACTTCGACGCCATTCGACGATCCGGAGTTTTTCCCCGAGGTTCCACCATCACCATTTGCTGACCAAGGTAAGTCACAACCCCCATTTTGATCATCATTGAGCCCATGTTTTAATAAAGTATCGCTATAACTCATAGGATAATATTGCATTAGTCAAATCTCAAGCCCTACATTTATTTATTAGATCTCGTTCTTGTGTGCAAACCCAAGCCATGCTTATTGAGCCTACACTCCTTGTCACTCTACAAATATTATATTAGCTAGTATCCAATGTACCGACATAACTGCTATAGGATAAAAAGAATGAGTCGTAGATAGATGGATTCTACTATATGAATTTCCCCGTTATTCTCGTCTCTGGACTCGGTTGGAGTTGGCTATGTTATAAGTATGGTGGGTTCCGGGTGCAAGCTCGGGAATTGGTTGGTCGCACCCGGGGCACTATAAGGACCGGTCTGCGGGATCTGTTGCAAATCACTTCCGTACCAACCACAAGTCTAATGGGTAAGTCCTAACTGAAAGTATGGAACAATCCGACTCGATGCACCATAGTGGTGGGGGCAACGGGCAACCTACGGGTGACTTGTACCGACGTGGCTCAAGGGGGGGTATGGTGAGGCTCGACGTGTCGGGACACCATATGAAACCCATAAGAGGGTGCTGTCGGGTCGAGGAGGACGATATGGAAGGTTTTGGCACGACTTCCCGTGGTATGGGTCATCTCGTTACACTTTGGTGTAAGTGATGAGTGCGTGCCTTGTGGGTACAGTGGTACATCTCTGATCAGAGTATTTAATCTTTTCGAAAAGCCGAGCCCACGGTCAAGGGCGAGTTGTGTGACTACTCGCAATTAGTTTACTATTGTTTGAATGGTTGAGTTATTCATGGCATATAAGGACTATCGAGCGAGGTGGGGCTGACTGTACCCCTCGAGTTAGAAGATGATGATGCATACACATGTTTACATTTCAGTACTAATAACTTGATCACATTTAATTTCTTTACAATTATGCTTTTCCGCAAAATTAGCCACTATCCCCCTTGTTGTTACTCTGCATTATATTTGCATCCGGTGGCTTGCTGAGTACGTTTGTACTCACCCCCGTTGACTTACACCACCAGAGCTCGTCTACTATGAGGAAGATGAAGGTCTGGAGTAGCGACCCAGTTAAGGCGAGACTGGAAGGAGGCGTTCATCTAGGACCCTTTGATTTATTAGTTTCTCTTCATCTTTATTCACTTTGTACTAATACGGTCTACGAACCGTGAATGATTGCTCGTATTGTACGTGGTCGCATGATGAACGTCTCGGTTTATTGATTTTCTATGGAATTTCAATAAAGGTCCTGATTTATTAAATTAGGGCGTGACAGAGGGTTAGGGTCACCCTTTCTGAAATCACTTTACTAATCCAAGAGATTGGGTCACTTTTTGGTGTTCACCTTCTGGCTGCTGCTTGTTCCTCTCCGCCGTCATCGTGTTCTTTGCGCACACGCCCAGAAATCATCTCGTCAGGTTTTATTCCCTGATTCTCAACCATCCGGCTTCGCTTTGTATGCACTTAATCGGTACCTCGTTTTGCGTGCCTATTGCTATTCTCTGTGTGCGATGGTTTAGACTATGGGTTTCTGTGTTTTTGTGCTCTAAGAGTTCTTGCATTCAAACTTTGGTGTGTTTGTCTCGAGGAAGTTCTATAGGGTTGCAGTGCCGCTCTATTCTTCAGTTTTATTCCACTAGCATATACCTTTGACTAGCTACATCAACTAGCCTTTCATGGCGCCTAGTACATAATAGTTTATCTACTAGTACTTCTGTTGCTTGGCTGTGAGTTCTTTTCTTGGCACGATTTCAGATCGCGTGAATACTGTTCTGCTCTATAGCTCGTAGCAGCCTATGCTGCTATTTGCCACAACTACTTCGTGCTAGCCTGCAGTTTGCGTACTTTTACCTTGCATGCAGGGTACTACACCTAGCGCATGACAACAGCATGATGTAGCTGCGGGTTGCTAGAGTAGCTAGTTCGGCCAATGTTTTGAATGATCATTTTATCTGCCTTTAAACACTATGTTGGTGTCTTTTCGATTAGAACACCGGTCATTTATACGCTAGATTATTTTTGGCTTGATTGATCTGTTTACTTTTCCCTGCTAAGTCTGTCGAGGTGCATTGGGTGTTGGGAGCAGGCCATTGATTCGAAAAAATTTTTTAGGTGCCCATTCACCCCCCTCTGGTCACTACTTTTGGTCCTACAGGGGTCTGAGAGCACTTCGTCTGAAGAGGATGGGGGGACGGCCGCAGCGAAGGGAACCTTCGGGACGAGACCGAAGAGCATGTCGAGGTGGTGGACCAGAGCCTGGCTCCATGGGAGTCTGCATCGGAGGAGGCCGTGATGGAGATGTTCCAGCCTCTGCAGCCGAGGGGACCCATGACAGAGGCAACCATACATGCGTTCCACGAAGGTTGCGTCGCTGCAGGGGAAGGGGATTTAGTGGCACAACTCAGCCGCTCAAGCCCCTTCGACCTCTTCGCATATGCACACGAAGACATCGTCCAGGTGAGCGAAGTTCTGCATGGTCTTCGAGTCACACTTGCTTCTTACTTAACACTTAGGATTTTCTTGAATCTTTTCAGGCCTTCATGCTGAATGCTGCAGCAGTAGCCTCCACAGACCAACGGATGGCCGACCTGGTGGAGGAAAGAGACGCCCTTCGACGTGAGATCTCGGTGGAGGCCAAGAAGCGAAGGTGAGCCAAAGCATCAACGAAGGCGACGAGGGCCGAGGCCGAGAAGGTGAGGGAGGTTTTGGTCTTAGAAACCAACAAGCTTCGAGCGATACTTCAAGCTTCAGAGGAGGCCAGGGCGAAGCTTGCGGCGGAGTGTTCTCATCTTCACGCAATCGCCCACTGCCTGGAGGACTACATGGTCCGAGGGATCGACGAAGCCACCTCGAGCTTCACTACAGTCCTCGAGCAGTTGGGGACTGAGTGCCAGGCCCCGGACTTTAACCCTCACGACCTAATCGGGACCGCCTCGAGTTCTTGCAGACTGCGGCTGTGACGATGGAGGTGTCAATGAAGGGCTTCACTCCGATGGCTGGCCGAGTGGTGGGCCAAGGAGTGTTGTAGATGCTTCATGACGCGGGGTGCAACCACCTCGAGGCGGCGACCTCGGCGACTCCGGTGGCCTTCAGAGGCCAGCACATGGTCGCTTGAGGAACCATGTTGAAGAGCATGGGCCTTATGGCTCCAGATGTGATGAGTGATTGTCAACGGATGTCAAAGAGGAGACATGAAGATCTGCTGTACCTGGGGCGCGTGTGACTCAGGTACACGGGCAGTGAGCGACAGCTGGGCAAAGGAGCCGCGGAGTCGGGCTGGCCCGATCCGAGTACATGGACTAGGAATGGCAGAGGATCCACTAGTCTGTTGACCGGGGTTTGAGTCAGGTACACGGGTGGTGAGCGATTGCTAGGCTGAGGAGGCTACGGGATCAGGTCGGCCCAATCTGGGTACCCGGTGCAAAGACGGTGGACGTTTTATCAGTTTCGACGCAAAACTGACAACCGATGATTATCTTTATTTAGGATTTTAATATTAAGTATTTAAGTCCATAGTATCTGTTATTCGAGTTAGTTGAATATTCTAAGGGTATTTTAGTAATTTCGAATTTTATTTTTAGAGTCAGTGTAATTTACCCTAGGGGTAAATTAGTCTTTTCCCTTTGTTAGTGGTCTGCCTATAAATAGGCCCCAACCCCCTAGGGTTAGGGTCTACTGTTATTTTCCCGAGATTAATCTACAGTCCACCGCCAGTTTTTGTTTTTATCCTCGATGCCGGCGTGATTCTTTTTCCCTGCTCTGAAATCCTTCCGCCGAGGCAAGCTGTAGGCATGGCGTCACGAGGCGCTCGCTGCTTTGCGTGACGGTGCCATTTTCCTGACCACGGCACACAAAAACATGACGGCGTGCAGCACAGCAGTGCTAGCTACGCCGCTAGTTGGGTAGGCGTGCGGTGCGGAGTGCGCAGAGTAGCGGAAGGTAGCACGACACATTGCAGGGCCCTCGGCGCATAGTTGCTGCAGGCAAAATTTTCCAGCAGCAGGCGGCAGTTTTTACCGTGCGGCAGGCTAGGCAGGCTAGCTCGCAGGGCTAGCTGCAGGCGGGCATCACGCAGTTTATCAGGTGGCGTGCGTAGGGATAGCTTCTAGAGGCAGAGCGAGGGGCGCAGCAGCAGTTTGCGGAGTTGTCCAGCGCGGCGGCCGAAGCGAGGCGTGGTGACCGACGTGTGAAGCCGGCGATTTTTACCGAGGAGCAACAGCGAACGTAGATAATTTTTCTGATGTCCTATTTTTCAGTTAGATTAATTAAATCAATAATTATCTATTTTTAATTAGCATGAAAATATGGTTAGTAATTTCATAGTTAATTTTTTATCTGCTAAAATCTTATTAGTGCTCGCATATTATTTATTTAAGTATTTTTAGTCTGCTCATATAAAAAATAGTCGCAGCAATATGTTTTATTCTAGATTTACGTGAAGTATATTAGTTTTATTTCTGAATTAATTTATGGATGATCCATGTTTTATTCACATAATTAGCACTTTATTCTCAGATTGCCATATAAATATTTATTGATATATCTAGGTGTTTTCCTGTGCACATCAAGTATTTATTAAATCATTTGAGAACACTGTTTATTTACTGTAGTTATTTTTGTCTAGTTTAATTCATTTTTAATATCGTAGTTAATATCATTTTAATTAGGACACCTGTCATTTTTAGGCTAGTCAACATTACTACCGGTGATCCGGTTTGCTACAGCTATTTGTTTGTCGAGGTGCGTTGGGTGTTAGGATTAGGTCTTTGATTCGATAGAATTTTTTAAGCGCCCATTCACCCCCTCTATGGTCGCTACTTTCGGTCCTACATCGCTCCGCCTTCGGACGTCCGCAGAGCGTGGCGCCGTCTTCAGGAACCTTGGAAGCCCAAGACTGCGAAGCAGTCCTCGAACTCCAACGGGTCCTCCGCCTTCGCCGAACCGGGGCACAAGCCACGCCAGCCCATCCTTCGACGTCGAAGCCTCCGCCCCTGAAGGTGTAGACCTCCTTAGGCTCCTTGTAATTCTTTAGCTGTAGGCTTGTAAACAACTCATCAACTTATTAATATAAATGCGGGGGTTCTTTATACCTGCCCAGGCTCAGCCTTCGAATGTTGAACTCAAAGTACTTGAGGATTCTGAGGAGCTTCGCCAGCTTTGGGTTTTACTCGAAGTAGCTAGGTCTGAAGGCCTCCCTCGGTTCAAGCTTTTGAGGGGTCCTAGGGGCGAAGTCATTTCCGAAGTAGCCCAAGAGCTGCTGGCTGCTGTGAAGATGGAGCCCCTTCAGAGTTCTTCCTCCTAGCCAGACTTGAGCTGTTTCGAAGTAGACTTAAGTGGTGATTGGGCACACCCTTCGAGTACAACCTTAACAGGCGACGAAGCCCTAGACTTTTATTCCTTTGACATGGCACCGCCTGCGTCTCAGACTTGGACAAACCTGCAAGGAGAAAGGCGAGGTCTGCAGGCTTTGGAGCGTGGATGATCCGGCTGTGGGAGAATAGGCTCCGACTGGGCTTCGTCTAGCCGAGGGGGCCCTTCCCGGAAGAAGAGCAAACGAGGTCCGAACATGTCGGGGCCTCGAGCTCGCTTTTTCCTAGGCTTAGATATAGACCACTCATAATTTTGTTTTCAAAGTGTGTTTTGTAACATACTTCTCAATTATCATTCAATGAATGAGATTTGTTGTATTTGCATACTTCGTCTACATGCTTCGCATGATTTGATTATTTTGAACGTTTAGCTTGTCACGCTCATACTGCGCATTCATTCGCACACTTCGCATACATACTTAGGTCCCCCCTTACACGTGGCAGCTAGGGACTTAGTCGTTGCTGGTGCGAGCAATTAAGAATGCGAAGGGGTGCGCCTTTTTGGCGGCTTCGGACGCTTATATCACGTCAAAGCGATGGCCTCTTTCTAGGCTTCAAACGCATTAATTTGGAGCAAAGCAAGACTTCAGCGTACTCAAATTAAGCGAAGCATGCTTCGACATGCTTGGATTTGGATAATAAGTGCGAGCAAGGCTAAGAAACGCACTTAGATTTTAGGCGAAGCATGACTTCGATATGCTTAAATTTTAGATTAGATCACGTCACACGAAGCGAGGCCTCGGTGCGCATTCATATAGCGAAGCAAGGCTTTTGGAGCTTGATCCTGTAGTGAATGAAAGGGATATTTGGTGTGGACTCACCGAACCTACGATGGGTTGAGCCACCTTCGACGCTGGGCCATCTTCGACCCTAGGCCACCTTTGACCCTAGGATGCATCAGGTTGGAGCCTAGAATCCCAGACTCGTCGAGCCGTCGCCCGGAAGTCCTGGACACCTCAAGTCGTCGCTAGAGGGAGTCCTAAAGCCCACTGCTATGGGCCCGGAGGTGCTGTGTAGCCTTTGGAGTGGTCCTCTGAATTTTGTAAAGCGAAGCAAGGCTTCGAATTTTAAATAAGGCGAAGCAAGGCTTCAGGTTTTTGATAAGGCGAAGCAAGGCTTTAGATTTTTGATAAGGCGAAGCAAGGCTTCGGGTTTTTGATAAGACGAAGCAAGGCTTCGGGTTTTTACGAAGTAAGACTTCGATGATTTATTGAAATAAATGTAAATTTTCACAGCGAAGTGAATCTTCGGAGGCCTTTGGCGCGTGAAGCGGATCCCCTTGCCGGAGGGTAAACTCTGAAGCATGAGGGATGGTGGAAGGTGAGAAAGGCCTTTGGTCTACACTCGAAGCCCCTTGTCGGAGGGTGCGCAAAGCAAAAAAACTTCAAAGCTCCCCCCTCAAGCGCACTTTGAGACACAGGCAACGATAGAGAACTTAGCTTTTAGGACTAGGTTCCCCACGGACGGCGCCAACTGGTGTAGCAATTGCGTTAGCTCCAACAGGTTTTGTGTGTATATAGTGTATAGAGTGAACCTCGAAGGGTTCTCACAGAGGGAGAAAGGATTTATACTGGTTCAGGCCTCCCCAAAGGGATAATAGCCCTACATCCAGTCTATAGTGGATTTGGCCTAGTTTTGCCTCTACTGAACTTATTCTGGCCCCCTATTACAACGGCATGGCCCTTCTTTTATAGGCGCACAGGCCAAAGGAAAATACCTAAATGCCCTCTACAGGTTATAGGCATTTTAGGGGCAAGAAGGGAAAAAAGACTAGACTACTTTACAAACAGCTTTACAGCTTTATAGACGTGTCAGATAAACATCACTTCCTGGCAGCTAAACGACATACTAGGGGCGAAGGGGCCCCCGGCATGGCTCTACACTGCAACAGAGTTAGGATATTTTCCTGGTTCGAGGTAGTGGCCGGAGCTCTTCGGGCGGAGATTGCATCAAAGGCTTCGAAGGGCACTTCGAAGTGGCTCCGAACTGAACTCCGAATGGACTTCCGGAGACTTAGCTTTGAGGGACCGGAGAGGGGTCCAGAGACTGGCTCTAGAGAACACCGAAGGAAGCCTGAAGGCTTGACCCCGGAGGGGTCCGAAGGGAGCACGGAGGATAGCTTTTAAGGGAGCCCAGGAGGCTAGGCTCCGAAGGGAGCCCAGAGGCTAGGCTCCAGAGGTCTCCGAAGGGAGCCCGTAGGCTTGGCTCTGGTGGACTCCCAAGGGAGCCCATATGCTTGTCTTAATTGCTGCTTAGAAATAACCTCGGTAGGTGGGAATCTGCTTCGACAGTGTTAGGCTTATGGCCGGAGGCCTACGGAGGCTGATGTCATTTGGCCCTTGTTCAAGGGAAATCTTATTCTGGAGTCAAGGTTACACGTGGAGCTGAAAGATAAGATATCATTTGATTAAGTTATTTCTGTAAAATCGATATTGTGTGCAAAACACTTTGATGCAGTATATATGAAGAGATTACCTGCGGAGCTTGAAGGGATCTCCCGAAGTCCCACCTCCGAATTCTCTTTGAAATTAACCGGCCAAGATGCCATCAGAAGAGGTATTCGAAGTCCTATGAACTCCTCTGCCAAGTCGCGCATGCTCATGCGATGACTCACGAAGTGCAGCAATCCAAGGCGGACTTGAAGCTAGCTTGGGTTCGGTTGGACCTCCGCCTCCCTCCGATAGAAGATATCCTCCAAAGGCCCCGCCAAGGCACAATCCATCCCTACCTCAGTGTAGAACTAGAGAAGAGTCCAGTGGGAGTACCATCTGTCATTGATGGACTTCACTGGGAACCGATCCACGAACTCATCGCGGAGATGGAAGTTGATGCTCCCGAAGGCAACCACCATCTTATCCCCTCCAAGTCCGGTAAAGGTCTTCGGCTAGCATGAAGCTTTGTGGAAGGCTGTGAAGATCTCCACTCTCCCGGCACATCCTTTTGCTGGCATCGCCCATTCGAAGATGGCTAGATGAGCAATCGCATTTGGAGAAAGTTGGGCAGAGTAATACGAAAAAGCCTCAGTACCTCGGAGAGGAAATCCACCACTAGGAGTCCCAATCTAGCTTTGAAGAATGGCTCGAACACCACCACCTCTCTGGCACATGGTGCCGGGATCACCTCACCCCTAGGCTGGCGCACAATAACTCCCGGTCCCATTTTCCCGGCGATTGCCGCAGCAATCGACTTCTTCGAGCATGATGACACCCCCAATCTATACGATTGATTTGTATACTTAGCAGACACGGATGGAGGTTGTGAGCACCGGCTGGGCGAGGTCTATCTGAAGGCCCCGCCGCTGCAGCCACCACCATCGCTTGCTATCGGGCCAAGGTTGAAGCAGGGATGGGAGTTTGTGGCTAGTCTTCGCCATCAGAGAAAAAGAGTGTTTGAGAGTATGAGCTCGGGAAGAAGGAAGGTGAAATGTGAAAATAGTCGGTAAAGCATGCGATAATTATTTTTACTCTCCTATTTATAGCATGAGGATTCCTTGTACTGTACGTTACAGTGTGTCGTTTGGTTGCCCTGTTACGTTTTCGATGCCGTCATAATTTGCAGAAACACTTCATGAGAAGTTACAACCTATGGAGTTGGAGCGACCGTTAGCCTCCTCAGATTGTAATGGTTCTATTTCTGAATCTAATGGTTTTGGAGTATAATGGCTCTTAATGCTAACAACTATATTAGCTCCGCGGGAGATCTATCTCCGAAGCTGTCTTCATGAGTATCTTCGCACAGAATTTGGTCCGAGGACCCTTTACTTCTGCATGTTTTTAAGGATGGTAAAGTTTTTCAAGTCCCTTTCTAAATTCTAAGCATGAAATTATTTCTTGCGTATACTGCCCTCTTCATTGCATAGGCGATTTAGAGAGAAGTATTCGAGGGGCTACTATTGGGGGAAAATATTTCATCCTGTAGAGGTCAAAGGAACTTCCATGATTAATTCAAGCAGAAGAAATAAAGTATGAATCTTTATCTCCGAAAATGCATACAACGTCAAGATTTCACAGTATTCAGAGCTCTCTACAGTGGAGACCTCCATCAAGGCTTCGGAGCAGCAGAGACCTCCATCAAGGCTTCGGCGTAACGGAGCCTCCATCAAACTAGTGTTTTACTCTTTTGCCCCTTTGAAGAATATTAAACAATATCTTCTTAATCGGTTGTAATTAGAGGGTAAAGAAGTCTTTTCTCTATGTATTCGGTCTATAAATACCCCTCTTCACTTTATAAAGGGTATCGAATACTCAGATATTCAATATACACTTTGAACAATCTCAAGCTATTATCCATTTTGGAGGCTTGGAATAGTTTCATCAAACAGACACTTCATTTGTTAAACACTTAGTTTTCTAAACCTGTTAGCGTAACCTTTTACGCCAACAAAAGCTGACCCTGACTAGGGAGATCATCCAACGGACTGAGATCATCCAACGGACTGACCCTGACTAGGGAGATCAATCAGTCCAAGCTATTGATCAATACTTTGCATGGACTGATCAAGAAGACTGTTGATGGCACGATAGCTCATGAGCTAGCGCAAGGTCCATTGTACTTCCCCGTCAATCATCCCCGTATACTACAAAATCCTCAGCACACTCGGTTGGCACCACGGCCACAAGGGCCAATGAGAGAGGATCCACCGAACACTTCATTCGGTACTGAAGGGAGCATGATGGCCCAGCTACCTACCTATGTGCTCCAAGAGGTAGACCGGTAGGACCCGTCATAGAACACGTTAGGCAGGAAATACCCCAACCCATATACGGAGTCACAATGAATATGTTGCTCGATCTCATGCCGCTAAGAAGGGCACCTGATGGCATCCCTCAAGGGTACCATCAAACTGTGTACTATGGAGCACAACCCTGTACCAATGAAGAGCAACATAGATACAACATTGTTCAGCTGGACCAGTACCAACAGGCCCCAATGACTGACCGGTATCCTATGTCGAACTAGTAGGAAGATGATTGGGTGAACCGGATCACTGAAGTTATTTGGGACTAGTTTGGGATCAATCCCAAGGATCAGACGTACGTGTATCGGTGGTCGTACCTAGAGTGGTTCGATCGGGTGCCATTGCCAAGACGATACAAGATTCCAGACTTCACCAAATTCTCGGGGCACAACTCGGTCTCCACGATCGAGCACATTAGTCGTTTCCTTGCCTAGTGTGGGGTGTCATCTGCCAATGAAGCACTCAAAGTCTGATTCTTCCCGCTATCACTATTGGGATCAGCCTTCACTTGGTTTCATCGTTTCCGGTGAACTATGCCGGAGAATGGGAGACCTAGAAAAGAATTTTCATAAGTACTTCTTTGTCAGCATACATGGGATGAAACTCACCGACTTGACGGTAGTGAAGAAAAGGATGGATGAGTCGGTATAGTATTATGCACAGAGGTTCCATGATGTGAGAAGCAGATGCTATAGCTTGAACCTCACCGATGCGCAACTAGTTGAGTTGGTGTTCTAGGGACTCCTAAACCCGATAAACAAGATATTTTCATCGCAGGAGTTCGAGAGTCTCTCACACTTAGTATAGATGGTATCGACACATGAGAGTCAATTATACGAAGCAAGGAGGGATAAATACCCAAAGAAGGTTACATATACTCAGGTGTGCCCTTTAGAGTCCAATGAGGATAGCGGGTCTATTGCGAAAGTCAGGCTAGCTGAATGGTCTAGATACAAGAAGTAGGTTGCATGTCCTTGGGTGAAAGCTTCCAATAAGTAGGAGAAATACGATTTTATATCTGTAAAGCCAACAAGTTATTTGACTTAGTACTAAAGGAGAAACAGATCCAGTTGCAACTGAATCATGTGATACCATCTGTCGACAAGCTAAAGAAAAAGAAGTATTGTAATTGGCATAATTCCCAATCACACCACACTAATGAATACAAAGTGTTAAGACAACAGATTCAGTCGGCCATGGAGCAAGGTTGGATAAAGTTTGATGATGGGAAGAAGCCAATGAACATCGACGAGCATCATTTCCCAGTCAACATCGTGCATGCGCACCGTGCCAGTGATCGGTGCATGGAGAGAGACAAGTACAAAATAAAATCAAGGACCAAATCTCATCATCAAACCTGATTGAAAAGTACAAAAAAATAAAGAGAAAATATAGGCAATGAAGATGATGTAGACTGCTCACGGTTCAACCCCCACTAGAATTGTGAGTTCTTCAGGTTTTGCTAGAGTGAAGGACTATTCCTGCCATCACTAGATAATTGTCCTAAATGTGGCGACGATGGAGTTAGGTAGAGAAGTGATCATACTTCCCACAGCGACAGGACAAAGTCACGTGATCAGGGAAGGACAAGTATTCATCAGAGGTTGTCACTACCAAGGCCATCGGTGCTTGAATGGCTCGGCCCCATTAATGCCAAAGAGAATGACCGATCGACCGATGACAGTACCACAAGGGGAATGCCACAATGGTTCCATAGTGGAATCTTCAAGAAGAATCAGAAGAGAAGGGTGCAATAGTTGCGGCAAAAAGAGCTGAATGTACTAATTTATGAAGCTAAAGTTGATCGTCCAAGGATTAAGAGCGAATGGTGTATTAAAGAGAAGGCTGATCACGATGATAGGATAGATGCAGGGGTAAACATGGTGTTCCTTCTTGCCATGGAATATCGGGCCACTCTCGATAATAACGACGAACAAGCCAAGGCAATGGCTTAGTTGGTGCTACCGCCCCAATCAATAACATTCGACAAGCCAGAAGACCCTGGGCATCGGTACCTAAGACCTCTCTATGTTAAAGGATTGTTCAATAGAAAGTCGATGTCCAAAATGATGATAGATGGAGCAGTCGTCAACTTGATGCCATATGACACCTTTTGCAAGATGGGAAAAGGGCCGAAGGACCTCATTAAAACCAATATGGTGCTGAGGGACATTGGCAGAAATTCATCAGAAATGATGGGAGTGCTGAATGATAAATTGACACTTGGAAGTAAAATAGTGTCAACCTCATTATTCGTCATAGAGGTAAAAGAATCCTACAGCCTACTACTCAAGCGTGATTGGATTCATGCATATTGTTGTGTCCCATCAATAATGCATCAATGTCTCGTGCAATGGGTTGGCGATCAAGTGGAAATTGTTCCCACCAATAAATCGGTTAACGTAGCAATAGCCAATTTATCAGTATGGAAATGGAAGAAGTCGATTGTCTATCAGGCAAAGCCTGGGACAATGATTTTATCGATGTGTCAAGTGATGTATTCAAACAAGATAGCAATGAATACCCAAGCTCACCCTGTGAAGATACCATCAACAAAGCAAAGGGTAAACTCGGTTAGGGCTCCACCGCAACCGATAAACTATAGCAGGTAGACATTGGACCCGAAGACAGACCAAGGCAAACCTTTATAAGTTCTCAACTTCTTGGTGAAATAAAAAATCAATTAATTGTGTTATTACGTGAGTATCAGGATAGTTTTGCATGGGAATACCATGAAATGCCATGTTTAAGCCAATCGATCGTAGAACATCACCTCCAATAAAGCAGGGATATCGATCCTTTAAGAAGTCACCTCAGTGATTCAATGCGGAAATATATCCGGATATCAATGCTGAGGTAACAAGATTGTATGATGCGGGATTCATAAGACTGTGCCGATATATGGAATGGGTATCAAATATTGTTCCCGTGTGGAAGAAAAGTGGGAAGCTCAGAATATGTGTTGACTTCAGGGATCTAAACAAGGTCGATCGCGTACTTACTAGTTGATGTTGCATCGGGTCACAAGATTATCAATTTCATGGATGGGAATGCAGGGTGTAATCAGATTTTCATGGCAAACAAAGACATCCACAAGACAGCTTTCCGATGCCTAGGCGCCCTCTAGCTTAACGAGTGGGTGGTGATGACCTTCCCCTTGAAAAACGTCGGAGCTACTTATCAAAGAGCCATTAATTACATCTTCCATGACCTGATCGGCCTATTGATGGAGATATACATTGACCACAATTAAAGCACGACTTTCCAATTATTCCTTTTGGGGGCCACATTCCTTCGACAATTTCCATGTCACTTACATCTTCCTTTAGGATAAACTTTTCTTTTCTCTTCAGATTATTGGTTGATTTAGGAAAATCTTGAAACTCGCCTTGCACATTCATGTTTGATGAAGTAGGCTTCAATACCTCTACTAGAACAACTTCAGTTGATGGTTCACTACTATTTCCCAAAGAATACTTCTAAACGACCAAACCTTGGACACCTGAGTTGTTCGTTTGCGCATTCACCACTGGTATAGAACAAGTATCGATCCTTCTAGTCCTGTGCTTCTGATGTCATGGTTGGAGTTGATCTTGCAAAATGGCAACGAGAGAATTAAGTTGAGTTGAAGCGTGTGGAAGATTCTTTTCTTTAGATTGAGATTGAGGGGCAGCACTACCACTTTCAACCATGGCACCAAACTCTAAGCTAGAGATTTTGGTAACCTTTCCTCTTTTTGAAACAGACATCCGATAGGTACCTAGGAAAGAGGGAAATGAAGAATAGGAAAGAGTAAGATCAGATCTATAGATGGGACCTTAACCAGTTTTATTTACTGATCTAATGTGTGTTGTTGTTGGGGGAAAATACTTCATCCTCAGGGTCTCTACAGTAATAATACAAAGGCAATCTACTAAACCGAAGTTCCAGTATTAACTCCGGTTTAGTACGTGATCATGTTCGAAGAGTCAATGCATACTTCTGTTCAGAGTATAACTTCGAAGGTCGAATCTTCAGAGAGCTTATTTGCCATCAAGGATGGAAGACTTATCTTCTTTCTGATTTGATTAGTCTTTTACCATTTTAACCCTATTAGAGGTACCGAATAGCCTCCACTATGTCGGTTGTAACTGAGTGGTAAAATGGTCTTTTCCTTAAGATTTTTACCTATAAATACCGCCCATTTTACCCTGTAATGAGGATCGAATACTCAGTTATTCAATACACAACTTCGAATTACTTCGAGCTATTATCCAATTCAGAGGCTTGAAATAGTTCACTTCACAAACACTTCGTTTGTTAGTTTCTAATCTCTGAAAACCTGTTAGCGTAATCTTTTACGCCAACAGTTGGCACCATCCGTGGGGAACCTAGTCCAAAAAACTTTGTTCTCTACCAAGTTCTCAAAACCATGCCTCCTAAGCAGAGTTCGGGTGGTAGTCCTACTCGGACGTCCCCATGGACCTCCGGAGCAAGATCTTTGAACACAGTCGAGGTCGGAGGACCTTCGGTAATTCCTCCACCTCAGACCCTTGAAGGGAATTCCGTTCCTCGAGCATACAGAGTTCCTCTTCCAACTCCATCTATGCTTCGGCCAGACGGAGTCCCTCCTCCAACTCTGATTCCGCTTCGAACTGAAATGTACAATTCTCAAGACGTGGAAGATCCTTCCGGAAGAAATGAAGATGGTCTTGGCGACATGGCAACCCAGATGGCCAGTCTCCAAGCTGAAGTGGAGAGGTGGAGGCAAGAAGTCGCAGATAGGCTTCGTTCTCAGGCCACCCCGGTCATTTCCGAAGTGCCTCAAGACGACGATCTTCCTTATCCCGAAGCCCCAGAAAACACTTCCTTCGATAGCGAGTCTCCGCTGCATCCCGAGTTATAGAAAGTGCACTTCGACCCTAAGTTTAAAACTTCAAAGCTCTGTAAGTACTCCAGAGAGGAGGACCCCGGGGAGTTCTCCTGTTCTTATGCTTTGGCAATTGAGGCCAGTGGAGGAGTGCGAGACACCATGTCCAAATGTTTCCCTCTTGCTCTCGAAGGGGTGGCTTTGCGTTGGTTTTGGTCCCTAAAGCTAGGATCAATTAGAACCTGGGAGCAATTAAGGAAGAAGTTCATAAGTAACTTTCAGGGTACCTTCGTACCCCCAATGTCTGCGGGAAGTCTTTTACAGGTGAAGCAGCTGCCTGGAGAAACTTTAAGACAATTTTTCAAGCGCTTCGCCCATACGAAGTCACAAATACGGGGCTGTCTACGTACTCCGTGGTTGATGCGGCTTGAGAGGGAGTTACCCATGCGGTCCTTCCTGATAAACTCCATCGGAAACAAATATCCTCTATAGCTCAGCTGATGGCTTATTTTGAAGAATATGCTAGGTCAGAAGAAGGGTGGCTCCGAAGAACAGCTTCAACTCTATCAATCCTGCAAGAAGTCAAGCTCAAAGTAAATACTTCAACACCTTTGTAGGGGCCTAACATCGAAGTCCAGCATGATAGACGTCGGGGGCAAAAGCATCCTCGTTCCAAAGTCCTGAACATTGCTCCTCCACAGAAATTTGCCCCTAAAACTTCACAAGCCTCAGGAAGCAAGACCAGTGGCTTGAGGCCGCCAGGGAAGCCGGCTGGCAAATCCTAGGCCTTCTTCTGCGGTGTCCATGGTGAGAATCAGAGTCATGCTACTGATGCGTGCAAGTCTATCCTTACTTTAAGAGGCGAGTACCTTGAAAGAACCTCTGGTCGAGGCACTACTGACCGAGTTCCTTCGGAGGCACGTCTTGAGCCTATCCACGCTGTGGCACGTATAGACAACTTCGACCCTGCAAGAAAACCTCCGGTGGTCAATATTATGCCACCTCCAAAGCAAGAAGATGGCCAAGATCGGGGTAAAAGAGTAGTCCTCCCCAGTTCCGGAGGAGGGACCCTCAGCAGTATGTCGAAGAGACAGCGAAGAGAATATGTCCGTGAAGTGGGCCATATCAGAACTTCTTCGTCCGTAGCTACCATGCCCGAGTGGTCCCATGTGCCGATATCATTCTCTGCAGATGATGCAGCTGGCATAAAGTTTCCACATGCAGATCCCCTTGTTATTACTATCGATATAGCAGGGACTGAAGTTTGGAGAGTGCTGATTGACAGAGGGAGTTCAGCAGATATCATCTTCAGTCAAGCCTTCGATCAACTCTGTATCTCCAGGAAACATCTCCTCCCTATAGCTCGTCCCTTGCAAGGCTTCGCAAGACCCCCTTGAGGAGCCATGCTGAATAGCGTGGGCCTCATGGCTCCAGAAGTGATGAGTCATTGTCAACGATAGTCAAAGAGGACAAATGAAGAAGAAGAGATCTGCTGTTTCTTGGGCCGCGTGTGACTCACGTACACGGGCAATGAGCGACTGTCGGGCAGAGGAGGTTGCGAAGTCGGGCTGGCCCAATCCGGGTACATGGGCCAGAAGCCGTAGAAGACCCACTAGGCTGTTGACCAGGGTTGACTTAGGTACACGGGCGGTAAGTGATTGCCGGGCTGAGAGAGTTGCGGAATCAGGCCGGCCCAATCTGAGTACCTGGTGCAAAGCCGGTGGAGGCTTTGTCAGTTTCGGCGCAAAACTGACAACCGTCGATCTTGTATCCGACTGTCTAGAAGAGAAGCCGTAGTCGCTACGAAAACTTAGCTTCCGGATAAGTCATCTGTATCTCTAGGCCCACAGTCAGTCAGTCATGTCTGTAAAAATACCTAAGGGCAGTAGAGTCTTTTCCTTTATTCCTGCGTCTGTAAAAAACCCTAAGGGGCTGGTGGAATATTCTAGGCCATTGGGAAGCCTATAAATAGGGCCCCAATCCCTAGGGTTGGACTACCCTTTTGGCTGAAATCAATACTACTCCTTGGGTCATTTTGTCTCTTGCTTTTTCTCTCTCTCTTTAGTTGTGCGCCGTCAGACTGCTGCTCATGTGATTTTGGCTTGCATTTATTTCATTCGTTCTGATGCAGTGAAGCTTCTGTTCCTTAATCGTGCGCATCATTTTTGTAGAAGTTTTCATGGCTTCGTTTCACGTGCATAGCTGTTTTTCCTGAGCATTTGTGCCTCGGTTGCTACTGTTCTTCATGGAAGTAGTACTAGTTCATACTTGTTGCAAGTAGTACTACTACACTGTAGCAACAGTACACTAGTACTCCAGTCTTGCTTTTCTGCGCAGCTTTTTGATCGAAGTTGACAGGGCTGAGTACCTTTTCTGATTGTTTTCTGGCGAAGCCACCCTCTCTGTTCGAAGCCCCTCAGCTCCGTGTGGTAGGCTTCGATCTGATATACTCGAAAGCTTTGTTTGAACTTCGAACTTCGTTTTGTGTCCTGAGTTGCTAGCTTCGAAGTACTTTTTG
This sequence comes from Zizania palustris, assembly GCA_019279435.1. Lineage (NCBI taxonomy): Eukaryota > Viridiplantae > Streptophyta > Magnoliopsida > Poales > Poaceae > Zizania > Zizania palustris. Next base: position 32,220,214 of record JAAALK010000288.1, read on the forward strand.
AACTGTCAGCGTCTCATACTTCGAACGTCTGTGCGAAGGTACTCTGACTCGAGCTCTTCGAAGTCCATACTTCAACAGGTTTCGAAGTTGGCTTCGAATCTTGTCTTTCTGTTAGACTTCGCTCAGTGTTTGCTTCCGTCTTCTTCGAAGGTCCTCGATGTGTTTGTTCGAAGGTAGAGTGTAGGCTTCGTTTTGGTTCTCTGTCGCGTGTCAGCCTTCGCTTCTCCTTCGAAGGTAGTTTTTGTGTGTGACGTGTTCGAAGGTCTGTTCGAAGGTTGTGCTTCGAAGTATACTGTTCGAAGCAAGCTTCGATACACGCACACTTCGCTACGAAGCATACTTCGCACTCTATAACACACGAGCTAGGCTAGACCAAACAAACCTTCGGCACGTCAACTTCAACCTTCGCTCAACCTCGACAGGCCTCGACCTCCGAAGCAGGCTTCGGCCCAGCGAAGCAGGCTTCGACACTGCGAAGCAGGCTTCGACCAGCGAAGCAGGCTTCGTCAAGTTTCGAACAGGAGACAGATTTCGAACGGTAACTTCTCATTTCATTCTTTGTGCACTTAGAATGTTATACTGAGAAGTTTGTCTTGCCTTGTCTTGTGTATACTGTTTATCTGTCTATTAGCACTATTGAAGTTTCTCTATTTTAATCATCAGTTGCTTCTAGGCTAGATACCTTTAGACTTGGGCAATCTGTTCGTTCTTTGCTGCTTAGTCTTTGAGGTGCGTTGGGTATTGGGAGCAGGCCATTGATTCGAAAGAATTTTTAAGGCGCCCATTCACCCCCCCACCTTTGGTCGCTACTTTCGGTCCGTACAAGTGGTATCAGAGCGAGGTTAGGGTTTTTCCATATCTTAACCGGTTCTAAACCTCAGTAGTGACCATGACGTCTCCTGGCAAGGTCCCATCCTTGGAAGCCTATGGCTATAACTATTGGAAGACTCACATGTGAGCCTATCTCATGAGCCAGGGTTCAAACATTTGGGACATTTGCGTTCACACCACGTTTGTCATATTGCTAGTCGCTAAGCATGGTACTACTGGTATCATTGCTCAGCATCTGAGCAATAGTAAGGTTGTGAACATTCTTTTCTTTGGTTTAGGTCCCACTGAGTTTGAGCGTGTGAGCCATCTCTCCACTGCGAGAGAGATTTGGGTTACCCTCAAGGCACACCATGAGGGAATAGCACAGGTCAAGGCTCGGCTCTATCAGACCTACTGGTGTGAATATGAGAATTTCACACAGAAGCCGGGTGAATCTGTTGAGGCTTTGTTTGGTCATTTTCAGTCGATCATAAACAAGCTTCGGGACAACAAGGCTGAGGGTGCTCAGTTAGTCTCAGATCATGAGCAGGCGCTCAAGGTTCTCCATACCTTGGACCCAAAGATCTGGGAGATTAAGGTATCTTCTATCATTGAGAGTACTTCTTATGATACCTTGACCATTTCTGAGCTGTTTAGCAAGCTGAAGGCTACTGAGGTTGATCTCTAGCTGAGATCAAATCTCACTGGTTCTGGATCAAAATCTCTGGCCCTTGCTACACCTTCTGTTGATCCCTCCTCTGTGAGTTGTGCTGGGTTCTCTTTGATGTCTATCACTGAGGACCAGCTAGAGTTGTTGGGTGATGATGATTTGTGTCTTTTTAACAACCGGGTGCGTCGTGTCTATGACAAGAGAATGTTCAAAAGACACGGCACAAAATCCGGATGCTTTGAGTGTGGTGATCCAGGACACTTCATCGCCGACTGCCCCAAGCGCAATGGACACAAGAAGGGAACTGGTGGCAGCTTCCACGACTCTGGCAAGCACGACAGCTCTTCCTTCAACAAGGGCAAGCCGAATACCAGATTCTTCAAGAAGGCTTGAAGGACTACCGGTGAGAGAACAAGAAGCGCGACAAGGCCTTCTTTGCCGAGATGGAGAAGAGCTACTCCAAGCGGTCCACGTCTTCTTACTCTTCATCGAGCTCAAGCGATGAGGAAATCGCCATCAGGAAGGGGAAGGACAAGGACGATCCGGCGGGCCTTTGCTTCATGGCTTTCGGAGACAAGCCGAAGAGCCGTTCACATCAGCGCCGAAGATCCCGCAAGAGCTTCTGTTCAATGGCTCTTGGGGATAATGAAGAAAAGAGCTCCTCTGATGACTCCGACGACGACGACAATGAAAAGGTATCATCCTATGAGCGCGAAATCGTTGATTTACTTGAGAGCAATCGTCAGGAGTTGAAATATCAGGAAAAACTGCTTAGGGGGGCTAAGAAGAGGATATATGAGTTAGAGAGTGAGCTTGCCGTAGCCAACGGCAGAATTGAGAGTCTATCTTCTTCCCCTTGCTTGGGTGATAGCAGTGAGTGCCCGAAGTGTGAGGTGCTTCTGTGTGACTTGTCGACTCTGAAGTCCAAGTACACAGAAAGGGTTGATGAGAGGGACGCTTTGGCCACTGAGCTTGAAAGCGCTCAGCTGGAGCTGAAAAATGCTCAAGCCACTGTCGTCGCACCGTGTGTTGATTGCCCATCTCATCTAGCTGTCTTAGCTGAGCTGAAATCCAAGGGCGATGAACAGTTGGGTGACTTGGAGAGGTTGAGAGCTGAGCTTGCACAGACTAGGCTAGAGCTTGAGACATTGTCAGTTCCACCCACTGTCTGTGAGAACTGCCTGTCTCTTAGACTTGAGTTGATCAAACTAAAAGCCGAGAAGTCTGTCCAAGTAGAGAGTGAGTGTGAGACCTGCTTGTCTCAGGTGGAGGTTCTAGCTTCCTTGAGAGAGGAGCTAGCTGATTCTCAGAATGAGAACTTTTACCTCTGTTCTATCCGGAGTTGGATCAGTGCCAGAGAGCCTCAGCTCGGCATGATGATCCAGCAGTTCAAGAGGCGGGATGGGTTTGGGGTAGGTTCCACCTACACCAAGGCTGACTTTGAAAGTGCCATTAGTCGGGCAGTGGAGTGGAGTAAAATGACTCCTGAGCAGAGATATCCCAAGACCCATTCCACTGAGTCTTCCCAGGCTTGTCAGCCCAAGGATGGAGTGATCAATGAACCACCAAAAGCTCCACCCAAGAAACCTATCTGGGTTCCAAAGCCCAACACCTCCACACTCCTCTAGACTCTCTTCCTGGACCCTCTCAGCCCAAGAAGACAACACCTAACACCACTAAGCCCAAGAACCCCAAGCCTCAACCACATTCCAAGAAGCCCACCTACCATTGTGAGTACTGTCAGAGAGACGGGCATCTTGTGGAGTTTTGCTTCAGGAGGAAGCGGGTTGAGAGAGCAGAGAGAGCTCGTGGTGATCAGGAGCAGTTCTACCAGCAGGGTGGTAGGCTGCGGGTTCCTCGACGCGGGGAGAGGCTGGAGGCCAGGCCGTGTCATGTAGGTGGTGGTAGGGGAGACGGCTTTCATGCCCGTGCTCCAGATGGTGGTGTTCGTCCCGGCAGAGCTCCAGGTTGTGTTGGCTACGGTCCTAGACCTCGTGGCCGCAGGTTTAGGCAGAACCAAGGACCACGCTTTGAGCCGCGCTTTGGTCCAAACTCTCATGATGATTTCTGCTTTCGGTCTTTTGAGCAGATGGCTCGACACTGGTTTTGCTCCTTTGCTAAACCTGGTGCCGGACCATTTGCTCCCACTTACAGCCACTGATTGTGCAGGATCGGGGACTGGAGGACGTTTGGATCATGGACTCAGGATGCTCCCACCACATGACGGGACATCGCAGATGGTTCTCCAGTCTCACTTCGCCGAGCTCCAAAGAGTACATCACGTTCAGGAACAGTGGTCAAGGGAAGGTAAGTGGCATAGGCTCTATTCGCATTTCAGATCATTTCTCTTTGAAGAATGTTGCTTTGGTTAAGAATTTGAACTTCAATTTGATTTCTGTTTCGCAACTTCTTGAGGATGGTTTGGAAGTGCATTTTAAGAAGGGCAGTTCTTCTGTGTTTGATTCTAGAGGGTCTTTGATTTGCCAGATCTTACCTTTCGGTAAAGTTTTTTGAATTGACTTCTCTAGTTCTTTTGGCCCTTCTCGCTGTTTGATTGCTGGATCCTCCTCTGAGCTCTGGAAGTGGCATAGGAGGTTAGGTCATTTGAGTTTTGATCTGCTAGTCAGGTTGAGCTCTATGGACCTCATCCGAGGATTGCCCAAGCTTAAGATGGAAAAGGATCTAGTTTGTCATCCCTATCGTCATGGGAAAATGATTGCCGCTTCTCATTCACCTGTGAATCTGGTGATGACTTCGTATCCGGGCGAGCTTTTACACTTGGACACTGTTGGTCCAGCTCGGGTACGTTCAGTCGGTGGGAAGTGGTACGCACTTGTGATTGTTGACGACTTCTCTCGATTCTCGTGGGTTTTCTTTTTGGAGTCTAAGGATGAAACTTTTCAATTTGTTCATGACCTGATTTTGAAGCTGAAGAATGAGAACAATGGTCGGATGCGAGCAATTCGCTCCGACAACGGCTCTGAATTCAAGAACTCTTAGTTCGTCAGCTTCTGTAGTGATCAGGGTCTGGACCATCAGTTTTCTTCTCCTTATACTCCCCCACAGAACGGCGTTGTGGAACGAAAGAACCACACGTTAGTCGAGATGGCCAGGACGATGCTCGATGAGCACAGGACTCCTAGGCGCTTTTGGGCTGAAGCCATGAACACAGCTTGCTATCTGGCCAACCGCATTTTTCTTAGAGCTTACCTAGGTAAGACCTCATATGAGTTGCGGTTTGGCAGACAACCCAAGGTGAGCCACTTGCGAGCGTTTGGCTGCAAGTGCTATGTGCTCAAGAAGGGAGGGCATTTGGACAAGTTTGATTTTCGATGCTGGGACGGTGTTTTTCTTGGATACGCTTTGCATTCTCGAGGCTTCCGTGTTTGTAACCTCGAATCCCAGCTGCTTGTAAAGACTTGTGAGGTTTCATTTGATGAGTCCTTGCCTTCTTTAACTCCTTCTTTTGAGCTTTCTGGGGATGAGTAGCTCGGAGAGTCCATCTTCGAGGAAGATGAGGATACTCCAGCTGCTGATGAGGGTGGGCCTTCTGCACCCCCTGCAGAGCCCACACCTTCTGAGACTTAGACAGAGGATGAGGGTGGACCTCTGATCACTTCTTCCACTACGATCGAGCCCCCTCAGTAGAGTCCAGAGGTGCCAGCTGCTGACTCCAGTGAGGTGACTTCAGATCACCAAGGAACCCGAGGAGTTCAGCGTGATCACCCCCTCAGAGCTCATCATCGGTGATTTGACTGAGAGAACCTTGCGTTCATCTGGTAATTCTCTTGCTGTGTTTGCAGAATCTGCTTTTGTTGCATCTTTTGAGCCCAGAGATGTTTCTCATGCTCTTTCTGATTCTAATTGGATTAACTCTATGCAAGAAGAGCTTGAGAATTTTGTCTGAAATCGGGTTTGGACACTAGTTGAGCCGCCACCAGGATGCAACCCCATAGGCACCAAGTGGGTGTTTAAGAACAAACAAGGTGAAGATGGGGTTGTGGTGCGCAACAAAGCTCGACTAGTTGCCCAGGGTTTTTGCCAGAAAGAGGGTATTGATTTTGAAGAAACATTCACCCCTGTTGCCCGTCTTGAGTCCATTCATATTCTCTTAGCTTTTGCCGCTTCGAAGGGTTTTAAGATTTTTCAAATGGACGTTAAGAGTGCTTTTCTGAACGGGTTCATAGAGGAGGAAGTTTATGTTAGGCAGCCCCCCGTTTTTGAGAACCCTAAGTTTCCTCGACATCTTTTTAAGTTGCACAAAGCTTTATACGGGTTGAAGCAAGCCCCCAGGGCTTGGTATGACCGGTTAAAGCAATTTTTGTTGGGGAAGGGCTTTGTGATGGGTTCTGGGGACAAAACTCTCAAAGATACTTCAGATTTCTTAGTCGCTCAGATTTACGTGGACGATATTATCTTTGGCGGTACTACTGACTCTCTTGTGTCCAAGTTTTCTGAGCAGATGCACAGTGAGTTTGAGATGAGCCTCATGGGTGAGCTCAAGTACTTCTTAGGGCTCCAGATCAAGCATACCAAGGACGACACCTTCATCCACCAAGGTAAGTACACTCGCGACATGCTTAAGAAATTTGACTTTGGTGGTGAATTGAAGCCGCAGATGACCCCAATGGGCACGTCTGGAGGATTGGACAAAGACGAGAGCGGCGTCAAGGTCAATGAGAGGGAGTTTCGAGGGATGATCGGTTCGCTGTTGTACTTGACGGCGACCAGACTGGACATTCAGTTCGCCGTGGGACTTTGCGCGCATTTTCAGTCTTCACCACGCGCGTCTCACCAGCAGGCTGTCAAGCGCATCTTCAGTTATATCACTTATGCGCCCGATCTTGGTCTTTTCTATTCAGCTTCATCTTCTCTCGATTTATCTGGCTTTTCGGACGCTGATTTTGGTGGGTGCCGGTTGGATCGCAAGTCGACTTCCGGTACTTGCCAGTTTCTTGCTTCTTCTCTTGTCTCTTGGTCTTCTCGAAAGCAATCTGAAGTTGCTCTTTCGACCACTGAGGCTGAGTACGTAGCTGCTGCTAGCTGTTGCTCACAGTTGGTTTGGATGATTTCCATTCTGCGAGATTTTGGGTTGTTCTTTCCTACCAGAGTTCCTTTGTTTTGCGACAGTACCAGTGCAATTAGTGTAGGGAAAAACCCATGTCTCCATTCAAAAACCAAACATATTGATGTGCGCTTTCACTTTCTGCGGGATCAATATGAGAAAGGTGTCATTAACATTGTTCATGTTGATACCCATCATCAGTTGGCTGACATTTTCACCAAACCCCTAGATTAGTCTACTTTGAGCGTTTGCGAGGGGATTTGGGTGTTGTGTATCCTTTCTAGGATATTTTGCGTCAGTTTTCTTTCTTCTTTACTCTTTTCTTGAGTCTTTTTGTGTGTGTTCATAACTTGCATATTCACATATCACACTTTAGAGCTGCTTCTGTTATATGATTGAACTGCTTTACTTATTCTAGCTGGTACATGCTTTTGATTACTTGTCGATGATCATGCTTTGCTTCAGTTCACTTGATATGTCTGATATCTGTCATATGCATGGCTTTTCTGCTTTAAACTTGAAAAATGATCAACATTGCTTCTGGTAACTAGCATGCATAGGCTGAATGTTCTTGCTATCTGTTACATGCCTTGTATCTAGTTCCTGACTTAGATGCAAACATGCAACTTGGACATCTTTCTGCTATATAACATGTGTTGGAACGACGGATCGAACCAGCAGGTTTTGGTGGAAAACAAGAGTAGTGTATTCAATGCTTTGGACTGCCTGTCCGTTACAACTGTAGTGGGGGGTATTTATAGGGCGCCCCGCCCAGAGGACTAAGCGCCTCCGGGCTGCCAACGGCCACCCGACCGACCCTGACCGGTAGTACAGACAAAGAAGTACATAGTACAGACAAGAAGATTCGACTCTGGCAGCGTATCGGCCGTGTCGGATGCTTCCTGCGCCGCCCGACACGGCTCAGAAGATCGCGATCCTGTCCTTTCGTACGACCGCCTGGTCCTTTTCCCGCCAAGACTCCCTTTGGGCTCGTCTCGCCGGGCCTGCCGAGAGCCCCGGACCTTCAGCCTCCGGGAGGCGGGCTCCTGTGTCCTACGCTGAAGGGCGACCTCCGGCTTCGCTCCTCCGGAAGGCGACCTCCGGCCACGCTCCTCCGGACGGTGGCCTCCGGCCACGCTTCTCCGGACGGTGACCTCCGGCCATGCTTCTCCGGACGGTGACCTCCGGCCACGCTCCTCCGGACGATGACCTCCGGCCACGCTCCTCCGGACGGTGGCCTCCGTCATCAAGCCTAGGCCCTCCGGCTGGGGGGCCCACCCCGCTGACTCCAGGGATTATCTCCCCCAACAGTAGCCCCTCGCTTCTTCCCGCTCGTAGTCCTGCAATAGGAGGGGGTGGAAGCGCACAAGATAATCCCGCCAATTCACAAGAGTGCGTACCTCGCTTTAGGGCGCCGCATCCGCCGGGGCGCTGGAGCGCAATGAGACGGGGAGCCGAGAGACCGGGGAATTAGACCCTGCCTCGGGCTTCTGCCCGCCTCCGAGGCACCGAGGAGGGGTTGACCGAGCTGACCGGAGACTGGCGCATCTTGACTACGGGGGCTCCAACCCCGAGGGGCCGGGCGAGCGCCGCCGAGAGCAGTTAATACGCGTGCCGGCGGCACCGAAGAGGCGGATCGCCGAGAGATCGCCCCCGCGCCCCGATGCGCCACCCGGTTTTGAATGCGGCGCCGCGTAAACCGCCACGTTCATACGCTAACCGAAACGGGAGTCGAACCGCCAACCTTTCCGAAAGATATATATACCCTTGCCCTTCACGGCTTCTTCTTTCACCCTCACGCGCCAACCGCGACCGCTTAGTCCACTGCCCACTCGCCCTCTGAGCCCTACGCTCCTTCCATCTTCTCTCCAAGAATGTCGAGGAAGCCGGTTCCCGCAATGGCGATGGACCCGCGCTTCTTGCAGCGCCAGATGACGGCCGCGGCGGCGGCGGCGGCGACCGACACGCCAGAGGTGCGCGGCGCGCGCGAGCTCCGCCCCGCTTCCGAGCGATTCCGAGAACAGACGCTGGAGCTCGGGGCGTCTGCCTGCACTGAAGCTTCGATCGAGCAGGCGACCAGGAACCGCCTCGGCCCATAGACGCCGGCAAGAAAGCCGGGGCGGGAGACGGCTCCGCGGCCGCGGGAAGGCGAGGTCGTCGTCTTCGAAGCCTTCTTCGACGCGGGCCTGGGGTTCCCTGCCTCAGAGCTTCTGGCTGGGGTCCTGGAGGCGTTCCATCTGGAGCTCCCGCAGCTGTCCCCCAACGCCGTGGCCCGCCTCGCCATCTTTGAGTGGGCCATGCGCGCTGAAGGCTGCGAAGGTAGGGCGGAGGTCTTCGCTGAGATGCACGAAGCCCTCTGCCAACCGAAGAAAAAGGACGGCCGGGTGCTGGCCTTCGGGAGCATCAACTTCCAGCTCCGGAGGAGGTACGCGGACTCCTTCCCGGCGAAGGCCACCAACGAACGGTGGTACTCGAAGTGGGTGAACCGGTGGTTCTACGTTCGCGTAGGGCTCACCTCCGGCTTGGCAGTCGGTGTGACTCACTTACCTGATGACCCCGACGCGGAGCAGCTTGTCGGTCTCGGCCTTGGCGAGCTCAGCCCGCTCAGCGGACAGCCTCCAAAGCCCCTGGCGGACTGGTCGTGCCTTCGGATCAACTGCCAGGGAATGCTCAATGATAGTCCGATCGACGCCAGGAATGTCGTCGTCCGACCATGCGAAGATGTCGAGGTTGTTGCAGACGATGGCCTCGATCTGTGCTGATAATTCTGGCTCCAAGCCTCCTCCGAACTTGATCGAGTACTCTTTCCCCCCGCAAGTCAGGGTCTTGGTGATGACTTCGCCTTCTGGGAGGGGTTTGACGGGGCGCCCTTTCTGCGTAGGGCTGGCCTCCAGTGGGAGGTTGGCGTCTTCGGCGCCTTCACGGACACTGTGGACCTGCCGTGGCTCCAGTGGCGCCGCATGGCCGTACTCGACCCGGCGGGCTGCAGCTTGGTCGCCCATCACAGACAACACCCCTCCGGGAGTCGGCATCTTGAGGCAGAGGTAGTTGTGGTGAGCGATGGCGCCGAAACGGTTGAGCATCCCCCGGCCGAAGATGGCGTTGTAGGCGTATGGAGCGTCGACGACGTCGAACAGGATTTCCTCCCGACGCTGGAGGGGCGCGGTGCCGAACGCCACTTCCAATAAGACCTGGCCCAAGGCGTCGAGCGGAGGGCCTGAGAAGCCTTGGAGTGGCCGCGAGGCTGGCAGCAGGTGCTTGCGCGACAAGCACAGTTGGTCGAAGGCCTGCACGAAGATGATGTCAGCGGAACTTCCTCCGTCGACTAAAATGCGACGCACCTCGGCTCCGGCGATGTCTGCCGAAATGACGAGTGGGTCGGCGTGAGGAAACTTGATGCCGGCGGCATCTTCGGCGGTGAAGCTGATGGGGATGTGAGACCACTCCGGGAGGATTGAAGGGCTGGACGTGCCGATGTGCCCAACTTCCCGAACGTAATCCCGACGCTGCCGCTTGGATAGCGCTCCGAGGGCTCCCCCGCCGGATATGGGAAGGACCACGCGCTTGCCACGGTCCGGACCGGCTTCGAGTGTGAGGGCCGGGACCCCGCCGAATCCCTCGGCCGGGGTCACGACCTCCGGCTCTTCCTGACGCCCGACTATTTGGACCTGGTCCGGCCGAGGGGCGGAATGCCCCCGGTCGGAGGAACCGCGACCAGACTGGCGCTCGAGGTAGTCGCTGCGAAGAGCGAGGATGGTGCGGCAGGAGTCGGTGTCGTGGCTCCGGTTCTCGCCATGGACGCTGCAGTAAAAGGTTCCCCTGGCAGGTGCTCGGGGTGGAGGCTTGGGCCCGGCCTAGCGACTTCCACCGGGCGTGTGCAGGTGCTTGGCGGGCGCTTGAGGGGTGATGCTAAGGACTTCCCCCCGAAAATGCTTCCGGTTCCGCCGAGAATCTTGACGAACGAGGTCCGGGCGAGCGGGCTCCGGGCGCCGGAAGTCAGGGGCGCGACGCGGGCCCTGGCTGGGCTCCGGAGGCACTTCGTACGCTCGGGCGTTCGGAGCCCGGACAGGGACTACCATCGCCTGTCGGCGTATCTGGCCCTCTTCGGACCGAGCGTACTCTTCGAAGTATGTCATGAGCTGCGCCACCGAAGAGATGGGCTTCCGGTGGAGCTTGTCGAGGAGACCTGGGTGGGTGACGCCTTCCCGGGCCGCGTCAATGACTGAAGAAGCGGAAAGCCCCTTGATCTGAGCTTTGGTGTGCGCAAAGCGCTGGGAGTACTGCCGCAGTGTCTCTCCGGGTTGCTGCTTCACTTGAAAAAGGCTCCCGGTGGACATGGGGGCCACGAAGGTCCCCTGGAAGTTGTTGACGAACTTCTTTTTCAGCTGCTCCCACGAGTGTATGGTCCCTGGCTGGAGAGACCAGAACCACCGAAGGGCGATCCCTTCGAGTGCCAGAGGGAAGCATTTGGCCATGGCGTCCCGGCTCCCCCCGGACGCTTCTATTGCCAGAGCGTAGGAGCGAGAGAACTCGCCGGGGTCGGAGTCCCCGGAGTACTTGGGGAGCTTGGCGGCGCGGAAGCTCGAGCTGAAGCGCACCCTCTGGAGGTCCGGGTGCAGGGGAGAGTCCTCGTCGTATGATGCGTTCTCCTCCTCCGGGGGGTTCTCGTCGTCGCTCAGGTCCGTGACCGCAGCTCTCGCGGCGCGGAAGGCTGCCGGGGGGGCCGGGGGCCGGAGCGACGCTTCCTGACGCCACAGAGCCAGCTCCGCCTTTAGCCTGGCGTTCTCGGCAGCCAGGGCATCAGCCTGGCTCCCGCTTCCCCCGGAAGTTGTGTCGGGGTCCCGCGAGCGGACGTAGTCCGTCTGAAGGGACACTACTACCGGGGGTCCACCTGGGAGATGCTGCTCCGGCGGCCCGCCCGGCGACCCGGCCAGGTTGGCGGAGGTCGGCTCGGGCAGGCCGTTGGTGCCTTGAGCTCCGAGCGTCTCTTCTTGCAACTGGGTGGAGCCCGCTGGGGGCGCCGCTCCGACGGTGGTGGTGATGGGAGCTGAAGGATTGGGGTCGACGGTTGGGGCGGGCTCGCCCCCAGCGGTTCGGGTCGACCTGCGCAGGGGGGCCGTGCTCGCTCCCTTCTGGCTCGACATGCTTTGGGTGGATAGGTGTAGAGGACACTAGCTTTTCGGACTAGAATCCCCACGGACGGCGCCAACTGTTGGAACGACGGATCGAACCAGCAGGTTTTGGTGGAAAACAAGAGTAGTGTATTCAATGCTTTGGACTGCCTGTCCGTTACAACTGTAGTGGGGGGTATTTATAGGGCGCCCCGCCCAGAGGACTAAGCGCCTCCGGGCTGCCAACGGCCACCCGACCGACCCTGACCGGTAGTACAGACAAAGAAGTACATAGTACAGACAAGAAGATTCGACTCTGGCAGCGTATCGGCCGTGTCGGATGCTTCCTGCGCCGCCCGACACGGCTCAGAAGATCGCGATCCTGTCCTTTCATACGACCGCCTGGTCCTTTTCCCGCCAAGACTCCCTTTGGGCTCGTCTCGCCGGGCCTGCCGAGAGCCCCGGACCTTCAGCCTCCGGAAGGCGGGCTCCTGTGTCCTACGCTGAAGGGCGACCTCCGGCTTCGCTCCTCCGGAAGGCGACCTCCGGCCACGCTCCTCCGGACGGTGGCCTCCGGCCACGCTTCTCCGGACGGTGACCTCCGGCCACGCTTCTCCGGACGGTGACCTCCGGCCATGCTCCTCCGGGAGGTGACCTCCGGCCACGCTCCTCCGGTAGGTGACCTCCGGCCACGCTCCTCCGGACGATGACCTCCGGCCACGCTCCTCCGGACGGTGGCCTCCGTCATCAAGCCTAGGCCCTCCGGCTGGGGGGCCCACCCCGCTGACTCCAGGGATTATCTCCCCCAACAACATGGAAATGTGCTATAAAAATCAAGAAAAATGAAAATTCCTTGCCTTTTTATGCATAACTTGAAAAGATCCAGGTGGGTTTGTTTTGTCGCATTGCATAGTTCTGGACTGCGTACCATAGCACTTTGGTATGAACTAGGACAGTGTAATGTATGCCAAGACCAATGTCTTAAGGTTCTGATGGTCCAGTTCTGGCCTAGGCTTGACTTGGTCGGTCAGCATAAGGTTTGACATGCAAATAACCCCTGGCAAAAATGAAAAAGGAAAGAGAAAATGCTTGAAAAATGAAATGATAACAAGTTTGCTGAAGCACTTTGTTTTGAATAATGCTTATCTTGGTAGATATCAGATATCTTTTGCATCTCATGCTTTACCTTGCTTGTTTATTGGAAAATGTGGTGATGCTTTTGTTTGCAAAAATTGACAAATGCGTGCTAATGACTTTCTTTAGATATCATCTGTTGCACTGATCATGCCATGTGTCTTAGACAGTATGTCTTTTGCTATACTTGTTAGATGGTGTAATTGCAGTCAATCATATTTTGAGTGCTTGATGAGTTCACTTGTCAACAAGGGGGAGAAATTTTGAGATATGAGTTTAAGGGGGAGTTTTTGTCTCGCTTACTCTTTTGATATCCTTGTTGCTGTTTCTGAGATCACACTCAGTCTGAGCTTTTATCTTTGGTTAACCATAATGACCGCTTCTTGTTTTTGTTCGGCTTTTGGTCATTGAGGTTAAACTTTTACTTTTATTTTCTTCTTCTTTGTTTTCTTGTGCTTTGTTTCCGTGTTTCCACATGTGTTCGCAGGTTCTGAAGAGCTGATGAAGAGAAGTGTTGACAATGCACTCATCAAGGGGGAGATTGAGGAGCCATGCTGAATAGCGTGGGCCTCATGGCTCCAGAAGTGATGAGTCATTGTCAACGATAGTCAAAGAGGACAAATGAAGAAGAAGAGATCTGCTGTTTCTTGGGCCGCGTGTGACTCAGGTACACGGGCAGTGAGCGACTATCAGGCAGAGGAGGTTGCGAAGTCGGGCTAGCCCAATCCCGGTACATGGGCCAGAAGCAGTAGAAGACCCACTGGGCTGTTGACCAGGGTTGACTCAGGTACACGGGCGGTGAGTGATTGCCGGGCTGAGAGACCTGCGGAATCGGGCCGGCCCAATCCGAGTACCTGGTGCAAAGCCAGGTGGAGGCTTTGTCAGTTTCGGCGCAAAACTGACAACCGTCGATCTTGTATCCGACTGTCTAGAAGAGAAGCCGTAGTCGCTACGAAAACTTAGCTTCCAGATAAGTCATCTATATCTCTAGGCCCACAGTCAGTCAGTCGTGTCTGTAAAAATACCTAAGGGCAGTAGAGTCTTTTCCTTTATTCCTGCGTCTGTAAAAAACCCTAAGGGGCTGGTGGAATATTCTAGGCCATTGGGCAGCCTATAAATAGGGCCCCAATCCCTACGGTTGGACTACCCTTTTGGCTGAAATCAATACTACTCCTTGGGTCATTTTGTCTCTTGCTTTTTCTCTCTCTCTTTAGTTGTGCGCCGTCAGGCTGCTGCTCATTTATTTTGGCTTGCATTTATTTCATTCGTTCTGATGCAGTGAAGCTTCTGTTCCTTAATCGTGCGCAACATTTTTGTAGAAGTTTTCATGGCTTCGTTTCACGTGCATAGCTGTTTTTCCTGAGCATTTGTGCCTCGGTTGCTACTGTTCTTCACGGAAGTAGTACTAGTTCATACTGGTTGCAAGTAGTACTACTACACTGTAGCAACAGTACAGTAGTACTCCAGCCTTGCTTTTCTACGCAGCTTTTTGATCGAAGTTGACAGGGCTGAGTACCTTTTTTGACTGTTTTCTGGCGAAGCCACCCTCTCTGTTTGAAGCCCCTCAGCTCCGTGAGGCAGGCTTCGATCTGATATACTCGAAGGCTTTATTTGAACTTCAAACTTCGTTTTGTGTCCTGAGTTGCTAGCTTCGAAGTACTTTTTGAACTGTCAGCGTCTCATACTTCGAACATCTGTGCGAAGGTACTCCGACTCGAGCTCTTCGAAGTCCATACTTCAACAGGTTTCGAAGTTGGCTTCGAAGCTTGTCTTTCTGTTAGACTTCGCTCAGTGTTTGCTTCCGTCTTCTTCGAAGGTCCTCGATGTGTTTGTTCGAATGTAGAGTGTAGGCTTCGTTTTGGTTCTCTGTCGCGTGTCAGCCTTCGCTTCTCCTTCGAAGGTAGTTTTTGTGTGTGACGTGTTCGAAGGTCTGTTCGAAGGTTGTGCTTCGAAGTATACTGTTCGAAGCAAGCTTCGATACACGCACACTTCGCTATGAAGCATACTTCGCCCTCTGTAACACACGAGCTAGGCTAGACCAAACAAACCTTCGGCACGTCAACTTCAACCTTCGCTCAACCTCGACAAGCCTCGACCTCCAAAGCAGGCTTCGGCCCAGCGAAGCAGGCTTGGACACTGCGAAGCAAGCTTCGACCAGCGAAGCAGGCTTCATCAAGTTTCGAACAGGAGACAGATTTCGAACGGTAACTTCTCATTTCATTCTTTGTGCACTTAGAATTGTTATACTGAGAAGTTTGTCTTGCCTTGTCTTGTGTATACTGTTTATCTGTCTATTAGCACTATTGAAGTTTCTCTGTTTTAATCATCAGTTGCTTCTATGCTAGATACCTTTAGACTTGGGCAATCTGTTCGTTCTTTGCTGCTTAGTCTTTGAGGTGTGTTGGGTATTGGGAGCAGGCCATTGATTCGAAAGAATTTTTATGGCGCCCATTCACCCCCCTCTGGTCGCTACTTTCGGTCCTACACCCCTCTTGATGCCCTCGGCTAGATAGGTCTAGAGGTTGCTTTCGGAGAGGGGCTACTGGCAAGGACGGAGAAGGTGATTTTCGATGTTGTAAATTCTCCTTATGCATATAATGTTATCTTCAGGAAGGGCATATTAAATCAGTTCGGAGTTGTGGCGCATCATAACTATTTATGTATGAAGATGCCCACGCAAGCGGGAGTACTCATTGTCTTCGGAGATCAAGACACTACGCTAAGAGCAGAATATGGGCATGGCCCCCCTCTCGACCCGAGACAAGTGAACAATGTATAAGGTAATCCGGAGGATATCTCTGCTCCAGGTGAACCTTCGAAGAAGTCCTTCCCAAGACCCAGCCCCGATGGAGAAATTATAACGAAGGTTATTGTCAAAGACGACAAAGACTATTCTTTTCAGTTCGACAAAGATTTGCATCAAGAAATTGCTACTTCGTTAGAAAAGGTAGTTGAAGAAAATTTGGATGTCTTTGCTTGGTCTGATGAAGACATTCCCGGAGTCAGTTGAGATATCATTGAGCATAGCTTGCTTGTGAACCCGAGGGTTCGACCTATTCGACAAGGACTTCGGAAGTTATCCGCGGAGAGGGCCATCCTTGCTAAAGCAGAAGTGGAAAAATTGCTGAAGGCTAGGATTATCAGAGAAGTAGCTCATATGGAGTGGTTAGCCAACCTAGTCTTCATCAGAAAGAAATCCTCCGAGAAATGGCACATGTGTATTGATTTTACATCCTTGAATAAAGCATGCCCCCGTGACCCCTATCCCATGCCCCGAATTGATCAATTACTTGACTCCACTACTGGTCTGGAGTTATTAAGCTACCTTGACGCATATTCTGGCTATCACCAAATCTGGTTAAAGCGCGAAGATGAAATCAAAACATGTTTTGTAACTCCTTCAGGAGTCTTCTGCTATGTAAGAATGCCCTTCGGTTTAAGAAATGTCGGGGCAACTTTTTCAAGGTTAATTGCTAAAGCTCTAGGTCATCAAATAGGCCACAATGTAGAAGCCTATATGGATGATATTGTAATAAAGAGTGCTTTAAAGCACCAACATAGCCTAGACTTAGCAGAAACGTTTGATAGCCTTCGGGCATGTGGAGTCCGTCTCAACCGCGAAAAATGTATCTTCGGGGCTCAGGATGGAAAATTGTTAGGGTATCTAGTTTCGAGTAGAGGGATCGAAGCTAGCCCTACTCAAATAACTGCATTACAAAGGATGGCTCCTCTGGAAAATTTAATGCAAGTGCAAAAGCTAACTAGCCGTCTAGCAGCACTTAGCAGATTTCTAGCAAGGTCTACGGAGAGAAGTTTGCCCATTTTCAAAGCGTTGAAAGAGTCCAAAGATTTTGCATGGACACCGGAGTGTCAAAAGAGTTTTGATGATATTAAAAATTATCTCAGTAACCTCGCTACACTCACTGTGCCAATTGCGGATGAAACCCTACTCCTCTACCTTACAGCTACTAGCTCCGCTGTCAGTGCCGTCCTTGTCAGAGAAGGTGATTTCAATGGGAAGTTGGTTCAGAATCCAGTCTATTTTGTATCCGAAGCATTGTCTAGAGCAAAAACAAGATATTACGAGCTTGAGAAGTTCACCTATGCTTTGATAATTGCTCCGAGGAAATTGAGACATTATTTTCTAGAACATAATGTGATTGTACCAACTTCGTATCCCTTGGGAGATATGTTCCGAAGTAAAGATTCTACGGGAAGAATTGGAAAATGGGTTGTTTAACTAGCACCCTTCGGCATCTCCTTCATGGCAAGGACAGCAATCAAGTCACAGGTAGTGGCAGATTTTTTGGTAGAGTGGACTCCATCCGCAATATGGGCTCCGGAGAAATCAAATGAAGGAATTTTAACTATATACTCCGACGGAGCTTTCCAAGCGTCTGGAGCAGGCATCGGAGAAGTAATAATTTCTCCTTCAGGGCAAAGAGCAATGTACTCCACAACGCTCAACTTTAAGTCCACCAATAATACAATAGAGTATGAAGGAATTTTGTTAGGAATTCGAAAGGCACGTGCTTTCGGTGCTACAAGAGTTGTTATTAAAACAGATTCTCAAATTGTAGCAGGGCACGTCGATAAAAGTTTTCAAGTTCATCACCTGCAGCTTGCAAAATATTTGGAAGAGATCCGTAAGATCGAAGCACCATTTAAAGGGATTTCCATCCGAAGTATACCAAGAGCTGAAAATATGCAAGCCGATACCTTAGCGAAAGCTGCAGCCGAATCTATGGACATTCCGGAAGGAGCTTTTTATGAAGATCTTATTTCGCCTTCGGTGCCACAAATCCTGTCTGTGGAAGTTCTTTGCATTCCAAGCACTGATTGGTGGAGCTCAATTATGGAATTGTTGCAAAGTGAAGCAAATTTGCCTGAAGGGCCACAACTTTCGAGGTTGAAGTTAAAAGTTCGAAATTATCATATAATCAACGGTATTCTTTACAAGGCCGGAGTATGTTCCCCTCTACTCCGATGTATATCTCAAGCTGAACGTCAAGAGATTCTCCGAGAAATTCATGAAGGCCTTTGTGGTAGCCATCTGGCCCCTCGGGCTTTGGCAGGAAAAACGCTTCGCTAGGGGCTTTATTGGCCTACAATAGTAGCTGATGCAGAGAGCTTAGCCTGCACATGCCAAGGTTATCAGTGAATGGGAAGATGGAGTCATCGTCCGCCAACGACTCTTCAAGTCATTGCTCCAGTTTGGCCCATGGCCAGATGGGGCATGGATCTCATTGGCCCCTTCCCAATAGCAAAAGGAAATCTGAAATTTGCAGTGGTAGCAATTGAGTATTTTTCCAAGTGGGTCGAAGCAGAACCCCTCACAGCTATCACTTCGAATAATGTACAAAAAATTTATGGAAAAATATTATATGCAGGTTCGGAGTGCCTCGACAGCTCACAGTTGACAATGGGACACAGTTTGATGTAGATCCCTTTAGGAAGTTTTGTGAAGATCTTGGCATACAAATATGCTTTGCTGCTGTGTGCCATCCTCAGTGTAACGAAGTTGTCGAAAGGGCCAATGGTAATATATTGTCAGGGCTGAATCGAAGAATAGTAGGGTTGGCAAAGGGGTTGTGGACCGAAGAGCTCCCGAAGATTTTATGGTCCATTCGGACCACTCAAACAAGGTCCACAGGATTCACTCCTTTCAGATTATTATTCGGAAATGAAGCTATGACGCCAACGGAGCTTAAAGGAGGATCTCTTCATGGCACCGAACCTAAAATAGAAGGAGAAAGGCAAGCTTCATTTGATTTAACAGAAGAAACAAGACTTCGACCTATCGCTAATTTGTCGAAATATCAGCAGCAAATGAAGACTTGGTTTGACCCGAAGGTTAAGGTTAACGAACTTAAACTAGGTCATCTAGTTTTGCGAAGCATTATAGCACCAGGGAAATTAGGAAATAAGTAGGAAGGTCCATACATTAATCTCCATTCGGGATGCTCTGGTTCTTTTAAGCTAGCTAATTTAGAAGGCGAAGTGTTAAAGCATGCCTGACATGTGGAGCACTTAAAGCGATATTTCCTATAGGGGCTCCTTGTAATCATTTGTAAACACCTTCTGAATTAATAAAGTTCATGGTTCAGATAATGCCTACCTCTCAAACACTTCCTACTTCTAGTGGATGCACGTGAAGAACGAAGTTGGTTGTGAGGGAAGTGTCATTCATTTGAACCAATTTTGCGGACTTCGAACCACTGGTTCGAAGCTTCCGACGAGGTGGTAAAGTCACAAAAAATGGATTCCAAGCCACCGGCTTGAAAGCATCCGTAAAAAGAGTCCAAGGGGACCAAATGATACGGATTCTAGGCTCCGGCTTGAAAGCATCCGTAAAAAGAGTCCAAGGAGACCACTATGTGAATTCCGAACCACTGGTTTGATAGCATTCACAAAAAGAGCCGAAGAAGGCCAAACAAAACAGACTTTCAGCTGATAGCTTCGAATGTTTGTAAAAAGAGTCCAAAGTGACCAATTGTTTTGGATGCTAAGGTATCCGAAAAACTAGTCCGAAGTGACTACATTCAAACAAAAAGGTACTAAGTTACCAGTTTTAAGACTCCAAGTAGTCGAAGACATTCTTTGAGATTCTAATCAATCTCTAAGTTGTTAAGGGGTTCTGAGCCTCCAAAATTGTACTCCTAACTAAAGTTATTTTTGTTGCGCGTAACCATCTTGGACCAAATTTCGAAGTTGCTTACACCCAAAGAGGGGCTGGGAAGTAGGGAGACAATTTTAAAACTTTAATCTTTATCATTCGAATAGATTATATTACATTACGAAAAGTCTGTATCTATACCAAGATGGAAACGAAGACCCCTTCGATCCCTAGAGCTACCGCTAAGGCCAGAACGACTAGTTCCAGAGCCGGGAGTCTTAGTAACTTTACGTTTAACTCTTCTCCCTCCTTTTGAAGCTCAGAAATCTTTTTGTTCCTGTTGGAGTTCAGCCCAAGTTCAAAGTCGCTCGGGGCTTCTCTCCCAGCTTCGAAGTTGTTCAGGTTTCTTTGTTTGTTCCTCAGCATATTCTCTTCTTCGGACCATTCAACATCTTTAGAAGATGAAGTTTCCAAGTTAACTTCTTTTTCCTCCTCTTTAATGTAAGATAATATATCTTTGTATATTGCGGGTGCAATCACACCGAAGCTTTCTCGAGGAATCAAAAATCGAGGTCGTTTGTAAGGTCTTAGAATTTTGAAGGTAGCCCATAGCAGGCGAAGCTCTTCGTTAACTTCTAACACTTCGAGATCATCCATAAGAGGTCGAAAAGCCTAAAAACATTTCCAAATAAGTCTTCATTCATAACAGATGAAAGCATAAATTTTTACATGTTCGGAGCCCTAAACAAAACTAGACCTTCGGGTCTAGCGGAGGCTGGCTGCTCGAAGCTTGCGACCTAGCTTGTTTCTGGCGAAGTCCTTCATCAATCCAAGCCTTGATCGCTGATCGACATTCGGCTCTCCAAGATGCTTGGAAGGCTTGCCTGGCTGTGGCCACGTCTTTGGAAGGCTTTAATAGCCGGTTGTCATCGAAGGTAATGGGAGCCGCCCCCGAGTCTGGTGCTACTGATAGCCCTAGATCTTCATAGTAGCGAAGTATTCCGAGAGCGGATACTTGGCCGGAGATTTCTCCATACTGAATACCCGCTGTCTTCATCATCTTCGCTGCTCCTTAGATCATCTTCAATCGTCGCAGCAATAGGACGTCACCAGTCGAAGGTAATGTCCAAGAAGTACTAAATTATTCTAAGACACCCAGAAGCTTGTCCATGGGGTCCACAGCTACCTTCTCAGACTTCACGTTGTCTTCGACCAAAATATCCCTTGATGAAGACAACTCGTCTATCAAAGAAGATAGCCTGGCTGCCTCCGTGACCAAGGAGTTCTTCTGACTGAGCAAGTTGTTGGCCTCTTCCATTGACTTCGTTTGTTCTTCTCAAAGCTTGACCAGCTCAGCCCCCGCGGTTGCTTGCTCCGTCCGCATTTTCTCTATTTCACCCCGAAGCACGATTTGTTCGGCTTCGAGCTTCTGATTAGCAGCTTCCATACCAAGTCTAGCTTTCCTCTCCACTGCTACCATCTCGTCCAAGCTGGAAGTTCGAATTTTGGAGCTGTCAAGACTCCCTTGGAGGGCAGTAATCTTCTCCTTAAGACGAATGCATTCCCGCTCGTTCGAAACATCCGCAGCTCGAGCCAAGACTATTTGTTGTGAAGGAAAAAGCGATGTGAGAAACTATTAATAAGCTGAAACTAACCCTGTTATTGCAGATACTTCGTACCTGGTATGCTGCCCGCTCTAAAGCTGCATACAGCTCTGACCCCTCAATTTCCCCAAGTATTGCCACCAAGTCAGTCTCCCCGACTTCGCGATTGGACCAAGACAAAGGCTCTAGCAGAGTCCGAAGCCCGGTCCTTCGCTCTAGAAAATGAGCTAGGACAGGGAGCATTGACAAGGCTCTTTGGTCGTCTTCGTTGGGTGAAGGGCCAAAGCGCAGCGCCACATCCCCGGAAGCTTCGGTGGATTGGCCCCCCTCCACAGATTGACCTCCGTCTGTCGATTTCGATAGAGTTAATCCAGAGTTCAGAGCAGGAAAAGGATCCATTTTCCCTTTACCTTTTTTGGGCCCCATCTTTATAACTTCCTCCGAAATCGACTTCAGAGATGTCGATGTTTCAGGCACAGTCTTCGCAGGAGGAGTCGTCTCCATGGGGGTAGACCCTGCAAAATCAAAGGTATTACCCTTCAGCATCTCCTTCATTTCAAGGACAGCAATCAAGTCACAGGTAGTGGCAGATTTTTTGGTTGAGTGGACTCCATCAGCAATATGGGCTCCGGAGAAATCAAATGAAGGAATTTGAACTATATACTCCGACGGAGCTTTCCAAGCATCTGGAGCAAGCATCGGAGCAGTAATAATTTCTCCTTTAGGGCAAAGAGCAATGTACTCCACAACGCTCAACTTTAAGTCCACCAATAATACAATAGAGTATGAAGGAATTTTGTTAGGAATTCGAAAGGCACGTGCTTTCGGTGCTACAAGAGTTGTTATTAAAACAGATTCTCAAATTGTAGCAGGGCACGTCGATAAAAGTTTTCAAGTTCATCACCCAGAGCTTGCAAAATATTTGGAAGAGATCCGTAAGATCGAAGCAAAATTTAAAGGGATTTCCATCCGAAGTATACCAAGAGCTGAAAATATGCAAGCCGATACCTTAGCGAAAGCTGCAGCCAAAGCTATGGACATTCCGGAAGGAGCTTTTTATGAAGAGCTTATTTCGCCTTTGGTGCCACAAATCCCGTCTGTGGAAGTTCTTTGCATTCCTAGCACTAATTGGCGGAGCTCAATTATGGAATTGTTGCAAAGTGAAGCAAATTTGCCTGAAGGGCCAAAACATTCGAGGTTGAAGTTAAAAGTTCGAAATTATCATATAATCAACGATATTCTTTACAAGGCCGGAGTATGTTCCCCTCTACTCCGATGTATATCTCAAGCTGAAGGACAAGAGATGCTCTGAGAAATTCATGAAGGCCTTTGTGGTAGCGATCTGGCCCCTCGGGCTTTGGTAGGAAAAACGCTTCGCTAGGGGCTTTATTGGCCTACAGTAGTAGCTGATGCAGAGAGCTTAGCCCGCACATGCCAAGGTTATCAGTGGATGGGAAGATGGAGTCATCGTCCGCCAACGACTCTTCAAGTCATTGCTCCAGTTTGGCCCATGGCCAGATGGGGCATGGATCTCATTGGCCCCTTCCCAGTAGCAAAAGGAAATATGAAATTTGCAGTGGTAGCAATTGAGTATTTTTCCAAGTGGGTCGAAGCAGAACCCCTCACATCTATCACTTCGAATAATGTACAAAAAATTTTATGGAAAAATATTGTATGCAGGTTCAGAGTGCCTCGACAGCTCACAGTTGACAATGGGACACAGTTTGATGTAGAGCCCTTTAGGAAGTTTTGTGAAGATCTTGGCATACAAATATGCTTTGCTGCTGTGTGCCATCCTCAGTGTAACGGAGTTGTCAAAAGGGCCAATGCTAATATCTTGTCAGGGCTGAATCGAAGAATAGTAGGGTTGGCAAAGGGGATGTGGACCGAAGAGCTCCCGAAGATTTTATGGTCCATTCGGACCACTCAAACAAGGTCCACAGGTTTCACTCCTTTCAGATTATTATTCGGAGATGAAGCTATGACGCCAACGGAGCTTAAAGGAGGATCTCTTCGCAGCACCGAACCTGAAATAGAAGTAGAAAGGCAAGCTTCATTTGATTTAACAGAAGAAACAAGACTTCGAGCTATCGCTAATTTGTCGAAATATCAGCAGCAAATGAAGACTTGGTTTGACCCGAAGGTTAAGGTTAACGAACTTAAACTAGGTCATCTAGTTTTGCGAAGCATTATAGCACCAGGGAAATTAGGAAATAAGTGGGAAGGTCCATACATTAATCTCCATTCCGGACGCTCTGGTTCTTTTAAGCTAGCTAATTTAGAAGGCGAAGTGTTAAAGCATGCCTAGCATGTGGAGCACTTAAAGCGATATTTCCTATAGGGGCTCCTTGTAATCATTTGTAAACACCTTCTGAATTAATAAAGTTCATGGTTCAGATAATGCCTACCTCTCAAACACTTCCTACTTCTAGTGGATGCACGTGAAGAATGAAGTTGGTTATGAGGGAAGTGTCATTCATTTGAACCAATTTTGCGGACTTCGAACAACTGGTTCGAAGCTTCCGACGAGGTGGTAAAGTCACAAAAAAATGGATTCCAAGCCACCGGCTTGAAAGCATCCGTAAAAAGAGTCCAAGGGGACCAAATGATACGGATTCCAGGCTCTGGCTTGAAAGCATCCGTAAAAAGAGTCCAAGGAGACCACTATGTGAATTCCGAACCACTGGTTTGATAGCATTCACAAAAAGAGCCGAAGAAGGCCAAACAAAATAGACTTTGAGATGATAGCTTCGAACGTCTGTAAAAAGAGTCCAAAGTGACCAATTGTTTTGGATGCTAAGGTATCCGAAAAACTAGTCCTAAGTGACTACATTCAAACAAAAAGGTACTAAGTTACCAGTTTTAAGACTCCAAGTAGTCGAAGACATTCTTTGAGATTCTAATCAATCTCTAAGTTGTTAATGGGTTCTCAGCCTCCAAAATTGTAATCCTAACTAAAGTTATTTTTGTTGCGCGTAACCATCTTCGACCAAATTTTGAAGTTGCTTACACCCAAAGAGGGGCTGGGAAGTAGGGAGACTATTTTAAAACTTTAATCTTTATCATTCGAACAGATTATATTACATTACGAAAAGTCTGTATCTATACCAAGATGGAAATGAAGACCCCTTCGATCCCTAGAGCTACCGCTAAGGCCAGAACGACTAGTTCCAGAGCTGGGAGTCTTAGTAACTTTACGTTTAACTCTTCTCCCTCCTTTTGAAGCTCAGAAATCTTTCTGTTCCTGTTGGAGTTCAGCCCAAGTTCGAAGTCGCTCGGGGCTTCTCTCCTAGCTTCGAAGTTGTTCAGGTTTCTTTGTTTGTTCTTCAGCATATTCTCTTCTTCGGACCATTCAACATCTTTAGAAGATGAAGTTTCCAAGTTAACTTCTTTTTCCTCCTCTTTAATGTAAGATAATATATCTTTGTATATTGCGGGCGCAATCACACCAGAGCTTTCTCGAGGAATCAAAAATCGAGGTCGTTTGTGAGGTCTTAGAATATTGAAGGTAGCCCATAGCAGGCGAAGCTCTTCGTTAACTTCTAACACTTCGAGATCATCCATAAGAGGTCGGAAAGCCTAAAAACATTTCCAAATAAGTCTTCATTCATAACAGATGAAAGCATAAATTTTTACATGTTCGGAGCCCTAAACAAAACTAGACCTTCGGGTCTAGCGGAGGCTGGCTGCTCGAAGCTTGCGACCGAGCTTGTTTCTGGCGAAGTCCTTCATCAATCCAAGCCTTGATCGCTGATCGACATTCGGCTCTCCAAGATGCTTGTAAGGCTTGCCTGGCTGTGGCCACGTCTTTGGAAGGGTTTAATAGCTGGTTGTCATCGAAGGTAATGGGAGCCGCCCCCGAGTCTGGTGCTACTGATAGCCCTAGATCTTCATAGTAGCGAAGTATTCCGAGAGCGGATACTTGGCCGGAGATTTCTCCATACTGAATACCCGCTATCTTCATCATCTTCCCGGCTCCTTGGATCATCTTCAATCGTCGCAGCAACGGGACGTCACCAGTCGAAGGTAATGTCCAAGAAGTACTAAATTATTGTAAGACACCCAGAAGCTTGTCCATGGTCTCCGCAGCTACCTTCTCAGACTTCACCTTGTCTTCGGCCAAAATATCCCTTGATGAAGACAACTCGTCTATCAAAGAAGATAGCCTGGCTGCCTCCATGACCAAGGAGTTCTTCTGACTGAGCAAGTTGTTGGCCTCTTCCATTGACTTCATTTGTTCTTCTCAAAGCTTGACCAGCTCAGCCCCCAAGGTTGCTTGCTCCATCCGCATTCTCTCTATTTCACCCCGAAGCACGATTTGTTTGGCTTCGAGCTTCTGATTAGCAGCTTCCATACCAAGTCTAGCTTTCCTCTCCGCTGCTACCATCTCGTCCAAGCTGGAAGTTCGAATTTTGGAGCTGTCAAGACTCCCTTGGAGGGCAGTAATCTTCTCCTTAAGACGAATGCATTCCCGCTCGTTCGAAACATCCGCAGCTCGAGCCAAGACTATTTGTGGTGAAGGAAAAAGCGATGTGAGAAACTATTTATAAGCTGAAACTAACCCTGTTATTGCAGATACTTCGTACCTGGTATGCTGCCCGCTCTAAAGCTGCATACAGCTCCGACCCCTCAATTTCCCCAAGTATTGCCACCAAGTCAGTCTCCCCGACGTCGCGATTGGACCAAGACAAAGGCTCTAGGAGAGTCCGAAGCCCGGTCCTTCGCTCTAGAAAATGAGCTAGGAGGGGGAGCATTGACAAGGCTCTTTGGTCGTCTTCGTTGGGTGAAGGGCCAGAGTGCAGCGCCGCATCCCCGGAAGCTTCGGTGGATTGGCCCCCCTCCGCAGATTGACCTCCGTCTGTCGATTCCGATAGAGTTAATCCAGAGTTCGGAGCAGGAAAAGGATCCATTTTCCCTTTACCTTTTCTGGGCCCCATCTTTATAACTTCCTCTGGAATCGACTTCGGAGATGTCGATGTTTCAGGCACAGTCTTCGCAGGAGGAGTCGTCTCCATGGGGGTATACCCTGCAAAATCAAAGGTATTATATATTGCATAATTTTGTAGGACATAATGAAAAAGGTGCTTTAATGAAGCCTACCTCCGAAACCCTGTCGGCGAATGAGTATGGGGCTACTTGGAGGGTCGAATGTCCCCTCAAAATCGTCATCAGATTCGGAGTTATGAACCAAAGGGTTAGCTGTTGGAATCTCTCTTGGAGCAACAGTCACCACTTCATCCAAAATCGAAGCTTGATCAGTTGCTACTTCAACTCCGCCTTCAGCAGCAGGGGCTTCTTGGCTTGGCAGGTCTGGCAGGACATTCGAAGTCCCGGTCTATTCGGAGTTGTCTAGCAAAGCAGGTAAGGCCGCTACATCACTAGTGGTCACGACTTCGACATCCGCTCGCGCCTCTTCATCCCCGGTAACAAGGTCTACAAAGACCCTTTGCATTTCTCTTTCTCCTTCATCCTCAGATGAATCTGTAGACGAAGCGGCGGACTTGGAAGGGGCCACGTTCTTAGGTTTACAGGCCAACTTCTTCACGGGAGTCTTGGCTGGTGCCGAAGTCCCAGCCTCGGCTTTTCTCTTCTTTGGACCAGACTCGGAAGCAACCCAGTCTGGAAGAGAAGGGGCGACGACTACGAGTATGCCCCAAACCCAGTTGAATCGCTCCCTTCTGCCTACCAGTTTCACCCTCCATTCTTTTTCAGCGGGGGTAGGAGCCCCGAAAATCTTTTCCGAAGTCCGAATGACTTGCTCCGATGTCAATGAGGCTTATGGAGCTGAAAGATAAGTTTTTATTTGTCGAGTCATCTTTTATGAAATGATCATACATGAAGCATGTTGTAGTTTTCAAAGTTACCTGCAGAGCTCGAACTCGAAGAATTTTTTCGGAATCCACCCTCCGGATCCTCTTCAAAGTTAACAGGCCAGTTGGCCATTAGAGGCGGAATCTAGAGCCCGATGAAATCCTCCGCTAAGTCTCGCATGCTCATGCGGTGACTAATCCTTTGAAGCAAATTAAGATGAGCTTCGAGCTGGCCGGGTTCTGGATGATCTTCGTCTTCCCTTCGGAAATATATATCTTGTAGAGGCCTGGCCAAACTGCTGTCTGCTCCAACTTTGTCGTAGAACCACCGAAGAATCCAATAAGTGTACCATCTGAAAGTGATGGCCTTCGCTGGAAATCACAGTTGGAACTCGTCCCGGAGTCTGAAGTTGATGCTGTCAAAGGCCACTAAAATCTTTTCTCCTCCGGAGCCCTAGTAAGTCTTCGGCTGGCAGGAGGCTTTGTGAAGTGCTCCGAATATTTCTGCTCTCCATTCACAGCCTTCTGCTCGCAGCGCCCACTCGAAGATAGTGAGGCGTGCTATCACATTCAGAGATAGCTGAGGAAGAGTAACGTGGAAAAGATCAAGTACCTCTAATAGAAAGTCCACCATTGGAAGCCCCAACCCCGCTTCGAAGAAGGCTTCGAAAACGACGACTTCTCCGGGCCGAGGCGAAGGGATGGCCTCCTTCCCGGGCTTACGGACATTAACCCCCGGTCTAATTTTCCCCGCAACTACTACTGCAATTGTCTTCTTCTTGCAGGTGGATGGCCCCAGCTTATAGGACTGGTCAGAGTACTTTGAGGAGGCCGGGAGAAGGTCATGGGGTCCGACTTGTTGGGGATTCCCCGCAGGTGCTGCCCCTGCTGCCGTCGCCATCGCTTGCTACCTGGCTAAGGCCGAGGTCGCCCTAGGAGCTTTGAAGCTTGTCTTCGCCATCAAGCAGAATAGGGTGATTGAAGCTAAAGTTTGGAGGCTAAACGGTGGATTGCGTGAGGATGGTGAGAAAGGTATCTTGGATGTTTTAGGGTCTTCTATTTATAGCCTGGACTCCTGATTTTTTACCATTCAGACTCGGCGTTCCGTCTTCTTGACCGTTACTACTTACGAAATCAACGCAGCATTGTAGCTTCTTCTGAAAGGAAAAAGATAACGGCTATTTTTTCTGAGTCTAAAGGTCTTTTCGACTTCATAGAAATTGATTTCAGAGTTGTTCGAATAAGACTCTCTTAGAAATCGATTCGAAGTTCTAAATTTTTGCATATCCCAAAGGTTGATAAATTTTATTAACCCTTACGCATGATTATTTTTCTTGCGTATACTGCTCTCCTAACCTTACAGATCATACGGAGAGGTGTATTCGAGGGGCTACTATTGGGGGAAAATACTTCATCCTTAGGGTCTCTACAGTAATAAGACAAAGGCAATCTACTAAACCGAAGTTCCAGTATTAACTCCGGTTTAGTACGTGATCAAGTTTGAAGAGTCAATGCAGACTTCTGTTCGGAGTATAACTTCGAAGGTCGAATCTTTAGAGAGCTTATCTGCCAGCAAGGATGGAAGACTTATCTTCTTTCTGATTAGATTAGTCTTTTACCATTTTAACCCTATTAGGGGTACCGAATAGTCTCCACTATGTCGGTTGTAATTGAGGGGTAAAAAGGTCTTTTCCTTATGATTTTTACCTATAAATACCCCCTATTTTACCCTGTAATGAGGATCGAATACTAGTTATTCAATACACAACTTCGAATTACTTCGAGCTATTATCCAATTCGGAGGCTTGAAATAGTTCACTTCACAAACACTTCATTTGTTAGTTTCTAATCTCTGAAAACCTGTTAGCCTAATCTTTTATGGCAACAGATGTGGTCAAACATTTCGATTCGAGAAAACAACCTAGTATGATTACATCACCAGAGATGATGTAAAACATACACTACACTCAAAACAAGTAAGCATATCGTTATGAAACTAACGATATCTAGGGACTTCTATACTTGACGAACTCCACGAACGACGTTGAGGCTTCTTTGCACGCCTTCTGAAATCCATCTTAAAACTATGGTCCTTGCGAAAAGCTGACGAACTTGATCAAACTTCAAAGCTATTCAATGAATCCTTGTTACTCTCGGCAAACTACGCTCCAAAATCAGCATCTATATATTTTTTTTAAAAAAAAAGAAATCAAGAAAATGAAGTGGGATGGAGTCAAGGATAGAAAGTGATAGAATAAATTTTCACAAATACTGGTTTTAAATTTCACAAATAAGTCCAACACACTGCCGGTTTGGCTTCCTACAATCAACCTGGTTCTGATACCATCTTTTAATGCACCGAAATCTCACAATTTTGAGTCTATTGAATTTCCTTAAGGAAATCAACTTACAAAAAGTTCATCAAGTGACAACGTCTTACGACAAACAAAATATAGCTCAGAGGCTACATTTTTACACTGAAGATAAAAATAAAAAATGACAAACATCTTGATCCAAGTATCACTCCTTGACTGGGAAAGCTACTCCAAGCCTTTGAATTCAACGAACTCAGCTTCTAAAAAGTTTAATCAACAAGGGTGAGTACAAAATGCACCCAACAAGCACCTGAATGCAACATAATGCAAGGATAATATCAAAGGATAGGTATATGGCTTATCTTTGTAATTAAACAATTATGGTGAACAGGTTTAATGAACAAAAATAAATGATATGAAAAACATCTTCTTCCTCAAGTAGCACAACTGTACTCACTCACACAATAGTCCTTAGAAAACTATTCATCATTCACATTCAAGTTAATTAGACTAACTACGGCGAACATCACTTGGCTTTTCCCATAACCATAGGCACCGCTTTTCAAAAAGATTATACTTTGATCCGAGGTGTACAAATTTACCCAAAAGGAAGAACATGGCATGCATTTACCATGTTCCCACCAAAACCCTTTGAAATAGATCTGTTGATAGCAAAAAATGGCATTAAATGGCATTAAATGGTTAAGATTGTCAAAATATCAATTGTGGTAATTTGGGCCAAAAATACAAATGTCCTGGATCAGGCCGAAGCCCTATAGGGCCGAAGGCCCATTGAGTTTTGAGCTTCAGAAGTTTCTAGCAGGCCTGCTAGCTTCGGCCCGAAGGCCTTCGGAGGCCTGCCTCGCCGAAGCTTCGGCCCAAGGAGTAGGCTTCGGCGGGGCCTACCGAAGGCCCACTTCAGGCTGAATTCCAGAGATAGAGTTTGAATCTGATTCTAGCTAATTTTATCCCTACGCATGATTAGGCCGAATCTTAACAGATTAATCTTAGAGATTAGAAGACTAGCCCGTATAAATATAGGGGTGAGGCCGATTCATTAATCCCCCCAACACAAATCAAACACAAAGCTCTAGCTTTGAACTGTACCTTTCCTTTTATCTTTACTTTTCTGTAACCTTTGTGGGTTTGCCTAGAAGCCCTCTACCGGCCACATCGGAACAGTGACAATCCTTGTTACTTCGCTTGTGAAGTACCCATTAATCTACGTAATAGATTGCTATCGCCTTGTTACTTCGCCTATGAAGTACCCGTTAATATACGTAACAGATTGCTACCTTCGTTTCCCTATTGCAACACTAAGCATATTCGATCCCAAGGCCAAATTGGCACTTGATCTTTGTTCTATTGCAGGTTTTCACGCTTGGAGCCACTTCATCAGATGTGTATGGAGCTAGGAGACTGGTTCCAAAGGCTGCCATAACACCCTTCGGCGGAATCTCTGCTTCAACTACCCATGCTAGACCATCACACTGTTGTCAGTTTGACTAAGTCCCGCACGCCATCGTGCTTTGCAACAGACTTCGTCGCGATAGGCTTCTCCACATTTGTACTACGCGCTAGACGAAGTCACGCCCGTGCATCGCGTTGGACATATTTTGTCGTAACAGAGACTTCGCACCGAACTCCGCTGTTCGGAGGTGATTAACGCACCGAGATCTATTCGGAGCCTGCCTTCTGTCAGATCAGTCCAAACGCCGAAGGTACCCTATAGCGAGACCCTTTGCATCGGACGTCGAAGGTACCCTTCGGCAATACCCTTCACACAGTACCCTTCGAATCAGTTAGGATCCGATCAGCTTGCTGATTTATTTCGTTTAATATATTTCTTTCGGCTAATTGGATTATTTCTATGTGATCTAATTACCTGGCGACTCCGCCCCTTGCCACTGTTAAGGGTAGTTGGAACGCGACGTTAGTGTTGTGTTATGCTTAGGCTTGTCCCTAACTATCTGCACACTTTTGGATCGTCGAACTAACCCAAGTGCAGGGGCACGTTTTCGTATCAACACACTTTTTGGCGACTCCACTGGGGAAGGTTACGCCAACATGACGGGTACATCTACATCGGCCGCCGGTACATCTACGATGACTACTATGTCTACATCGCTGATGGATCTCACGGGGGGCGCAGATACCAACAAACACAACATCATGAAGCCCACCCTTGAAGATATTCCCATAGAAGACCGAGCAGAGATCGAGGCAAAGATGAAGGCACTCCAAGACCTCATTCTTGGGAGCTATGTCAAGACACGCGCAGGCTTCATCAAGCGCGATGTCAACGTCCCCGACCTCGCTCGGACCTAGGTAACACCAGTATCGCCTCATTTATCTTCTATAGAGATTGAGCAAAAAATAGCCGCATCAGTAGATCAAGATGTTAGCGCTTTGCTAGCCAACCGTCTAGATTCGGTTGTTAGCTCCCAGGTAGAGGCGACCCTTAGAAGGTTCGGCTCTACCGAGGCCGTACCTCCATGTACGATTGCTAGCATACCTCTAATAAATCACATTTATAGTAGAACCGATGGTAGTACCAGCAAAACCATTGCATCTCTAGCCTCGATATCCATGGTCGGGACCAGTCACCATGCTTACGGCCAAACTAGCACCGCATATCATGCACTGCCTCCACCTACACCGACGCCAGCTTTTTCCACACTACCCATGCCACATGCACAAACACATAGGCCCGAACACGTCATACATCCTAAGCTAGCACATGAGGAGGAGCCCCGCGGCCGACACGCCGACCTACCGCCACATGTCGTGCACCCGCATGAGAGACGTGCGCAGGCAGTAGGCCAGGATGACATTGAGGAATGGATCCACGCACTGTTTAGGGAGTGCACCAGTTTCGTACCCAGCGGCTGAGCTAGGGTTTACCGAAAGCCGTACCCCAACCATTTTGACACGATACCTTACCCTCGCAGTTATAGAGTCCCTGAATTCACCAACTTCGATGGTGAGGGTAACAAAACCACACTAGAGCATGTCAGTCAGTTTTTAGCACAATATGGAGAAGCTAGTGGGTCGGACGCTTTAAAAGTTAGACTATTTTCTCTCTCACTATTCGACACAACTTTCACTTGGTTTTCGGCGCTCCCGCCGAACTCTATCCAAACATGGACTGAATTAGAACAGAAATTCCATGACTACTTTGACACTGGTGAAGCAGAACTTAAGCTTTCACACTTGACATCGGTTAGACAGAAATCTAGCGAGAGCGTCTCTGAGTATATCAAGCGCTTTCAAGATAACATAAACCGATGTTTTATTCTTAATATTTTAGAAAAGGGTTTGGCGGATCTAGATTTCAGTTGGTTGCACTCTGAAATTAAAGAGAGATTAGACAACCGAAACTTCTTAGAAGTTAGCCAAGTTTTACAATAGGCTCTCGTCCAGGAAGGCCGAGCCAAGGATAAAAGGTTCATTAAGACGTTTAACAAGCCTAGGGCTGAAGTACACGTGATGGAGCACTCCGATGAAGAAGAATCAGAGGAGGAAGAAGATTCAGCTAACATGGACGTGGCTGAATGGGTTTGGAACGCTAAGGTCAAACCTATTACTTGCTCTGAGTTACGGTCGTCTCCCACCAAGAATCGACCTAGCGAAGTCAAGTACTCATTTGATATAACTAAGTGTGATAAAATATTTGATTTCCTCTTGAAGAACCAGCTTCTCAGGTTGCCTAAAGGCCAAGTCATTCCATCTGCCGACGAGCTAAAGAAACACCCATACTATAAATGGCATGATTCGCATTCGCATTATACTAACGACTGAAATATTTTTCGTCGATAGGTTCAATCGGCCATAGAGGAAGGACGATTGAAGATAGACCCAAGTCCAAAGATGAAGCTTGACAAAGACCCCTTTCCCGTGAACACCATCGACCTCGATGAAAAGAAAGTGTTGATTCAGTCAGAGTAGGCTGAGTCAACTAAAGGGAAAGCAGTCATTATTGGAGAATCACGCACACGTACACTCGTACATAAGAACCCTAAAGTAGGAGTGTGGAAACGGAATGTTAACACATCTCCTTCGGCTAGGGCTCACAAGAAGTCGAAGGTAACATATCAGATGTTGTTAAACAAACACCAAAGAAAAGCTTAGGAAATATGCCCCCGCGCAAAAAGGCTAAGTCAATCGAAGGGACCAAAGCAGTTGGAGGGTGGCTTCGGACCACAGTGGCCGGACCCTCTACATGATGACTCCAGGCCGCAGTGGCCAAACACTCCCTACGATGGCTTCTGACCCCAGTGGTCGAACCCTCCGTACGGGGGCTTCAGAACCCAATGGTCGAACCCTACGTAGAACAGGTTCGGACCCCAATA
Source organism: Zizania palustris (assembly GCA_019279435.1). Taxonomy (NCBI): domain Eukaryota; kingdom Viridiplantae; phylum Streptophyta; class Magnoliopsida; order Poales; family Poaceae; genus Zizania; species Zizania palustris. Next base: position 32,253,701 of record JAAALK010000288.1, read on the forward strand.
GTCGAGCCTGGCTCCACGCTGGACAAACCCTCTGGTGGGAGGCTTCGGCCCGCAATGACCAAACATACCCCCAAACTGGCAAGACCCTTCGCTGATATGGTCTGAAATTCCATCGACCTGGCCGAAAAACCCTCCGGGCAGTGGTTTCGGCTCACAATGGGCAAAGCCACTGGAGCCGCCGATGCCTCCACCATACAATTGGGAAGGGACCCCGTGGGCTCTGTACACATCGCAATCCGGGCACACTCCGCAACTTAACGCTGTCCCTTGTTTTCCTTCGGAGTATTATAACTAGCAGGGACAAATAGGCGTAGCGAAAGGGAGATGTCATCCGCAGGCTGTTCGTGGTACCTCTGAATCGAATCGCATAGGATGGAGCCAGGGGAGATGAGCATGAAGAAGTGAAGGATAGGGAGTCCGAAGCTATCACATCAGAGTAGGGTCTCAGGAAGTCCCAATCCTGAAGGCCCTCTCACTGAAGCTCGGCAGACTAATCCGATCGGCCAAATGAGGCCAGTCCGATTTCCAGGGTCCGCAGTGAAGGGCCCTTGGATTGTGAAATGCGCGAGGCTGACCTGGGTAATACCCCTTCGGCCAAAAATAACATAGACAAGGCAGTGGTGCCTGGTACCAAGCCACAACCATCTTTGGCACCTCCAGGCATGTCCAAATCACAGAAAAGGCGTCTGCAATGGCTACGGGCACAGGAGATGTGCGAGAACAAAGCAGAGGACGAGCGAGATGCCATCTTTGAGGAAATCCACCCTCGGCCAATGACGAGACAGGTATGGAGGATTAATCCGGTTGAGATAACCAACACGACTCCTAGCCCAAGCGACGACGATGATGACATACTCAACGACGACTACTCGCCCGTCTCTAAGGGACCCGCACCTCAGGCGATGGACATCAACGTCGTCATGTTGCCCACCGAGTTCGCCCTACCATAGGACAAGGCTGAGGTCGCTCATTTGAACCTCGGACCGCGCAACGCTATTTTTGAAAAACCCGAGGATACGGCTCGCCATCTAAAGACTCTCTGCATTAGAGGTCACATTGACAGGAAGTCGATCTCCCGAATGCTTGTTGACGGTGGCGCCACTATCAACCTAATGACTTACTCGCTATTGAAGAATCTTGGCTGGGACAAGGAGGACTTAAAGAAAACTAACCTAATGCTCAACGGCTTCAACGGCGAGAGTTCTGAGGCCAAAGGCATGCTCTCCATGAAGTTTACAGTAGGCAACAAGACGTTGCCGACAGCATTCTTCAGCGTTGACGTGCAAGGTAACTACACCGTACTACTCAGGCGTGATTTGATTCACGCAAACTGCTGCATTCCTTCTACTTTGCACCAATGCCTGATTCAGTGGGACGACGATGAGGTAGAGGTTATACCAGCGGACACTTCAGCCTACGTGGCATTGGCCGATGTGTCCATTGATGCCATCCACAACAATGTAGAATGTCTATCAGGTAGGGATCTTTTGGATTACGACTTCGTTAGCATGTCCGAAGGACATTTCATACCAGTGTCTGTAAAGTCGGTTAGTGTAGCATGGCTATTTCTAAATTAGTAGTTATGTCTAGCAAAAGTAATCTAGATTGGCTAAAGTCTCATGTTGAGCAATATCGGTCTGCTAATGACAGTATTGCCGAGGCCATCGGAAACTTTAGCGAAGTAGAAAAATTAGGACAAGGTTTTGCGTCGGCCTATCCTTTAGAAGAAATTGACATAGGCGATTGTAGCATCCCAAGGCCAACTTTTGTAAACCAACATTTATAGGAAGATGAGAAGACCGAAGTACCAAAGTTGCTTCGGTCGTATGTCGATTGTTTGCATGGGAATATAGTGCTATGCCCGGATTAAGCTGCGAGCTCATGGAGCATCGGCTACCTATTAAACCTAGATTTAGGCCTTATAAACAGTCTCCGCGTCACTTTAATTTGGCTATCTATGACCGCATTAAAGAAGAGGTAGAATGATTACTCAAGGCTGAGTTTATTAGGCCATGCAGGTATGCTGAATCGGTTGCTAACATTGTACCTATAGAGAAGATGGGGAGCGGCAAGATATGAGTTTGTATTGATTTCAGGGATCTGAACAAGGCCACTCCGTAGGACGAGTATCCCAGGGCAATAACCGACATGCTAATCAACGATGCTTCATGACACAAGGTACTAAGTTTTCTTGAAGGTAACGCTGGTTATAATCAAATTTTTATGGCCGAAGAGGACATCTACAAGACAGCCTTTCGATGCCCTGGTTTTGTCGGCTTGTTCAAGTGGGTCGTTATGACTTTTGGTTTAAAGAATGCTGCCGCTACATATCAACTTGCTATGAACCTGATCTTTCTTGACTTGCTATGAGTTATGTTAGAAGTATACATAGATGATGTTGTAGTCAAATCGGATGCTATGGGAAACCACTTAGCCGATTTGAAATTTTCTTTTGATAGTATGCGACAGTATGGTTTGAAAATGAACCCGATCAAATGTGCTTTTGGCGTGTCAACAGGCAAGTTCTTAGGATTCATGATTCATGAAAGAGGTATAAAAATTGATCCTAAGTGGCTTGAGAAGATTAGAAACTTTGTAGCACCGACATGCAAGAGAGATGTGCAAAAGTTGCTAGGCAAGCTGAATTATTTGCATCGCTTTATATCTATCTTTTCTAGCAAGATTGATGCCTTTGTCCCTATACTCCGGCTAAAGAATGAAGCCAAGTTCACTTGGGGGGCAAGTCAGCAAAGCGCCTTTGAAAATATTAAAGAGTGCTTATCGTCACCACCTGTGGTAAGAGCACCAAAAGCTGAAATTTCATTTTGGATGTATATCACCGCCGAAGATAGCGTGATAGGGGCCATGCTAACCTAGGAGGTGGAGGGAAAAGAGAACATCATCACATTCTTGAGTTGCCGCCTGCTGGATGCTAAAACTAGGTACGTGTTTGTGGAGCGTTTATGTTTATCACTTTATTACGCATGTACCAAGTTACGTCACTATCTTCTCCCTACTACATGTAATGTTGCTTGCCTAACCGATGTTATAATGTTGCAAAAGCCGATTCTAAGAGGAAGAATCGGGAAGTGGGCTTACGCTTTTATTTAATATGATTTGGCCTGTGAACCTTTGAGAGCTATGAAAGGCCAAACTGTTTCCAATTTTATAGTTGATCACCACGTGGACGTCAATTGGGGCGACGATATTTCTCTAATTGATGTAGTACCATGGAAACTTTATTTTGATGGTTCAGCTTGCAGAGTGGCCAAGGTATTAAGGTGGTTCTCATATCACCTAGTGGAATGCACTTTGAAACCTCGGCTTGTTTAGAATTTCCCTCTACTAATAACCAAGCTGAATACGAGGCTTTATTGCTAGGAGTTGAATTTCTATAATCCATGGGTGTTAAACATTTCATGCACATGGTGATTCTTTGTTAGTAGTGCAACAAGTAGCTAAGAGTGATCAATATTTTAAAGGCTTGCTAAACAGTTACTTGGATAATTGTTTAGACATAGTTGCTAATTTTGACGACTTAAAAATTTCTCACGTGTTAAGGAAAGCCAATTCAATTGCAAATGATTTGGCTCAGTAAGCATCTGGCTATCAAGTCAGGAAATGAAAATTTTCTGTGCAGGGAAAGCCAATACTTGGTCTTACTACCGAAGCCAGAAGCTTCAGGCAGGCACGAGGTCTGTCGAAACCTACGGGTCGGACCCCTCCGGCCACCGGAGGGTGTCACGTGTCAGAGCCCACATGCCAGAACACTCCATCTGCCGAAGGGCCTTGCACGCCGAAGCCTTCATGTCGAATCCCGCTAGAAAGGAAAGGCCTTCGGGATCCGGGCCCCTCCGGCTTGAGGCCTCGGTCTGATAGGCTCTGCATAGCCGATCCAGCCAGCCTTCGGTAGAAATGGGAAGGGCCCGGGGGCACTCCGAAATTAGTAGTTTGGACATCGCTCTAGGAAAGGAGCCAGCAAACCCTCCAGATGTCCATAAGGACAATTGGATTTTCCAATCGTCCAGTATTTGAGAAATCCAAGTCAAAGGGTTGATCGGAAAGTTCGGTGACAAGCGTTTAAATTCGGGTTGCTAGATGATGTACTGTATCGCTGAACTATTGATGGAGTACTTTTAAAGTGTTTAGACGATGAACAGTCCCAAGTAGCTATGGGAGAAGTCCATGAAGGGCTTTGTGGCACTCATCAATCGGCCCAGAAAATGAGTTGGATGCTCAAAAGAGTAGGTTTCTACTGGCTTACTATGACTGAGGATTCTTTTAGATATTATAGAGGGTGTGAAGCGTGTCAGAAGTTTGGTAATATTCAGCTAGCTCCTGCTTCATTACTTAACCCTATTATCAAACCATGGTCGTTCCGAGGTTGGGGTTTAGACTTCGTCGGCAAGATTTATCCTCCTTCTTCAAAAAGGCATCGGCTCGTGTTGATGGCAATGGACTACTTCACCAAATGGACCGAAGTTGTGCCTCTCAAGAATATGACTCAAAATGAGGTAATTGATTTTATCTTGAAGCACATTATACATAGATTCGGTATTCCCCAAACTCTCACTACAGATCAAGGTAGTTCATTTATTTCTAAAGAAGTGAGAGACTTTGTCGAATTTTATGGTATTAAGTTGGTAAACTCTTCACCATATTACGCTCAGGCCAATCGTCAAGACGAGTCTAGTAATAAAACTATGATTAAGCTCATTAAGAGGAAAATCGAAGAGTTCCCTAAGAGGTGGCATGAAGTGCTTTCTGAGGCATTGTGGGCTTGTAGAATTGTGAAGCACGGTGCTACCAAAGTTAGTCCATATGAGCTAGTATATGGGCAAGAGGCCGTTCTACCTGTAGAAGTGGATCTCAGCTCTTTAAGAATTCTAAAGCAAGATGTCTTATCGGTCGATGACTATGAAATTCATTTGAAGGACAATTTAGAAGAAGTGACTGATAAGAGGCTAAAGGCTTTAGAAGCTATAGAGATAGACAAGAGGAGAGTAGCTAGAGCCTACAATAAGAAAGTTAAGCCAAAATCGTTCCAAGTTGGTGACTTGGTTTGGAAGACGATTTTGCCCTTAGGCGCTGAGAGCCCCAAATTTGGTAAGTGGTCACCTAATTGGGAAGGACCTTTCAAAATAGTCGAAATCGCTCCAGGTAATCCATATGTGTTAGAATCTCTACAAGGAGAGAAGTTTTGAAGAGCTTTAATTGGCAGGTAGTTGAAAAAGTATTTCCCAAGTGTGTGGCAAACATCTTGAAAAGTGTCGAGGGGACGATATGGGAAGTATCGTCCTTATCCCGTTATGCTTTTAGTTCACTTAGTCTACTAAAAGGTAGTGGGGCATGTGTTGATAGCAAAAAATGGCATTAAATGGTTAAGATTGTCAAAATATCAATTTTTGTTATTTGGGCCAAAAATACAGATGTCCTGGATCGGGCCGAAGCCCTACAGGGCCGAAGCCCCATTGAGTTCTGAGCTTCAGAAGTTTCTAGTAGGCCTGCTAGCTTCGGCTCGAAGGCCTTCAGAGGCCTTCCTCGCCGAAGCTTCGGCCCAAGGAGCAGGCTTCGGCGGTCCCTACCAAAGGCCCACTTCGGGCTGAATTCCTGAGATAGAGTTTGAATCTGATTCTGGCTAATTTTATCCCTATGGATGATTAGGTCGAATCTTAACAGATTAATCTTAGAGATTAGAAGACTAGCCCCTATAAATATAGGAGTGAGGCCGATTCATTAACACCACCCCAACACAAATCAAACACAAAGCCCTAGCTTTGAACCGTACCTTTACTTTTATCTTTACTTTTCTGCAACCTTCGTGGGTTTGCCTGGAAGACCTCCGCCGGCCACGTTGGAATAGTGGTAATCCTTGTTACTTTGCCTGTGAAGTACCCATTAATCTACGTAACAGATTGCTATCGCCTTGTTACTTCGCCTGTGAAGTACCCATTAATTGATGTAACAGATTGCTACCTTCATTTCCCTATTGCAACACTTAGCATATTTGGTCCCTGGGATGAATTGGCACTTGATCTTTGTTCTGTTGCAGGTTTTCACGCTCATAGCCACTTCACCGGAGGTGTCCGGAGCCAGGAGACTGGTTTCGAAGGCTGCTAGAACACCCCTTCGGATGAATCCCTGCTTCGACTACCCGTGCCTGACCGTCACATTGTTGTCGGTTTTACTGAGTCCCACATGCCAACATGCTTTGCAACAGACTTCATCGAGACAGGCTTCACCACGTTTGTACTCCGCGCTAGATGAAGTCATTCCTGTGCGTCGCGTTGGAGATATTTTGTCGTAACAGAGACTTCGCGCCGAACCCCGCTGTTCGGAGGCGATTGTCGCGTCGAGATCTGTTCGGAGCCTGTCTTCAGTGAGATTAGTCCGAACACTGTAGGTACCCTTCAGCGAGACCCTATGCATCAGACGCCCAAGGTACCCTTCGGCGATACCCTTTGCACAGTACCCTTTGAATCAGTTAGGCTCTGATCAACTTGCTGATTTATTTCGTTTAATATATTTCTTTTGGCTAATTGGATTATTTTTGTGTGATCTGATTACATGGTGACTCCACCCCCTTGCCACTGTTAAGGGTAGTCGGAACGCGATGTCAGTGTTGTGGTACTCTTAGGCTTGTCCCTAAGTATCCGCACACTTTTGGATCATCGAACTGACCCAAGTGCGGGGGCATGTTTTTGTGTCAACAAGATCGTCTCAGCAGAAGGACAACCACACTAGGTTTTGCCAGCACTCCTACACTTGGATTACGTCGAGCCCCCTTTTGTTCTTCGTGTCTAGACAATAAAAAGGAAACGAGGCATCATTTCTTCCCGACTCTCCTAACCCATCGCTCGGTGCATTTTGCTGAACCGACCTATACGCCATGTTAGGCCTTACCCACAAGACTTGTGGCTTGTATGAAAATGCTTTGCAACAGATCTCGCAGACTGGTCCTTATAGTTCCCTTGGTGCTACCTACCAGTATACTCTCTTGCACCCAAAAACCCACCTTTACCATTAACTTAGCCATTTTTCAAACATTGCTTCCAACTTTTAGAACCATGAGAAGAGAGATATCTAGGGACACATAGCATAATAAAAGTAGCCATTCTAGTCTACGACTCATTTTTAGCAATACTAAGAAAGTGTAATAATACTTGGGCACTAACTAATATTATAATATTCAGGCGATAATGGAAAATGGATCAAAAGCATGGCCTGGGTTTGCACAACAAGGTCAATGGATCTAAATAAATATAACTATAGGTTTTAATTGGACTAATTCAATTAATTCCTATGTGTTATAGCAATAACTAATTTGAAAACATGGGATCAATATGGTCAAGGTATGGGGTGTTACTTGCCTCTTGCGATTGGAACCTTTTAACTCTTCAACGAAAAATTCCGGGACATCCACGAGGGCTCCAAAACATCAGCTACACGAGGAACTACATGACACGCAAACAAGAAAAAAACTCTAAGAAAAACAAATAAACAAGGCAATGAAATATTATTATTAGTTAAAGTGTGGAATATGGAGAATTATGCAACTTGAATGGAGTGGATCGGAGGTAGGATGGGAAAGATATTGAGTTTAGAAGATCACATGAAATGATGAGAAACTTCTTGTGAAATTCTTCTGAAATTGGATAAGATGACCTAGAATGGTGTATGAGTCACATGGACCAAGTACACATTCAAGTAGAGCATGATTCTAGATGAATTTAGGAAGTTGAATGGATCGATTTGGAGGTAAAACGAAAAAGATATGAACTTTTGAAGTTCTGATTCATTCATCGGATTTTGACAATGACAAATCGAGATTAAATCAATCGAAGGTGATTGATCTAATCTAGATGAAGGAATAATGTCAGAATAATAGATCGGATTACAACAATGAACTGAATTGAATGAATAGATTCAAAAATTATAGAGTAATTCAATTAAATGGATGAAAGAAATAAAGAAAGAAGAGAGGTCCTGACATTGAGAAATTGATTTCATAGGGCACTCCCAACCCTCCATGTAGGATGGTTTCTTAGGTATTTATTGTTGTTGTAGCAATTTTGTTAGCTACAGCACAGGTTTAGTATGTGTGGATACGGAGTGTAAAATGAACCTCGAAGGGTTCTCTTAGAAGGAGAAAGGATTTATACTGGCTTGGGCCTCCCCTAGGGGATAATAGCCCTATGTCTAGTTTGTGGTGGATTTGGCATGGTATGCCACAGTATGGAGTAGTAAATTCCAGGGTCTCATGTCCCTGGAGAAGGTGTCCCGCTACAAGGGCTTGGCCCTGCTTTTATAGGCACGCAGGCCTAAAGGAAAAGACCAAAATGCCCTCTATAAGCCCTAGGCTCATAGGGGTAAAAAGGGAAAAAGGAGCTAGCTACTGTACAAAAGTGCTTTACAACTTTACAGACGTGTCAGACAACGTCACACTTTGACCAGCTAAACGACATACCAGGGGCGGAGGGGCCCCTGGTATGGCTTCTACACTGTAGCGAGGCGTAGATATTTCCTGGGTTCGGAGTAGGGGCCGGAGCTCTTCTAGCGGAGGCTGCGAAGGAGGCTTCGGAGTACACTCTGAAGGGGGCTTCGAAGCATACTCCGAACTAGGCTCCGAACTGGGTTCTTGGAGACTTGGCTTTGAACTGGCCGGAGAGGGTCCGGAGACTGGTTCTGAGGAGATCCGAAAGGAGCTCGAAGGTTAACTCCGAACAAAGCCTGAAGGTTAACTCCGAGCAAGGCTCGAAGGCTAACTCCGGACAAGGCCCGGAGGCTAGCTTCGAAGTTAGCCTGAGACAACTTCTAGCAATCTTCAAGGAATCTTGAGGTCTTCGCTCCGGAGGGTTCCGAGGGACCCCGCTCTAGAGGGCTTCAACGAGGAGCGGTGGCTTCGCCCCAATGGGCTCCGAAGTGTACCCTGGGACTTGGAAATAGCTTCTTCGGGAGGGAACAGGCTTCGACAGTGTTGGGCTCCGAGCTGAAGGCTGTCGGAGGCTGACGTCATTTGGCCCCTGTTCAAGGGAAAACCATTCCCCCAACAGTAGCCCCTCGCGTGCAGGCCTTCAGGACAAAGGGGTGTGCGCGCCCTTGGGACAAATGACCAAAAATTACAACTTCAGGGAAAAGAGGCCTTCGGAGCTTGGACCGAAGGTGCCTTCGAAATGCGCAAGTGATAACTGCATGCGTCAGCTGTCAGAATGACCTTGGGGAGATCAACTGACTCCGCAACGGCTATAAATTTGACCGTTACCGCGCGCTGGGCCGCTTCGTCTTCGCTGGAGGCCCACCTGGCAGTGGGTTCGGCCCACGAACTGTCGGGATTTTACCGCCTATAAATAGGGGTTTACCTCGTGCGGCTTTGGCATGCTCTCATTTGCATTCTTCTCAGTGCCTTGCATCCTTCGCTCTCCTCTCCTTCTTAGCTGCACACGAAGCTCCCCTCGCTAGCTTTTAGCCCCTCGCGCCAAAGTCCCACCAAAATGCCGAAGAAGGCAACTTCGAAGGCCTTGGCCTTGGGCCCGAGCTCAAGCTCCGCCCAACTGCAGGTAGTGGCAGCCGTGGCAGCGAAGCCCATACCGAGGCGGCTGGGGCCGAGGGACCTTCAGACGCCATCCGACAAGTTTGAGCAAACGCTGGAGATGAGGGCTTCGATCTCCACAAAGGAGTCTGTCCGGAGGGCCTGCGAAGGGAGGATTGCAGCGAAGATCCAACACATAGTCCCGGAGAAGTCGGAGGCCATACCGGGGCCTAGGGCTGATGAAGTGGTGTTGTTCGAAGCCTTCTTCGAAGCCGGCCTCGGGCTGCCAGCAGTGGGGATGTTGAGCGAAGTCCTGAGGGCTTATAACCTCGAACTTCCTCACCTTTCACCCAACGCCGTGGCGAGGCTTGCTGTCTTTGAGTGGGCCATGAGGGCCAAAGGTTGCGAGGGTCGCGCAGACGTCTTCGTCGCCCTCCACGATGCCAACTGCCAACCGAAGCAGAGGGAGGGAACAGACCGCGTCAAGAGGGCGTTGGCCTTCCGCAGTGCAAACTTCAAGCTTCGGAGGGAGTACCAAGATGCCTTCCTAGCGAGGGCCGCCAACAGCAAATGGTACTCGAAGTGGGATCAAGAGTGGTTCTACGCCTCCGTCAGCACGAACTCTCCCCTTCGGAGTACCAATGCCCTTATCTCATATCGGCACGAAGGGGTGGTGAAGACCAGCCCGGACACCCTTCACTCGAGGATCTCGCTCCTTCGGAGGGTTGCCACGAAGATGAGCATGAGGGACCTCGCGGATGAGTTCATCACCCTCCGGCTCAGCCCCCTTGCGCGCTCTTGGCCCGAGGGGCTCTTCCAAGCTTCAGGCTGAGGGGGCCTAAACGAGCTCGCCTTTGAACGCCTCTGTAAGACTTCGAAACATTTCCACTTTCATACTTCGCCAAAATCTTTATCCTGACTTGAATCTTTATGAAGCTCATCTTGATGTGAGGACTCCGGAGGAGGCCATCGTGGCGGCGGAGCTTGTTGTTGGGGCTCCGACACCGGAGGAGCAAGCCGAGCGGCTTGCTTCGGTGGGGTCCTGGGATCACCGGAATAGGGTGTGGACCCTGCTCGGCTTCGAAGAGGTCCCTGCCCTGCCGGACTTCTCCCACCTCGCAACTTCGACGGACGGCGCCAAGAGGAAGAGAGGGGATGACGACGAGCCCGAAACTTCGAGGGCTAGGCTGGAGGCCCCCACGACTGAAGCCCCTACTCCGAATGAGGCAGCGGCGGAGCCCACAAGTGCTCTGACTACCAAGAAGGCAGCGAAGGCTTCGAAGGTGACGACTTCGGGCGTGAAGGCCGACACGCCAGCCTCGCAGCGAAAGGACTGGGGGCACACATTGACCCCTCTTCCTTTGAAGAAATCTCTGACGAAGGTAAACGCTTCAAACATACTTCTCTTCAATATGTGGATTTTGACATGGACTTTTTTGCAGAGGATGATGTCGGTGCGAGGCCCACCTCGGCAAAGCTGGCAGAGGCCAACGCTGGTGCGAGGTCCACCTTGGCGAAGCCAGTAGAGACCTCCGGCAGCAGCAGAAGTGGCAGCAGCGGCAGTAGCTCAGAGTCCGATGGCTCCTCGTCTGAAGAAGACAGAGGCAGTGGCCGCGACAAAGGGGACCCTCAAAGCGACGAGGACGTCGAGGTGGTGGAGCTAAGCCCAGCCATGCCGAAGCCTGCGCAGGCGGTTGCGGTGGAGGAGATTGTCCAGTCTCTTCGGCCGAAGGGGGCCATGATGGAGGTGGCCATCAACAGCTTCCGCGAGGGCTGTGCAGCTGCGGAGGCAGGGGACTTAGTGGCTCAACACAGCCGCTCGAACCCCATGGAACTCTTCATCAATGCGAACAAAGCCCTTATGCAGGTGAGCGAAGTCCTATATAGCCTTCGAGTTATACCTTCATCTTCAATCAACACTTATGATTTCTTGAATTATTTCAGGCCTTCGCACTGAACGCAGCAGCTTCGTCTTCTGCGAATAGGCGGATGATGCGCTTGGCGGAGGAGAAGGAGGCCCTCCGATGCGATGTCTCGGTGGAAGCCGAGAAGCGAAGGAGGGCTAAAGCTTGCACACCCCTTTGTCCCCTCGCGTGCAGGCCTTCGGGACAAAGGGGTGTGCGCGCCCTTGGGACAAATGACCAAAAATTACAACTTCAGGGAAAAAAGGCCTTCGGAGCTTGGACCGAAGGTGCCTTCGAAATGCGCAAGTGATAACTGCATGCGTCAGCTGTCAGAATGACCTTGGGGAGTTCAACTGACTCCGCAACGGCTATAAATTTGACCGTTACCGCGCGCTGGGCCGCTTCGTCTTCGCTGGAGGCCCACCTGGCAGTGGGTTCGGCCCACGAACTGTCGGGATTTTACCACCTATAAATAGGGGTTTACCGCGTGCGGCTTTGGCACGCTCTCATTTGCATTCTTCACAGTGCCTTGCATCCTTCACTCTCCTCTCCTTCTTAGCTGCACACGAAGCTCCCCTCGCTAGCTTTTAGCCCCTCGCGCCGAAGTCCCACCAAAATGCCGAAGAAGGCAACTTCGAAGGCCTTGGCCTTGGGCCCGAGCTCGAGCTCCACCCAACTGCAGGTAGTGGCAGCCGTGGCAGCGAAGCCCACATCGAGGCGGCTGGGGCCGAGGGACCTTCAGACGCCATCCGACAAGTTTGAGCAAACGCTAGAGATGAGGGCTTCGATCTCCACAGAGGAGTCTGTCCGGAGGGCCTGCGAAGGGAGGATTGCAGCGAAGATCCAACTCATAGTCCCGGAGAAGTCGGAGGCCATACCGGGGCCTAGGGCTGATGAAGTGGTGTTGTTCGAAGCCTTCTTCGAAGCCGGCCTCGGGCTGCCAGCAGTGGGGATGTTGAGTGAATTCCTGAGGGCTTACAACCTCGAACTTCCTCACCTTTTGCCCAACGCTGTGGCGAGGCTTGCTGTCTTTGAGTGGGCCATGAGGGCCGAAGGTTGCGAGGGTCGCGCAGACGTCTTCGTCACCCTCCACGATGCCAACTACCAACCGAAGCCGAGGGAGGGAAGAGACCGCGTCAAGAGGGCGTTGGCCTTCGGCAGCGCAAACTTCAAGCTTCGGAGGGAGTACCAAGATGCCTTCCTAGCGAGTGCCGCCAACAGCAAATGGTACTCGAAGTGGGATCAAGAGTGGTTCTACGCCTCCGTCGGCACGAACTCTCCCCTTCGGAGTACCAATGCCCTTATCTCATATCGGCACGAAGGGGTGGTGAAGACCAGCCCGGACACCCTTCACTCGAGGATCTCGCTCCTTCGGAGGGTTGCCACGAAGATGAGCATGAGGGACCTCGCGGACGAGTTCTTCACCCTCCAGCTCAGCCCCCTTGCGCGCTCTTGGCCCGAGGGGCTCTTCCAAGCTTCAGGCTGAGGGGGCCTAACGAGCTCGCCTTTGAATGCCTCTGTAAGACTTCGAAACATTTCCACTTTCATACTTCGCCAAAATCTTTATCCTGACTTGAATCTTTATGAAGCTCATCTTGAAGTGAGGACTTCGGAGGAGGCCATCGTGGCGGCGGAGCTTGTTGTTGGGGCTCCGACACCGGAGGAGCAAGCCGAGCGGCTTGCTTCGGTGGGGTCCTGGGATCACCGGAATAGGGTGTGGACCCTGCTCGGCTTCGAAGAGGTCCCTGCCCTGCCGGACTTCTCCCACCTCGCAACTTCGATGGACGGCGCCAAGAGGAAGAAAGGGGATGACGACGAGCCCGAAACTTCGAGGGCTAGGCTGGAGGCCCCCGCGACCGAAGCCCCTACTCCGAATGAGGCAGCGGCGGAGCCCACAAGTGCTCTGACTACCAAGAAGGCAGCGAAGGCTTCGAAGGTGACGACTTCGGGCGCGAAGGCCGACACGCCAGCCTCGCAGCGAATGGACTGGGGGCACACATTGACCCCTCTTCCTTTGAAGAAATCTCTGACGAAGGTAAACGCTTCAAACATACTTCTCTTCAATATGTGGATTTTGACATGGACTTTTTTGCAGAGGATGATGTCGGTGCGAGGCCCACCTCGGCAAAGCCGGCAGAGGCTGACGCTAGTGCGAGGTCCACCTTGGCGAAGCCAGTAGAGGCCTCCGGCAGCAGCAGAAGTGGCAGCAGTGGCAGTAGCTCATAGTCCGATGGCTCCTCGTCTGAAGAAGACAGAGGCAGTGGCCGCGACAAAGGGGACCCTCAAAGCGACGAGGACGTCGAGGTGGTGGAGCTAAGCCCAGCCATGCCGAAGCCTGCGCAGGCGGTTGCGGCGGAGGAGATTATCCAGCCTCTTCGGCCGAAGGGGGCCGTGATGGAGGTGGCCATCAACAGCTTCCGCGAGGGCTGTGCAGCTGCGGAGGCAGGGGACTTAGTGGCTAACTCAGCCGCTCGAACCCCATGGAACTCTTCATCAATGCGAACAAAGCCCTTATGCAGGTGAGCGAAGTCCTATATAGCCTTCGAGTTATACCTTCATCTTCGATCAACACTTATGATTTCTTGAATTCTTGCATGCCTTCGCACTGAACGCAGCAGCTTCGTCTTCTGTGAATAGGCGGATGATGCGCTTGGCAGAGGAGAAGGAGGCCCTCCGATGCGATGTCTCGGTGGAAGCCGAGAAGGGAAGGCGGGCTAAAGCTTGCACACCCCTTTGTCCCCTCGCGTGCAGGCCTTCGGGACAAAGGGGTGTGCGCGCCCTTGGGACAAATGACCAAAAATTACAACTTCAAGGAAAAGAGGCCTTTGGAGCTTGGACCGAAGGTGCCTTCGAAATGCGCAAGTGATAACTGCATGCGTCAGCTGTCAGAATGACCTTGGGGAGATCAACTGACTCCGCAACGGCTATAAATTTGACCGTTACCGCGCGCTGGGCCGCTTCGTCTTCGCTGGAGGCCCACCTGGCAGTGGGTTCGGCCCACGAACTGTCGGGATTTCTTGAATTCTTTCAGGCCTTCGCACTGAACGCAGCAGCTTCGTCTTCTGCGAATAGGCGGATGATGCGCTTGGCGGAGGAGAAGGAGGCCCTCCGATGCGATGTCTCGGTGGAAGCCGAGAAGCGAAGGCGAAGGGTGAGGATGAGACGGCGAGGGCTGAGGCAGAGGGGCCGAAGGCCAAGGCTAGCAAGGCTAAGGAAGCCTTGGCCTCGGAGATCGATAGGCTCCGCGCGGAGCTCAAAGCTGCGAAGGACGCCGAAGCCCGACAGGCGAAGGAGAACTCCGAACTCCGCCAACGGGCTCAGTCACTTGAGAACTTCGTCATTGCCAACATCGGCGAAGCCACTCAGAGCCTGACTGAAGTCCTTCAACAGATAGGGACCGAATGTCGGGCTCCAGACTTCGGCGACCAGGATCCGATTGGGGACCGCACCGCGTTCTTGAAGGTGGTGGCTTCGACGGCGGAGCAGTCTCTGAAGGGCTTTGCCCTGATGGCCGGCCAAGTGGCGGGCCAAGGAGTGTTGCAAATGCTTCGCGACGCGAGGTGCAACCACCTCGAAGCAGCAACCTCCGTGACTCTGGTGGCCTTCGGAGGCCAACACTTGGTGACGCCTCTGGCTGGCGTCCGCGGAGCTTGGCGGCAACTTCAGGAGCCTTGGAAGGAACAAGGTTGAAAAGCAGTCCTCGACCTTCAGAAGGCCCTCCGCCTTCGCCGAGCCAAAGCACTTGCTTCGCCCAATCAGCCTTCGACCTCGACACCTCCGCCTCCGAAGGTGTAGATCTCCTTAGGCTCCTTGTAATTCTTAGTTGTAGGCTTTGTAAAAACTTATCAGCTTATTAATATGAATGCGGGGTTCTTTATACCTTCCCAGGCTCAGCCTCCGAATGTTGACTTTGAAGTGCTTGAGGACTCTGAAGAACTTTGCCAGTTATGGGCAGTCCTCTAGGTAGCTAGATCCGAAGGCCCCCCTCGGTTTAAGCTTCCGATGGGGCCTAACGGCGAAGCCATCCCCGAAGTAGTTCAGGATCTGTTGGCCATCGTTAAGACGGAGTCTCTTCGGAGTTCCTCACCTTTGCCTCCGCGAACAGCCTTGGCTAGCGATGAAGCCTTAGATTTTTCTGCCTTCGACACGGCGCCGCCTGCCTCGCAGACTTGGAGCGACCTACAAAGTGGAAGGCGAGGTCTGCGGGCTCCGAGGCATGGACGAACCAGACGTGGGAGAGCAGGCTCCGATGAAGCTTCGTCCAGCCGAGGGAGCCTTGGCCGAAAGAAGGGCAAGCGAGGGCTAGGGCCTCGAGCTCACTTTTTCTTAGGCTTAGATACATATTACTCGTAGTTTTGTTTTCGAAGTACATTTGTAACATACTTCTCAATTATTATTCAATGGAGTTTATTGTATTTGCATACTTTGTTTGAATGCTTCGCATTACCTGATGGCTTCGAACATTTTAGCTTGTCACGCTCGTACTGCGTATTACATTCGCACACTTTGCATACATGCTTCCCCCCTTGCTCGTGGCAGCTAGGGACTTAGCCGTTGATGGTGCGGGCAATAAAAATGCGAAGGGGTGCGCCCTTTTGGCGGCTTCAGATGCTTGGAATACATTGAGCGAAGGCCTCTTTTGGGCTTCGAACGCGTTAATTTGGAGCGAAGCAAGGCTTCAGCGTAGCCAAAATAAGTGAAGCATGCTTCGGCATGCTATGATTTAAATGCTGTGCGTGAGCAAGGCTCCGAAATGCACTTAGATTTTAAGAGAAGTATGTCTTCGACATACTTAATTTTTAGCTTAGATCATGTCACGCGAAGCGAGGCTTCGGTGCGTGTTTAGATAGCGAAGCAAGGCTTCTAGAGCTTGGTCCTGTAGTGAAAAGGATATTTGGTGTGGATTCACCAAACCTGTGATTTTGAGCCACCTTCGACTCTGAGCCACCTTCGACTCAGAATACCGAGAACGGATCTCGGAATTCTGGGATAATTCCAGACGATGGCTTGGAGTCCTTGGACGCATCGGGCTAGTGGCCCGGAGTCCTTCTAGCCCATTGCTACGGGCTCAGAGGCACTGTGTAGCCTTCGGCGGGGTACTCTGGATTTTGTAAAGCGAAGCGAGGCTTCGAATTTTAAATAAGGTGAAGCAAAGCTTCTGGCCTTTGATAAGGCGAAGCAAGGCTTCAAATTTTTCCAATAAGATGGAGCAAAAGTTTGCTTTAGAGGCGAGGTGAGGCTTCGAATTTAATGCGAAGCAGGGCTTCGATTTTATATCAGAGTGATTGCAAAATTGTACATCGAAGTGGTACTTCGGATAGTGTACATACCTCGTAAAGTAAGCGAAAGCTTGCCTCGCAGCCCCTTTGGCTTCGACGGCCTTCGACATTCGAAGCGGAGCCCCTTGCTGGACAGTGAGCTCCGAAATGCAAAGGATGGGGAAGGTGAAGATGGCCTTCGAGCTGCACCCCTCAAGCGTACTTCGATTTGCAGGCAGTGGCAGAGAACTTAGCTTTTAGGACTAAGTTCCCCACGGACGGCGCCAACTGTTGTAGCAATTTTGTTAGCTACAACACAGGTTTAGTATGTGTGGATACGAAGTGTAAAATGAACCTCGAAGGGTTCTCTTAGAAGGAGAAAGGATTTATACAGGCTCAGGCCTCCCCTAGGGGATAATAGCCCTACGTCTAGTTTGTGGTGGATTTGGCATGGTATGCCTCGGTATGGAGTAGTAAATTCCAGGGTCTCATGGCCCTGGAGAAGGTGTCTTGCTACAAGGGCTTGGCCCTGCTTTTATAGGCACGCGGGCCTTAAGGAAAAGACCAAAATGCCCTCTATAAACTCTAGGCTCATAGGGGTAAAAAGGGAAAAAGGAGCTAGATACTGTACAAAAGTGCTTTACAGCTTTACAGACGTGTCAGACAACGTCACACTTTACCAACTAAATGACATACCAGGGGCGGAGGGGCCCCCGGTATGGCTTCTACACTGTAGCGAGGCGTAGATATTTCCTGGGGTCGTAGTAGGGGCCGGAGCTCTTCTAGCGGATGCTGCGAAGGATGCTTCGGAGTACACTCCGAAGGGGGCTTCGAAGCATACTCCGAACTGGGCTCTGAACTAGGGTCTTGGAGACTTGGCTTTGAACTGGCCGGAGAGGGTCCGGAGACTGGCTCTGAGGAGCTCCGAAAGGAGCTCGAAGGTTAACTCCAAACAAAGCCTGAAGGTTAACTCCGAGCAAGGCTCGAAGGCTAACTCCGGACAAGGCCCGGAGGCTAGCTTCAAAGTTAGTCTGAGACAGCTTCTGGCAATGTTCAAGGAATCTTGAGGGCTTCGCTCCGGAGGGTTCCGAGGGACCCCGCTCTAGAGGGCTTCGACGAGGTGCGGGGGCTTCACCCCAGCGGGCTCCAAAGTGTACCCTAGGACTTGGAAACAGCTTCTTCGGGAGGGAACAGGCTTCGACAGTGTTGGGCTCCGAACCGAAGGCTGTCGGAGGCTGACGTCATTTGGCCCCTGTTCAAGGGAAAACCATTCCCCCAACAATTGTGCTGCCACATAGGAAAAAATGTGATGTGACAAGTTATTTAACGAGGAGATATAGTAGAATATGAAGAAACCATGTCTTAAGTAAGACATAATGTCTTCACTATATCCAAGACTTGGATGGAAGTGATTGGATGAGAGGAGGAGAGAAAAAAAATAGTAGTATAAAAAATTTATTATAAATTCATACTAAGAAACTAAAGTTGGGAACATAGTTTCAAGATATAATGTCTTGCTGACATGCCAAAATAAGACCTCACCTAAGAAACTATGGGTTGGGACTGCCCTTATTTTCTCTTTTTGGGTACTATAGCAGGCATGCAGCAGGAGGGGAGGCAGTGCATGACGGACACAGGGGCATGACGCTGTGGCGGCTTGCCGGAGGTGGCAGGCAATAGGGGCGTCGAGCCGATAGTGATTCAGCGATGGTGGCATGAGGCGGAGCGGCGGTGGCTCACGGTTCTAGGAAGAGGAGAGGTTGGGGCTGGCTTTATATAGGGGATGAGGAGGAGACAAGGCGCTAAATTTTTAGGATGCCAGTTGGAGTCCATGGCGGCTAAGAAAGGTAGGGCTAGAGCAGGGAGCAATGCACGGACTTGGCCAGATCGGGCTGAGGTGGCGCGATGGGCTAGAGGCGGCATGGGCCGGGCTTCGGACATGGGAGGAGGCAGGAGCGGGATAGCAGGAGGGAAGGGAAGAGGAGGGAGAGAGATGAGAGGGCGGCAGGAGGTTGAAGAACACGGGAGGAAGAAGACCTGCACGGGAAAGAAAAGAGAAGAAAGAGAAAAGGAAAAGGTGGAAAGAGAAAAGGCGAAGAAAATAAAAGAAAAGAAAAGAAAAGAAAAAGATTGGGAAAAATGTAAAACTATTTTTCTAAAAAATAAATTTGTATTTTTGAGAAAAAGTGAAAAGTTTTTTGAAAGCTTGAAATTTAACAAAAATTTAGAAATTTTGGATTTCAAAGAAATAACGCTTGTATATTTTAAATAATAAACGGTGGTTCAGAAAATCAATAAATTTTGTATTCGCGTCGAAATTAGAAATTCCGAACATGAACATAAAACCAAGGTTTTGAATTTATTTTTGGGAATTCAAAATCTAAAAAGAATTTCAAAAGGAGTTTTTTACAGAATGTAAACCACACAGTTAAAATTGGAATTTTAAATTCACGAACGAAAATATAATATTGATTCCTCTGAATTTACGACGACAAAATAGAGAGATGGTTGAGGATTAAGATTTCAAACTCAACCGAAAATAAATAGGAATTTAATTTCTTTTCAATTTAAAGTTATTTATTGAAATATTATGGGTTACTATTCTAGTTGCAAAATCATTAATTAAAATAATCCTAAATAGATTTGAGGTAGGAGAAATTTACTAGAAATTCCCATAGCCGAATTTGATTTGTTTTTACTTTATTTTAATTGAAACGATTTATCATATATTGTATTCACACAACATTCCAGATGAAACATATTTTATTAATTAACATTAGAGACTTCTCATGAAGTGATATTGATTATATCTTAATTAATTCCTTTGCGCAAAAAATTCTAGAAAATTGTTGGGACACAACTTAGAGCAAGGAGAATTTTGGAAAAAATAATCCACTTGCGATTTATTTTTAACTGAAATTTTTAAGCCCATATTTTAGCTTCATTGTTTATCACTTTACAATGATTCTTTTTCTTGAAATTCATTTATTAATTTCATTATTTTATTTTAACTCCTGACAAAAATTAGGGTGTTACACATTCAGAGGGCACCTGCATCGACGATGAACCCTAAAGTTAAACCCTGGCCATTTAGAGGATGAGGCATTGACATGATTGGCCTAATCTACCCAGTGTCAAAGGGCATAAATTCATATTGGCATCTACTGACTACTTCACAAAATGGGTAGAGGTCGTTCCACTCAAGAAGGTGACTTTCGTCGATGCTATTGAATTCATCAAAGAACACATAGTATACCGGTTCGGGATTCCATAGACCATCACCACAAATTAGGGGGGAATTTTTGTATCTGAAGAATTCCAGTAATTCATAGCCATTACCGGAATCAAGCTCTTAAATTCATCGTCATATTATGTGCAAGACAATGGGCAAGCTAAAGCGTCCAATAAGAGTTTGATCAAGTTGATAAAGTGGAAGATTAATGAGTAGCCGAAGTGTTGGCATCGGTCTCTATTAGAGGCACTTTGTGATTATCGGATGGCGTGTTATGGCTCTACTCAGGTGCCACCATACCAGCTAGTCTACGACCATGAAGCAATACTACCTTGGGAAAATAATATCGGCTCAAGAAGGATAGCACTACAAAACCAACTAACAACCGATGATTATTATAACTTAATGATAGATGGCATAAACGATGTAGCGTAGATCCGATTGAGAGCCCTTGAAAGGATTGAGGAGAACAAATCAAGAGTTGCCAGGTACTATAATAAAAAGGTGGTGCCTAAGTCATTTGAAGAGTTAGATCTCATGTTGAAACTTATCCTAATGATTGGGTCCAAAGACAATCAGTTCGGTAAGTGGTCACCTAATTTTGAAGGACCATTCCGGATACATCAAGCGGTGCCTGGTAACACCAATTTGCTTGAAGGTTTAGATGGAGAAGTGTTTAGAAAAACATTGAATGGAAAATATCTAAAGAATTATTTCCCGAGAGTTTGGATAAATGCCTAAGGATCTACACGGAACACAGAAACATCCAATACCAAGGGTATCGCCTTTAGATGGTCGATGGTAAAACAATGTCCTTAGACACAAGAGAATGCAAGACAAATTCAGATATCAATAGCAATATATTACAAAAGTACAGTATTCCAGGGGTTACATGACATCCATCACAGTCGTTCATGGTTGAAGAAGAAAAAGAAAGGAAGAAGATGAAGGGTTAATACAGTATGGAGCCGATACTCTAAATATATACTGCAAAGTGCTAGAAGATCAAGGGTTTTAGCTACTAGTGTTGGATTTGAATAGACTTTTGAAAAGACATGGTGCAGAGGGCTTTAATGATCGATAATTTCGAAGAATTATCTATACTTATGCTCCGAAACTGGGGGGCATGTGTTGATGCCAAGATATAGTAAAGGCCCTATTGACGCCAAGAGTTGGTAAAAGCCTAGGCCCATCAGGAGTGTCGCATGGTCAATAGAAGTCAAAGAAGTCTGATTAAAGGGTGATCAAAGAAATTCCATCCAGGTGGTTATACGCAGCCAGATACGAAGGAGCCGATAGGGATGAATAAATATAGAGACAAATCTAGAATCGGTTATAGTTATCGTAATGGACGACAAGTCTTCGAACCATAAATATGTAATTATTAGTTAGATTAGTCAAATAGATAAACACAACCACAAATAAACTACTCTTAACGCATCGCCACCCTTGGCTTCAAAGGTTAATCCCGGCGGGACTTGGCACTCGAAGCTAGGCTACATCGTTTTGATCTTCAACGAAGAGGTGAGTCCCACCACCCCGATAGTGATAACAACTAGAATGGTGTTTTCAAGGCTGCATTGTATCGATCTCTTGAGGCATTGGCCTGGTCAGTACAACCTCTAGTTTATCTTTGTGTATTTGCGAGGTCTAAGGCTACATCATTACGAACTCTTAGATTGATGTGAGTTAGGTGGAGTGGTTCAAGTCTTCATAGGTTGAGTTTGACATCTTGATCTCTTGTATTTGATTCATTATGTGCACAATTCATCTAAATAAGGCATGCACGATATGATAAAGTACTTGTTGACGCCAAAATTTGGTAAAGCCTAGGCCCACTAAAGATACCACACGGTGAACATAAGTCAACGATGATCTGATCAAATATGGTCAAGGAAGCCCGTTTATGCTGTTACAAGATGACCGGGCGCCGAATAGCCGATGGAGATAAAGATAAAAAGAAGATAAGGATTATCATAATTGGTTTGGATGAAGTGTTTGGACGGCAAGTCTTTGGACAATAAATATGTACCCCTATTTAGCTTAAAAACACACATCTCTATCAAACAACTACTCGGCGCATCACCACCCCTGGCTTCTAAGATATTAATCTCAAGCAGGATTCGACACTCAGAGCTGGGTTGCATCATTCCGATCTCTGGCGAAGAGGTGAGTCCTGCAACCCCCGATGACCATGTCGACTAGGTCAGCATCCTCATAGCTGCATCAATTTGATGTCTTGAGGTGAACATCGAAACAGTATGGTCGTCGATTGTCCTCGGTGTATTAGCTAGGTATAAGGCTGCATCAGATTGATCTCTTAGATTGTTGTGATCTAGGTGTGATAGTTTGAGGCTTCAACGGTTAGGTCCGACATTTCTTGCTATTATATCTCTTTCATGTTGTATACCGTTCATCTAAATAAAGCATGTCTGATACTTTGACATATTATTAAGATCATTGTGACTAGCCCTTGTCTTGGTTAGGTTTGATCTAGTTATTGTGATGATTTTCATGAAATAGACATGTCATATAGCACATTTTATTTATTTCTGTCAAAGTACAAGCCGATAGGTTATCTTCAATTCAACACCATATCATACCCACCATCAGAAAGCACTCATCGGCCCACATGCGTAAATTATCTATCTCATCAGCCGATGGCGTGCTCGCCCGATTGCTTCAGCCGTGGTCATCGGCCCTATAGCTGATCTGCATGATATAACATGATTTCACTATATCTGTCATAGTCATCAGATCGCTAGCCAATTGACTATTCTACTAATGTTATCCTTTCAGTTTCCTTATCAATTGCAGGTTCAAACTGATTGGCACGCCTTGAACCCTTTTTTGAGAACGTATGTGTTGGTGCAACGGATTACGCTAGCAGGTTCTATAAGATCAAGAACTCACAAACGAAGTGTTTGTGAATGTGGACTATCTCAAGCCTCCGAATAAGATAATAGCTCGAAGTAGTTCGAAGTGGTGTATTGAATATCTGAATATTTGATGCCTATTACAGGGTGAGAAGGGCGGTATTTATAGGTAAAACCTCTGAGGAAAAGACGTTTTTACCCCTCAATTACAACTGACATAGTGGAAACTATTTCGGTATCCCGAATAGGGCTAATATGGTAAAATATATTCGAAGGATGTCGACAGAGTAGACGTCCCACCCTTATGGTTGTTTCCCATTCTGTAGGGGAAGCCTTTTGGAGGATCTCTTCGGACCGAAGCCTAGATGGACCCTCCAACTTCAAGTCCTTCAACCGAGAGACAAGTCTTGGGCTCCGAGATTATGATTTGCCTTTATCTTGGAATCTTGAGGATCATGAGGATGAAGTATTTTCCTTCAATAGTAGCCCCTCGAATACGCTTCTCCGAATTTACTGTATAGCAAGGAGAGCAGTATACGCAAGAAATATTTTCATTCTCAGGGACATAGAAAAAATTCAAGGTATTATAACCATTCCAAGCGTCTTCATCATCGAAGGTGTATCGAATCTAGACTTCAAGCTTGAACCTCCATATGATGGCTCCGAAACAAAGTGAATCGATACGATTGTAGTGCATCGCAAAGAGCCGTTATTTTTATGTCGTTACTCCTCAAATAGCCTTAGACCTTTTGAGAAAGCAACCGACGCAAAGATTTACGACTGGTTCACACTATTTCACCTTCTGGCCCTGCATGTCATTGACAAGGGTTGGATCTGCAAGTGTGAAAACATACACGAATCGTAGTAAACGAGAACGGAGCAGTTATAAAAGGGGAAAGTGACCGGCAGAGGAAAGCTTTTAGAGAACTTTGGTGCTAAAGACTTTCCACACTTCCATCTTCAACCTTTCTCTCTGATACTCTCGAGCATTCCTCCAATGGCGAGAACCAGCGCGAAAGTGCCGACGGCAGTGGGGACCTTGGCATAGAGGCAAGCCTAGGATATATCTGCAGTAGCGCCAATGGCAGGATCCCCCGGGGTTCTTGGCCCAAGAACCCACGGGAACTCTGCCCACCATCCAAGAAGCCACTGAAGCAAGCATTCATCCTCGTGCGATCAACTTGCTCGGCGGAATCCATCGAGGAAGCGGTGAGCGGGAAGTTGGGTCCGGGAATGAAGACTTAGGTTCCCGGAGAAGAAGTGACCCCTGCGCCAAGGAGAGGAGAAGTCATCGTATTCGATGCTTTCTTTGAAGCGGGACTAGGCCTTCCTTCAATAGATTTCTTCGCAGAAGTGCTGGAGATGTTCCACATCACTCTGCCGCAGCTGTCTCGAACTCCATAGCCATATTAGCTATCTTCGAGTGGGCCCTCCGAGTTGAAGGATGCGAGGGGAGGTCCGAAGTATTCACAGCTACCCATGAAGCTTCGTGCCAACCAAAACCGCAAGATGTGTCTAGGGACTCCAAGTGGTTAGTTGCCTTCGGGAGCGTCAACTTTTAGCTTCGGAAAGAACACCTGAAGAATTTCCCGGCGAAAGCGATCAACGACCGGTGGTATTATGACTGGATACTTCGGTAGTTTTATGCCGAGGTCGGAGAAGACTCCAATCTTGCAGGTCCCCTGCAAGAAATATGGTACCGGAGGGAGGCGAAAGTGACTCCGGACCCAAGCCTACTTTCAACGCGGCTTGGGTTATTGTCTTCAGTGGCCAAGCGCATGAGTATGCGGGACTTGTGAGGAGCCATGTTGAAGAGCATGGGCCTCATGGCTCCAGATGTGATGAGTTATTGTCAACGGAAGTCAAAGAGGACATGAAGAGAAGAGAAGACATGTTGTGTCTGGGCCGCATGTGACTCAGGTACACGGACGACGAGTGATTGCTGGGCTGAGGGAGATGTGGAATCGGGCCGGCCCAATCCGGGTACCCAGTGCGAAGACGGTGGACGCTTTGTCAGTTTTGGCGCAAAACTGATCGCTGATCTCGGATCTGACCGTTCTGAGGTGAAGCCGTAGCTGCTGCGAAAGCTCCGAGTCAGGACAAGTTATCTTTATTTAAGATTTTACTATTTTTCCTTTAGGCCCACAGTCTGTCAGTCGAGTCTGTAAAAAACCCGAAGGGCATTTCGGTCTTTTCCATTTTTATTTCAGCGTCTGTAAAAACCCTAGGGGTATTTTTGCATTTTCTCATTTATTGGGCTGCCTATAAAATGGCCCCAATACCCTAGGGTTAGGGTTACCCATTTTTGAAATACACTTTCCCAATTTCTGAAATCGTGGGTCACCTTTTTTCCTGCGTTTCTTTCTTCTCCGCCGCTGGTGATTTTTCTTCCGTTCTGGAAATCGTCGTCGCCACGTTTTGGCTTCTCATCTGCGCGCCGCTCTGTTCTTCTGCCGAAGTGCACAGCAACTAGCGAAGCACCGTAGCTAGCAGCATAGGCAGCTTGTGCTAGCCCATAGCGGCAGCCTAGGCGCTAGCCCCTAGTGGTAGCCTTGGCTAGCTTGAGGTAGCAGCTAGCGTTGCACAGCGCACCTAGCGGCTAGGCTCTACCCACAGGATAGGTAGCCACTTGCCTCTACGCCAGCCTAGCAGCAGCTAGCGTGCGGCAGGAGCGCTGCAAGCAGCGGCATGAGGTTCCCGGTGGACTGCAGCAAGGCTTCTATAGGCAGTGCGTGGGTTCTCGGGGAGATCGCATATCACACAAAAATCAAGGTGTGTTGGGTGTTGGGAGAAGGCCATTGATTCGCAAGAATTTTTTAGGTGCCCATTCACCCCCTCTTGTCGCTACTTTCGGTCCTACTAGTCGTATCAAAGCCTGGTTAGGGTTTTTTTCCATACCTTAACCGGTTCTAAACCTAGGTAGTGATCATGACTTCTTCTGGAAAGGTCTCATCCCTGGAAGCTTTTGGCTATACTTATTGAAGACTCGCATGCGAGCCTATCTCATGAGCCAGAGCTCGGACATTTGGGATGTTTGTGTTCACGCTACTTTCACCATATTGCCTGTTGCTGAGCGTACATCCCCCAAGATAATTGCCCAGCATTAGAACAACAACAAAGCGGTGAACATTTTGTTTTCTGGTTTCGGTCCAACTGAGTTTGAGCGTGTGAGCCATCTTAGCACTACTAGAGAGATCTGGGCTACCCTCTAGGCACACCATGAGGGGATAGCCTAGGTCAAGGGTCGACTCTATCAGACCTACTAGCGTGAATATGAAAATTTCACTTAGAAGCTAGGTGAATCTGTTGAAGCCTTGTTTGGTCTTTTTCAATCGATCATCAACAAGCTTCGGGCCAACAAGGCCGAGGGAGTTCAGCTGGTCTCAGATCATGAGCAGGCGCTCAAGGTTCTTCATACCTTGGACCCTAAGATCTGGGAGATCAAGGTATCCTCTATCATTGAGAGCACCTCTTATGATACCTTGACAATTTCAGAGTTGTTCAGCAAGCTCAAGGCCACAGAGGTTGATATCCAGTTAAGATCAAATCTCATAGGCTCTGGATCAAAACCCTGGCCCTTGCGACTCCTTCTGCTAACTCCTCTTCTATGAGATGTGCTGGGTTCTCCTTGATGTCTATCACTGAGGACTAGCTTGAGTCGCTAGGAGATGATGATCTGTGTTTGTTTAACAACTAGGTGCATCATGTCTATGATAAGCGAATGGTCAAAAGACACAGCACAAAATCCGGATGCTTTGAGTGTGGTGATCTAGATCATTTCATCGCCGACTACCCCAAGCGCAATGGTCACAAGAAGGGTAGCAGTGGTGGCTCCTACGACTCCGGCAAGCATGACAGCTCCTCCTTCACAAAGGGCAAGCCCAAGACAAGATTATTCCGAAAGGCCCTGAAGGACTACCAGCGTAAGAACAAGAAGCGAGACAATTCCTTCTTCGCCAAGATGGAGAGAAGCCGAAGAGTCGCTCACATCACCACCGAAGATCCCGCAAGAGATTCTTCTCAATGGCTCTTGGGGATAAGGAAGAGAAGGGCTCCCCCGACAACTCCGACGATGACGACGATGAAAAGGTATCCTCCTATGAACAAGAAGTCATTGATTTACTTGAAGAGAACCGTCAGGAGTTGAGATATTGGGAGAAACTGCTTAGAGGGGCTAAGAAGAGGATAGATGAGCTTGAGAGTGAGCTTGCCATGGCCAACGGCAGGATTGAGAGTCTATCTTCTTCCCCTTTCTACGGTGGTAGCTGTGAGTGCCCAAACTGTGAGGTGTTACTATGTGACCTGATGACTCTGAAGTCCAGGTACATAGAGAGGGTAGATGAGAGGGACGCTTTGTCCACTGAGCTTGAGAGCGCTCAGCTGGAGCTGAAAGATGCTCATGCCACTATCATCGTGTCCTGTGTTGACTGCCCATCCCACCTAGCTAGTTTAGCTGAGCTGAAATCCATGGGTGATGAGCAGTTGGGCGAGTTGGAGAGAGTCAGAGATGGATTAGAGCAGACTAGGCTAGAGCTTGAGACATTGTCAGTTCCACCCACTGTTTGTGAGAACTGCTTGTCTCTTAGATTGGAGTTGATCAAGCTGAAAGCTGAGAAGTCTGTATAAGTCGATAGAGAATGTGAGACCTGCTTGTCTCAGTTGGAGGTGCTAGCTTCCTTGAGACAGGAGCTAGCTGATGATCAGAATGAGAACTTTTACCTCCGTCAGATCCTGAGTTGGGTGAGTGCCAGAGAGCCACAGCTCGGCATGATGATCCAGCAGTTCAAGAGGTAGGATGGGTTTGGCGTAGGTTACACCTACACCAAGGCTGATCTTGAGAGTGCCATTAGCCGAGCAGTGGAGTGGAGTAAGATGACTCCTAGTCAGCCCAAGGATGGAGTGTTCCAAGAACAACCTAAAGCTCCACCCAATAAGCCCATCTCAGTCCCAAAGCCCAAACATATCCACACTTCTCTAGACTCTCTACCTGGACCCTCTCACACCAAAGAGTCTACACCCAACACCACCAAGCACAAGAACCTCAAGCCTCAACCACATCCCAAGAAGCCCACTTACCATTGTGAGTACTGTCAGAGAAACGAGCATCTTGATGAGTTTTGCTTTAGGAGGAAGCGGGTTGAGAGAGCAGAGAGAGCTCATGGTGGGCAGGAGCAGTTCTACCAACAGGGTGGTAGATTGAGAGTCCCTTGATGCGGGGAGAGGCTAGAGGCTAGGCCACGTCGTGTAGGTTGTGGTAGAGGAGACGGTTTTCATGCCCATGCTCCGGAGGGTGGTGTTCGCTCCGGCAGAGCTCCAGGTCATTCTGGATACGGCTTTGGACCTCGTGGCTGAGACTTTAGGCAGAATAGAGGACCACGCTTTGAGCCGCGCTTTGGTCCAGACTCTTATGATTCTTTCTGCTTTCCTTCCTTTGAGCAGATGGCTCGACACTAGTTTAGCTCTTTTTCTAAACTTGGTGCCAGACCATTTGCTCCCACTTACGACCACTGATCGTGCAGGATCGAGAAATGGAGGACGTGTGGATCATGGAACAGGATGCTCTCGCCACATGACGGGACATCGCAGATGGTTCTCCAGCCTCACTCCCCCGAGCTCCAAGGAGTACATCACTTTTGGGAACAGTGGTCAAGGGAAGGTACACGGCATTGGCTCAATTCGCATCTCTGATCATTTCTCTTTGAAGAATGTTGCTTTGGTTGGAAATTGGAATTTCAATTTGATTTCTATTTCGCAACTTCTTGAGGATGGTCTGGAGGTTCGTTTTAAGAAGGGCATGTCTTCTTTTGTTAATTCTAGAGGATCTTTGGTTTGTCAGATCCTACCATTCGGTAAGGATTTTCGGATTGATTTCTCTAGTTCTTTTGGCCCTCTCGTTGTTTGATTGTTGGATCCTCCTCTGAGTTCTGGAAGTGGCGTAGGAGGTTAGGCCATTTGAGTTTTGATCTGCTAGTCAGATTGAGCTCTATGGACCTCATCCGAGGATTGCCTGAGCTTAAGATGGAGAAGGATCTAGTTTGCCATCCCTGCCATCACGGGAAAATGGTTGCCGCTTCTCACGCACATGTGACTCAGGTGATGAATTCATACCCAGGAGAGCTGTTACACATGAACACTGTTGATCCATCTCAGGTACATTCAGTCGGTGGGAAGTGGTACGCGCTTGTGATAGTTGACGATTTTTCTCGATTCTCATGGGTTTTCTTCTTGGAGTCTAAGGATGATACTTTTCAATTTGTTCATGACCTGGTTTTGAAGCTGAAGAATGAGAACAATGGTCGGATACGAGCAATTATCTCTGACAACGGCTATGAGTTCAAGAACTCTCAGTTCGTCAACTTCTGTAGTAATCACGATCTTGATCATCAGTTTTCTGCCCCTTACACTCCCCATACAATGGCGTTGTGTAACGAAAGAACCGCACGCTAGTCAAGATGGCCAGGACGATGCTCGATGAGCATAGGACTCCTAGGCATTTTTGGGCTAAAGCTATGAACACGGCTTGCTATCTGGCCAACCACATTTTGCTTAGAGCTTAGTTAGGTAAGACATCATATGAGTTGCGGTTTGGCAGACAGCCCAAGGTGAGTCACTTGCGAGCGTTTGGCTGCAAGTGCTTTGTGCTCAAGAAGGGAGGGAATTTGGACAAGTTTGAGTCTCGTTGTTGGGATGGAGTCTTTCTTGGTTATGCTTTGCATTCTTGAGGCTTCCATGTTTGGAACCTCGACTCCCAGCAGCTTGTCAAGACTTGCGACGTTTCTTTTGATGAGTCCATGCCTTCACTGACTCCTTCTTTTGAGCTTTTTGGAGATGATGAGCTTGGAGAGTCCATCTTCGAGGAAGATGATGACGCTCCTGTTGTTGATGAGGGTGGGCCTTCTGCACAGCCTGCAGACCCCACACCTTCTTAGACTTTGACTGAGGATGAGGGCAGACCTCTGATCACTTCTTCCATTTCGATCGAGCCCCCTCAGTCGAGTCTAGAGGTGCCAGCTGCTGACTCTGGTGAGGTGACTTCAGATCACCTAGGATCCCGAGTAGTTCAGCGTGATCACCCCTCAGAGCTCATCATCAGTGATCTTACTGAGAGAACTTTGCGCTCTTCAGTTGACTCGCTTGCTGTGTTTGCTAAGTCTGCGTTTGTTGCCTCTTTTGAGCCCAGATACATTTCTCATGCTCTTTCTGATTCAATTTGGATAAATGCCATGCAAGAAGAGCTTGAGAATTTTGTCCGCAATTGTTTTTGGACACTGGTTGAGCTGCCACCTGGATGCAACCCCATAGGAACCAAGTGGGTGTTCAAGAACAAGAAAGGTGAAGATGGGGTTGTGGTGCGCAACAAAGCTTGACTAGTTGCCCAAGTTTTTTGCCAGAATGAGGGTATTGACTTTGAGGAGACTTTCGCCCCTATTGCCCGTCTTGAGTCCATTTGTATTCTTTTGGCTTTTGCCGCTTCTAAGGGTTTTAAGTTTTTTCAAATGGATGTCAAGAGTGCTTTTCTGAACGGGTACATAGAGGAGGAGGTCTATGTTAGGCAGCCCCCCGGTTTTGAGAACCCTAAGTTTCCTCGACATGTTTTTAAGCTACAGAAAGCTTTATACGGTCTGAAGCAAGCCCCCAGGGCTTGGTATGACCGGTTGAAGCAGTTTTTGTTAGGGAAGGGCTTTGTGATGGGTTCTGTGGACAAAACTCTTTTCTTGCTCAGAGATGGCTCAGACTTCTTGATTGCTCAGATTTACGTGGACGATATTATTTTTGGTGGCTCTACTAATGCGCTTGTTTCCAAGTTTTCTGAGCAGATGCACAGTGAGTTTTAGATGAGCCTCATGGGTGAGCTCAAGTATTTCTTAGGACTCCAGATCAAGCAGACCAAGGACGGCATCTTCATCCACCAGAGTAAGTACACGCGAGACATGTTGAAGAAATTCGACTTTAGTGGAGAGCTAAAGCCTCAGATGACCCCAATGGGTACATCTGGGGACTGGACAAGGATGAGAGTGGCGTCAAGGTCAATGAGAGATAGTATCGAGGGATGATCGGTTCGCTTCTGTACTTGATGGCGACGAGGCTAGACATACAGTTCACCGTGGGACTGTGCGCGAGCTTCCAGTCTTCACCACGCGCGTCTCATCGACAAGCTGTTAAGCGCATTTTCAGGTACCTTACCTATGTGCCCGATCTAGGTCTTTATTATTCAGCATCATCGTCTCTTGATCTATCTGGATTTTCCGACGCTGATTTTGGTGGGTGCTGGTTAGACCGCAAGTCCACTTCCGGTACTTACCAGTTTCTTGGTTCTTCACTTGTCTCTTGGTCTTCTCGAAAGCAGTCTGGAGTTGCACTTTCTACAACAGAGGCTGAGTATGTAGCTACTGCTAGCTGCTGCTCAAAGTTGGTTTGGATGATTTCCACTCTGCGAGATTTTGGGTTGTTCTTCCCTGCTAGAGTTCCTCTGTTTTGTGATAGCACCAGTGCAATTAGTGTAGGGAAAACCCATGTCTCCATTCAAAAACCAAACATATTGATGTGCGCTTTCACTTTCTGAGGGATCAATATGAGAAAGGTGTCATTGACCTTGTTCATGTTGATACCCATCATCAATTGGCTGACATTTTCACCAAACCCCTAGATCAGTTTACTTTTGAGCATTTGTGAGGGGATTTGGGAGTTGTGTATCTTTTTTAGGATATTTTGAGTTAGTTTTCTTTCTTCTTTACTCTTTTCTTGAGTCTTTTTGTGTGTGTTCATATCATGCATATTCACATATCACACTTTGAGCCTGCTTCTATTATATGATTGATCTGCTTTACTTATTCTAGCTGGTACATGCTTTTGATTACATGTCGATGATCATGCTTTGCTTCAGTTCACATGATATGTCTGATATCTGTCATATGCATGTCTTTTATGCTTTAAAATTGAAAAATGATCACCATTGCTTCTGGTAACTAGCATGTGTAGGTTGAATGCTTTTGCTATCTTTTACATGCCTGGTAGCTAGTTCCTCACTTAGATGCAGATATGCAACTTGGACATCTATATGCTTTAACATGGAAAATGTGCTATAAAAATGATAAAAAAAAATCAGAAAAAATGAAAAATCCATGCCTTTTTATACATAATTTGTAAAGATCTAGGTGAGTTTGCTTTGTCGCATTTCATTGTTCTTTACTGCTTAACATAGCACTTTGGTATGAACTAGGACAATGTAATGTAGGCCAAGACCAATGTCTTAAGCTTCTGATGGTCCAGTTCTGGCCTAGGCTTGACTTGGTCGGTTAGCATAAGGTTTGACATGCAAATAACCCCCGGCAAAAATGAAAAAGGACAAAAAAAAAGCCTAAAATTTAAAAGGATAACAAGTTTGCTGAAGCACTTTGTTATGGACAATGCTTATCTCATGCATCTCATGCTTTACCTTGCTTGTCGACTAGGAAATGTGGTGATGCTTTTGTTTGTAAAAATTGAAAATGCGTGCTAATGACTTTCTTTAGATATCATCTGCTGCACTGATCATGCCATGCGTCTTAGACAGTATGTCTTTTGCTATACCTGCTAGATGTTGTAGTTGCAGTCAATCATATCTGAGAAGCATGCTTTCTTCACTCCACCTGCACCCCAGTTGCATTCATTACATATTTTGAGGGGGAGCTTCATCTCAGGGGGAGTTTGTGTCTGTGTCTCTTTAGAGTGCATTTAGTCTCGCTTGATGAGTCCAATTATCAAAAAGGGGAAGAATTTTGGGTTACTCGATCTCTTAGAAGAGTTTAGGGGGAGTTTTTGCTTTCTCTGGGAATTGTTTCAGGGGGAGTTTTAGTCTCTTTTGCCTTTACTCTTTGGATATCCTTGTTGATAATTCTGAGATTGCACTCGTTTTGAGTCTTTATTTTTGGTTAACCATAATGACCGCTTTCTTGCTTTTGTTCGGCTTTTGGTCATTAGGGTTAAACTTTTATTTTATTTTCTTCTTTTCTGTCTTCTTGTGTTTTGTTTTCGTGTTTCCACATGTGCTTGCAGGTTCTAAAGTGCTAATGAAGAGAAGTGTTGACAATGCACTCATCAAGGGGGAGATTGAGGAGCCATGTTGAAGAGCATGGGCCTCATGGCTCCAGATGTGATGAGTGATTGTCAACGGAAGTCAAAGAGGACATGAAGAGAAGAGAAGACTTGTTGTGTCTGGGACGCATGTGACTCAGGTACACGGGCAGCGAGCGACTGTCGGGCAGAGGGGTCACGAAGTCGGGCAGGCCCAATCCGATTACATGGTCTAGGAACAGCAGAGGATCCACTAGGCTATTGACCAGGATTGACTCAGGTACACGGGCGGCGAGCGATTGCCGGGCTGAGGGAGCTGTGGAATCGGGCCGGCCCAATCCCGGTACCTGACGCTTTGTCAGTTTCGGTGCAAAACTGACCGCTGATCTCGGATCTGACCGTTCTGAGGTGAAGCCGTTGCTCCTACGAAAGCTCCGCATCAAGACAAGTTATCTTTATTTAGGATTTTACTATTTTGCCTTTAGGCCCACAGTCTGTCAGTCGAGTCTGTAAAAAACCCTAAGGGCATTTCGGTTTTTTTCCATTTTTATTTCAGTGTCTGTAAAAACCCTAGGGGTATTTTTGCATTTTCCCATTTATTAGGCTGCCTATAAAAGGGCCCCAATACCCTAGGGTTAGGTTTACCCATTTTTGAAATACACTTTCCCAATTTCTGAAATCGTGGGTCACCTTTTTTCCTGTGTTTCTTTCTTATCTGTCTCCGGTGATTTTTCTTCCATTCTAGAAATCGTTGATGCCACGTTTCGGCTTCTCATATGCGTGCCGCTCTGTTCTTCTGCCAAAGCGCACAGCAACCAGCGAAACACCGCAGCTAGCAGCGTAGGCAGCTTGCGCTAGCCCCTAGTGGCAGCCTAGGCACTAGCCCCTAGCGGTAGCCTTCACAGCTTGCGCTAGCAGCTAGCGTTGCGCAGCGCACCTAGCGGCTACGCTCTACCCACAGGCTAGGCAGTCGCTTGTGTGACGCCCCGATTTATCAAAATCGAGACATTATTGAATTTCATAAGAAAAACAATAATACAAGAGGTTCATCATGCGACAACGTACATACGGCATTATTCATGGTACGCAGACCATATTTATTACATCAAAGTCTTGGTAAAAACAGTAATAAAAATTATTAAAACTCTGCATGACGAACATCTTCTTTAGGATCTTTCTTCTCGACTGGGTCGCTACTCCCGACCGTCTTCATAGTAAGCTTCCTCTGTGGGGTTCAACGGGTATGAGTACAAAAAGTACTCAACAAGCCACCGCAAATGCAAGTAATAATGTAGGATAATAAACAAAGAAGGGTAATGGCTATCATTGCGGAAAAGTACAGTTTCAGTTATTGCATTTAGTGTAGTCACATTTTAATCATGCGGAAAAGTAAACATGATCATCAACAACATCAACTAACTCGAGGAGTACGTTTTACCTCCTCGCACAACAGTCCTTACATGTCAAACCATCATGCACATACATATTCAAAGTAGTCTAAATGGGGGATGTCACGCAACCCGCCCTTGACCGTGGGCTCGGCTTTTCGAAAAGATTTATGACTCTGATGAGAGATGTACTACTGTACCCACAAGGCACGCACTCATCCCAAACGAGATGACCCATACCACGGGAACTCTTGCCAAAACCTCGGCATGAAATGTTCCAAGCGATAACCACCCGCTCTAGGTTTCGCCGGTGCGCCGGGCCGTAACCCGGCTAACGTCGCACCCCCTTTTGCGCCACATTGGTACAAGTCACCCGCAGGTGCTACTTGACCCATCTCCAAATGGTGGCCTCGGTTTGGAACAATTCATACCTTAGTTAGGACTTACCCACTAGACTTGTGGTTAGTACGGAAGTGTATTGCAACGGATCCCTCATACCGGTCCTTATAGTGCCCCGGGTGCTACCGACCAATGCCCTAGCTTGTACCCGGAACCCACCATGCATTCACTCACAACCACAACTCCAACAACGATAGAATTCCATAGATAAGAAACAATGGGGATCATATAATAGAACCATGTACTACGACTCATTTTTATCCTATAGCGATCGTGTCGATACATTGGACACTAGCTAATAACATTTATCATATGGTGAAAAGGAGTTTAGGCTAGAGAGCATGGCTTGGGTTGCACATCAAGGTCGGGGGATCCTAAATAAATATATTGTAAGGGTTCATTTGACTAATGCATATATAACCTATGTGTTTTAGCGATAGTTTAATCAAACATGGGTTCAATATGCTCAAAAGTTTGGTTTGGTGACTTGCCTTGTTCAGCGAAAGGCGAGGGAGGGACTTCCGGGAAGTACTCCGGCTCCTCGGTGGCGTCTTAGTCTTTTCAATATAATAAAGTAAAATAAAAAGAACACAACATTCAATCAAACATTATAACATTACATGATAAGTACATAGGTTAAAGTTGGTTTGAATTTTTAGAGTTCAAATGCGCCAGATATGAATTTTACAAGTTTTGAACCTTTTCTGGAATTTATTTTCAAATTTAAAACGCCTCGGGTCCACGGTGAGCCAGGCCCACGGTGAACCCGCGCACTGTGCGCGTGCGCCGGATCGATCTGGACCGTTGGATCAAGATCCAACGTGCGCAGGCGAGGCGGGGCGCTTAAGTGACAACGGACGTCCAGGATTAAAACGCGCGAAAGGGTACCACGTGGACGCACGAGATCGATCGCGGGTTTTAAATGGAAATGAACGCGCGAGATTAAAACGTAACGCTTTGACCAGATCCGACGGTGCGGATTAGATCGCGTACGTGGGCTCACACGTGCCATCCGATCGCGATCGCACGGTCGGGATCAGATCCTTCACGGCACGGGTACTCGACCCGTGCCGGTCGTCTTCTCCAGCGACGGCGAGCGGGCCAGGGGCCACAGCGAGCGACGAGGACCCTAGCTAAGCCTAGAAATGGAAAGAGGACACTACGGTGGTCACGATGGTACCTTAGGCGAGGAGAGGGGTCGACGGGGTGTGGTCGGTGGCGAGGGTTGACGCGTGGGTTCTTCGGGTGCTTGACGGCGATGGCGATCCGGCGATCTCCTTGACCAGTGGAGGCTTGGCCGAGGAAGGGGTCGTCCTTGCGGTCACAGAGGTGCGGTCAGCGAGGGCGGAGGGGGACTCCGGCGACGGCGATCGACGGCTGGAGGACAGGCGGTGGCGTTACGCTAAAAACCGAATGGGGGCGTTCTGATCGTGCTCGAGGCGAGAGGGCGTAGGGGATCGAGTGCGGGTGGCCAGGGGGCTTAAATAGACGTGCCGGTGAGGCTTAGCAGGCATCGCATGCAAGGAAAGCCGAGGAGGGCTTTACTCACTAGCAAAGGCGCGGCCATGCGCGTGAAGGCGATCCAGGGGCTTAAACGCGCGCCTTAACGCGCTTAATTGACCAGTGGGCCTCGGGGAATTCAATACCGGGGTTGGTTTAACGGGAGGGGGGGCCGGCGAGCGGATCCGAGGTGGGGTTCACGGCCGGCGGGATTAGGGGGGTTGGCGCGAGGTTGATGACGAAGCTGACAGGCGGGGGCCACTGGCCAGTGGGCGTGGGTGCGTGAGGGAGCGAGCTGACGGGTGGGGCCGTGGTGTCGGGTGCGCGCGTGAGGGGAAGGGCTCGGCGCCGACAGGTGGGGTCGGGTTGTCAGCCTAAGGCGCGCGAGGTAACGGGCTGGGCCGGCCGAGAGAGAGAGAAGGGAGGGGAGGGAGCCCATTACTGTTTGAAAATATTTTCTGATTAAAAATAATTGCAGAAATTGATTTAAAATAATAGGGCTACTTCCAAGGTTGATAAAAATTTATAAAAATCCTCAAAAATACTTCTTGGCTTTGGGAGTTTATACAAAAATTTTCAGCCCCTGGTTTGGTCATTAACTCTATGATGTAGTTCAAAAGGGTAAGGGAAAGTGTTTAAAGGGATTTTCAGAATAAATAAATCCAGGAAATTGATTTAAATATTATTTTTATTGTTTTGGAATTTTGGGGTGTTACAAACCTATCCCCTTACAAAGAATCTCGTCCTCGAGATTGGAACGTTACTCGAATAACTCGGGGTATTGGGATTTTAGTTCGTCTTCCTTTTCCCATGTGGCTTCTTCGGCGGGATGGTTGTTCCACTGAACCTTGCAGAAGCGAACTACACGACTTCTGGTTACCCTTTCCTTAGTTTCCAAGATCTTGATGGGTTTCTCTATGTAGGTCAAGTCTTCCTGGACGTTGAGTTGTTGAAGATCGGCTTGCTCGGTGGGTACGCGAAGACACTTCTTCAACTGGGAGACATGGAACATGTCATGAACTCCTGCCAATGATGGAGGCAGCTCAAGTTTATATGCCATTTCTCCTTGTCATCGGAGGATCTGAAAAGGTCCGACGTAGCGGGGTGCTAGCTTGCCTTTCATGTTGAACCTTTGAGTGCCACGGAGGGGAGTGACTTGAAGATAGACATAATCACCCTCCTCAAAGGCTAGGTCCCTTCGACGATTGTCGGCATAGCTTCTGCCGGGATTGGGCTGTCTTCAATCGGTCTCTTATGATCTTGACCTTTTCTTCAGCTTCTCTTAATAGATCGGTCCCAAACAGTTGTGACTCTCCGGTTTGATCCCAGAGCAACGGCGTTCTGCACTTACGTCCGTAGAGTGCTTCGAACGGGGACATTTGTAGGCTGGCTTGATAGCTGTTGTTGTAGGAGAACTCCGCGTATGGCAAGTTCTTGTCCCACATTCCGCCAAAGTCCAGAGCACAAGCTCTAAGCATATCTTCCAATATCTGGTTGACCCTTTCGGTTTGACCGTCGGTCTGTGGATGATAGGCGGTGCTAACGTTCAGTCGGGTGCCGAGTTCCTCTTGAAGGTTCTTCCAAAACTTGGAGGTAAACTGACTCCCGCGGTCAGATACAATCTTCTTAGGAACTCCATGAAGGCACACGATCCCGGTCATATACAACTCAGCCAACTTGGCGACTGTGTAAGTTGTCTTGACTGAAACGAAGTGAGCTACCTTGGTGAGTCGGTCGACGATCACCCAGATAGAGTCATGGCCAGCTTGGGTCCTGGGCAATCCCGTGATGAAGTCCATTCCTATCTCTTCCACTTCCATTCAGGGACCTTGAGAGGTTGGAGAAGTCCGGCAGGCCTTTGATGTTCTGCCTTGACTCGCCGGCATGTGTCGCACTTGGCCACATACTCAGCTATTTCTCTCTTCATGGCAATTTTTAGAGTTCAAATGCGCCAGATATGAATTTTACAAGTTTTGAACCTTTTCTGGAATTTATTTTCAAATTTAAAACGCCTCGGGTCCACGGTGAGCCAGGCCCACGGTGAACCCGCGCACTGTGCGCGTGCGCCAGATCGATCTGGACCGTTGGATCAAGATCCAACGTGCGCAGGCGAGGCGGGGCGCTTAAGTGACAACGGACGTCCAGGATTAAACGCGCGAAAGGGTACCACGTGGACGCACGAGATCGATCGCGGGTTTTAAATGGAAATGAACGCGCGAGATTAAAACGTAACGCTTTGACCAGATCCGACGGTGCGGATTAGATCGCGTACGTGGGCTCACACGTGCCATCCGATCGCGATCGCACGGTCGGGATCAGATCCGACACGGCACGGGTACTCGACCCGTGCCGGTCGTCTTCTCCGGCGACGGCGAGCGGGCTAGGGGCCACGACGAGCGACGAGGGCCCTAGCTAAGCCTAGAAATGGAAAGAGGACACTACGGTGGTCACGATGGTACCTTAGGTGAGGCGAGGGGTCGACGGGGCGCGGTCGGCGGCGAGGGTGGACGCGTGGGTTCTTCGGGTGCTTGACGGCGATGGCGATCCGGCGATCTCCTTGACCAGCGGAGGCATGGCCGAGGAAGGGGTCGTCCTTGCGGTCACAGAGGTGCGGTCGGCGAGGGCGGAGGGGGACTCCGGTAACGGCGATCGACGGCTAGAGGACAGGCGGTGGCGTTACGCTAAAAACCGAATGGGGGCGTTCTGATCGTGCTCGAGGCGAGAGGGCGTAGGGGATCGAGTGCGGGTGACCAGGGGGCTTAAATAGACGTGTCGGTGAGGCTTAGCGGGCATCGCATGCAAGGAAAGCCGAGGAGGGCTTTACTCACCGGCAAAGGCGTGGCCATGCGCGTGAAGGTGATCCAGGGGCTTAAACGCGCGCCTTAACGCGCTTAATTGACCGGTGGGCCTCGGGGAATTCAATATCAGGGTTGGTTTAACGGGAGGGGGAGCCGGCGAGCGGATCCGAGGCGGGGTTCACGGCCGGCGTGATTAGGGGGGTTGGCGCGAGGTTGATGACGAAGCTGACAGGCGGGGGCCACTGGCCAGCGGGCGCGGGTGCGTGAGGGAGCGAGCTGACGGGTGGGGCCGTGGTGTCGAGTGCGCGCGCGAGGGGAAGGGTTCGGCGCCGACAGGTGGGGTCGGGTTGTCAGCCTAAGGCGCGCGAGGTAACGGGCTGGGCCGGCCGAGAGAGAGAGAAGGGAGGGGAGGGAGCCCATTACTGTTTGAAAATATTTTCTGATTAAAAATAATTGCAAAAATTGATTTAAAATAATAGGGCTACTTCCAAGGTTGATAAAAATTTATAAAAATCCTCAAAAATACTTCTTGGCTTTGGGAGTTTATACAAAAATTTTCAGCCCCTGGTTTGGTCATTAACTCTATGATGTAGTTCAAAAGGGTAAGGGAAAGTGTTTAAAGGGATTTTCAGAATAAATAAATCCAGGAAATTGATTTAAATATTATTTTTATTGTTTTGTAATTTTGGGGTGTTACAAACCTATCCCCCTTACAAAGAATCTCGTCCTCGAGATTGGAACGTTACTCGAATAACTCGGGGTATTGGGCTTTTAGTTCGTCTTCCTTTTCCCATGTGGCTTCTTCGGCGGGATGGTTGTTCCACTGAACCTTGCAGAAGCGAACTACACGACTTCTGGTTACCCTTTCCTTGGTTTCCAAGATCTTGATGGGTTTCTCTATGTAGGTCAAGTCTTCCTGGACGTTGAGCTGTTGAAGATCAGCTTGCTCGGTGGGTACGCGAAGACACTTCTTCAACTGGGAGACATGGAACACGTCATGAACTTCTGCCAATGATGGAGGCAGCTCAAGTTTATATGCCACTTCTCCTTGTCATCGGAGGATCTGAAAAGGTCCGACGTAGCGGGGTGCTAGCTTGCCTTTCATGTTGAACCTTTGAGTGCCACGCAGGGGAGTGACTTGAAGATAGACATAATCGCCCTCCTCAAAGGCTAGGTCCCTTCGACGATTGTCGGCATAGCTCTTCTGCCGGGATTGGGCTGTCTTCAATCGGTCTCTTATGATCTTGACCTTTTCGTCAGCTTCTCTTAATAGATCGGTCCCAAAAAGTTGTGACTCTCCGGTTTGATCCCAGAGCAACGGCGTTCTGCACTTACGTCCGTAGAGTGCTTCGAACGGGGACATTTGTAGGCTGGCTTGATAGCTGTTGTTGTAGGAGAACTCCGCGTATGGCAAGTTCTTGTCCCACATTCCGCCAAAGTCCAGAGCACAAGCTCTAAGCATATCTTCCTATATCTGGTTGACCCTTTCGGTTTGACCGTCGGTCTGTGGATGATAGGCGGTGCTAAAGTTCAGTCGGGTGCCGAGTTCCTCTTGAAGGTTCTTCCAAAACTTGGAGGTAAACTGACTCCCGCGGTCAGATACAATCTTCTTAGGAACTCCGTGAAGGCACACGATCCCGGTCATATACAACTCAGCCAACTTGGCGACTGTGTAAGTTGTCTTGACCGAAACGAAGTGAGCTACCTTGGTGAGTCGGTCGACGATCACCCAGATAGAGTCATGGCCCGCTTGGGTCCTGGGCAGTCCCGTGATGAAGTCCATTCCTATCTCTTCCCACTTCCATTCAGGGACCTTGAGAGGTTGGAGAAGTCCGGCAGGCCTTTGATGTTCTGCCTTGACTCGCCGGCATGTGTCGCACTTGGCCACATACTCAGCTATTTCTCTCTTCATGCTGACCCACCAGTATCTCTCCTTCAGATATTGATACATCTTCGTACTCCCGAGATGGATGGAGTATAAAGTATCGTGGGCTTCCTGAAGGATGAGAGTCTTTTATTTAGGCTGGTCGGGTACACATATCCGGTTTTCGAACCAGATGGTACCATGCTCGTCCTCGGAAAATCCGGGGGCTTTACCCTTCCTCATGTTCTGCTGGATCTCCAGGATGTCCGGGTCTTCCTTCTGCTTCTCTCGGATCTGGTCTATTAGGACAAGCCGAGACTCCAAGGCAGCGAGGTACGCTCGGGTGGTGATCCCTAGATTTAGCCTTTCCATCTCCTTGTAAAGTAAAGGAGCTTGGTCCTGGATCATGATGGCATTGCAGTACCCTTTTCGACTAAGGGCGTCTGCCACCACATTCGCTTTGCCCGAATGATAATGGATGCCCAAGTCGTAATCCTTGATCAGTTCCAACCATCTCCTTTGCCTGAGATTCAGATCTGGTTGGGTGAATATGTACTTGAGGCTCTTGTGGTCGGTGAAGACCTCACACTGATTCCCCACAAGGTAATGTCTCCATATCTTCAAGGCATGAACCACGACTGCTAATTCCAGGTCGTGGGTCGGGTAGTTCAGCTCATGTGGTCTCAGTTGCCGGGAGGCGTAGGATATCACTTTCCCTTCTTGCATTAAGACGCATCCCAATCCTTGACGAGAGGCATCACAGTAGACGTGGAAGTCTTTCCAGATGTCTGGCAGAGTCAGAATAGGGGCTGACACTAGTTTCTTCTTGAGGGTCTGGAAGCTTTATTCGCAGTCGGGGGTACATTCAAACTTCACTTCCTTCTGCAAAAGTCTGGTCATAGGCTTGGCGATCTTGGAAAAATTCTCGATGAACCGACGGTAGTATCCGGCCAATCCGAGAAAACTCTGGGTCTCGGTCACGGTCGTGGGCTGCAGCTAGTTGGTTACCGCTTCAACGGTGGTTGGGTCCACCGCTATTCCTCCTGCAGATATAACATGGCCGAGGAACTTCACCTCAGACGACCAAAATTCGCATTTGCTGTATTTGGCGTACAGTTGCTGCTCCCTTAGCTTTCTGAGGGTCAGACGGAGGTGGGTCTCGTGTTCTTCCTTGGTCTTGGAGTAAACGAGGATATCGTCGATGAATACCACGATGAACTTATCCAAGAACTCCATGAATACATTGTTCATCATGTTCATGAAGAAGGTCGGGGCATTCGTGAGTCCGAACGACATCACGGTGTACTCATAGAGTCCATAGCGGGAGGTGAAGGCAGTCTTGGGTATGTCTTCTTCTCTAATCCTCAATTGGTGATAACCTGACCTGAGGTCAATCTTGGAAAACACCGAGGATCCTTTAAGTTGATCGAACAGGTCATCGATCCGAGGCAATGGGTACTTGTTCTTGATGGTTACGTCGTTTAGGGCTCTATAGTCCACGCACATCCTCTTGGTCTTGTCCTTCTTCATGGCAAATATAACCGGTACACCCCAGGGTGAGGTACTCGGTCAGATGTACCCTTTCTGCTCAAGGTCTTCGATATTACTCTTGACTTCGGCTAGTTCATTAGCGGCCATCCGGTACGGGCGCTTGGAGATTGGAGTGGTCCCGGGGACAAGTTCGATTCTGAATTCGATGTCCCGCTTGGGAGGCATTCCGGGTAGGTCTTCAGGGAAGACGTCCACGAACTCCTTGACTATGGGTACCTCTTCAAGAGCTATCGAGCGAAGGGATGCTCCGAGTGGTTTGCGACTGGT
This sequence comes from Zizania palustris, assembly GCA_019279435.1. Lineage (NCBI taxonomy): Eukaryota > Viridiplantae > Streptophyta > Magnoliopsida > Poales > Poaceae > Zizania > Zizania palustris. Next base: position 32,296,320 of record JAAALK010000288.1, read on the forward strand.
CATTCGAAAGGTGACGGCTGCACCTTCAGGGTTGGTCACCGTGACGGACTTGTTGGCACAATCGATCACTCCCTTGTGCTTCATCAACCAATCCAACCCTAGTATGAGGTCGAGTCCGGTGCATTTTATGAGGACTGGCTCGGCCCGAAATAATACTCCTTGGATGTCAATCTGAACCTTAGGGCTGTATAAGCGGGCTAAGGTCCTATTGCCGGGAGTGGCAATCACCAAGGGGATGGGTAGAGGGAGTACGTCCAGTTCGTTTGTTTTCACAAATTCTTCCGAGACGAAGGAGTGTGTTGCTACAGAGTCAAATAATATTACAGCTGGTACGGAATTCACAGTAAACGTACTGAGCACGACTTCAGGAGCCTCCTGAGCTTCCTCCGCGCTGATGTGGTTAACGCGGGCATGAACCGCCTAGTTGGGTGCCGCGCCTTGGGGCTACTTGGGGTGAGGACACTAGTGCGAATAGTGCCCTTCCTTGCGGCAGTTGAAGCAGACGACCGGCCTCCCTTGGCGATCCTTCAAGATCGGGGCCTTGGCGGCTGGTGTCGGCTGAGCGGCCGGAGCTGGTGGAGCGGGGCAAGGATGCCCGGCGATGGATCCATCGGCGGCGTGAGGTGGCCTGAAGGCGGGCCGAGGATGGTAGGCGGGCGCTGGTGGCGGAGGGACGAAGCGGGGCCTCTAAGAGTTCGCCTGCTGATGCTTGAAGGCGATCATCTTCCTCTTCTTGAGGTCCAACCTGTTTAGCTCAGTCTCTTGGATGAGCGCTTTGTTGACTAGCCGTTGGAAGTCGGCGTAGTCGGTGGCGACGAGCTGGATGGACAGCTCATCCTTAAGTCCCTAGAGGAACTTGGCTTGGCGGAGGGCGTCGGTGCGCACTTCCTCCGGTGCGTAGCGGGCGAGGCGATTGAACTCATGGAGGTACTCCATGACGGTTCGGTTGCCTTGTTGCAGGTCGCGGAACTCCTGCTGTTTCACCACGATGACACCGGCGGGGACGTGGGCGGCACGGAAGGCGATGGTGAACTCCGCCCAGGTCACCATGTGGTCCTCTGGCTGGGACTCACGATAGTTGTCCCACCATTCAGCGGCGGGACCTTGGAGCTGGTGAGTGGCGAAGGCCACTCGCTCCCGGTCGGTGCAGGGGAGGAGGTCAAGCTTCTTTCCGATGGTACGAAGCCAATCTCTGGCCTCCATCGGGTTGGTGGTGCTTGAGAAGATGGGCGGACGCACGCGCAGAAACTCCGAGAGTTGTGGAGCTGGTGCGGGTGCTGGTGCGTGAGGGGCAGGTTCCCCGTTCTGCAGTCAGTCCAGCTGAGCTTGTTGGTGCTGCATCTGAGTGAGGAGGGCGGTGATTAGTTGGTTCTGATTCGCCATCATCTCCGCCAAAGTGGGGTGGTTGGCGGAGGGCGACCTAGACTGACGCGGGCCCGTTGCACCCCAGTTGGGTACAACACCCTCGGGCGCATCACGACTTCCTCCTGCTCCGTTGTTGGAGCTGGTGTTTTGGTGGTCGGCCATCTTCTGAATTCATAAGGTTATAAGGCAAAAAGATGACAACACAATTAACGAGAATAGTTTATGCATATATAAATCAAGTGGTAAAATGTTCATTACAATCAAGTTCTTATTCTACCCACAACACACTCGTCGTGGGTAGCACCACATACAAAATTATGCTTTTTATTTGAATAGCGACTCCTAATGCCTACTCGCCACCGGAGGCGGTCTCCGTGCTCTCGGAACCACAAGTACGCGGCTCTAGAGGGATGGTGGGTTCGAGAAAGTTCTCGATGATGGAGTCAGAGATGAGACCGGGGCGCGGTGCAGGGGCGCTGGTGGAGGGTCTGGCGGGGGAGGGTCGTGACGGGATCCTCTTGGGGCGAGGGAGGGGCTCACGGATGGGCTTCTTCTTCCTCGGAAGAAGAGGAACCATCTCCGCAATATCCTTCTGCAGCTGCATGATCTTGCACTGCAGCTCGTCATTCTGTTGGATCAAGTTCTTCGTTTCTTCATGAAGGAACTCAACCGCCTCATGGTGCTCGTCAGCGTCGAGCACCGCCTCGGTATGGAGATCGTCCATAGCCTATAGAAGACGCGACTGTCGGGCCATGACCGGATCACGCACGGACTGAACTCCGAGGTAGATGCTACGGTGGGCTCCGGGAGTACGCTTCGGCACAAGCCGGAAGGACGAGTTCTGAAGACGATCATCGTAGATCATCCTCATCTCCATGAGGGCCCGGAGGGCGACTCGTTGGCACGCGACATCGAAAGTCGGGCCTCCAAGTGCTGTGGTGTAGGGCGGCAAGTGTTCTCCTGAGCCGTGGACTTGAGGGAGACGTCACAAGGCCCGGCGAACTCGTCGGGGTACACTCCTTGGAATTCGGGTTCGAAGAGGAACCCGAGGAAGGTGAGCATCATACGGAGCTCCCGGACGAAGCCCTCGTAGTGGCGGCAGTAGCTGTGGACTTGGTAGACAGGCATCTACAAAACAGCAAGTTGAATAAAAGTGAGGAGAGGAACAAAGTTTATAAAGTAGGTTTTCGAGAAATAATTTCCTGTGGCTAATGGCTAGGCGGGTCTGTTTGGCTTCCTACAGTCAAGTCGGCTCTGATACCATCTTGTGACGCCCTGATTTATCAAAATCGAGACATTATTGAATTTCATAAGAAAAACAATAATACAAGAGGTTCATCATGCGACAACATACATACGACATTATTCATGGTACGCAGACCATATTTATTACATCAAAGTCTTGGTAAAAACAGTAATAAAAATTATTAAAACTCTGCATGACGAACATCTTCTTCAGCATCTTTCTTCTCGACTGGGTCGCTACTCCAGACCGTCTTCATAGTAAGCATCCTCTGTGGGGTTCAACGGGTATGACTACAAAAAGTACTCAACAAGCCACCGCAAATGCAAGTAATAATGCAGGATAATAAACAAAGAAGGGTAATGGCTATCATTGCGGAAAAGTACAGTTTCAGTTATTGCATTTAGTGTAGTCACATTTTAATCATGCGGAAAAGTAAACATGATCATCAACAACATCAACTAACTCGAGGAGTACGTTTTACCTCCTCGCACAATAGTCCTTACATGTCAAACCATCATGCACATACATATTCAAAGTAGTCTAACTGGGGGATGTCACGCAACCCGCCCTTGACCGTGGGCTCGGCTTTTCGAAAAGATTTATGACTCTGATCAGAGATGTACTACTGTAACCACAAGGCACGCACTCATCCCAAACGAGATGACCCATACCATGAGAACTCGTGCCAAAACCTCGGCATGAAATGTTCCAAGCGATAACCACCCGTTCTAGGTTTTGCCGGCGCGCCGGGCCACATCCCGGCTAATGTCGCACCCCCTTTTGCACCACATTGGTACAAGTCACCCGCAGGTGCTACTTGACCCATCTCCAATGGTGGCCTCGGTTTGGAACAATTCATACCTTAGTTAGGACTTACCCACTAGACTTGTGGTTAGTACGGAAGTGTATTGCAACGGATTCCTCAGACCGGTCCTTATAGTGCCCCGGGTGCTACCGACCAATGCCCTAGCTTGTACCCGGAACCCACCATGCATTCACTCACAACCACAGCTCCAACACCGACAGAATTCCATAGATAAGAAACAATGGGTATCATATAATAGAACCATGTACTACGACTCATTTTTATCCTATAGCGATCGTGTCGATACATTGGACACTAGCTAATAACATTTATCATATGGTGACAAGGAATTTAGGCTAGAGAGCATGGCTTGGGTTGCACATCAAGGTCGGGGGATCCTAAATAAATATATTGTAAGGGTTCATTTGACTAATGCATATAACCTATGTGTTTTAGCGATAGTTTAATCAAACATGGGTTCAATATGCTCAAAAGTTTGGTTTGGTGACTTGCCTTGTTCAGCGAAAGGCGAGGGAGGGACTTCCGGGAAGTACTCCAGCTCCTCGGTGGCGTCGTAGTCTTTTCAATATAATAAAGTAAAATAAAAACAACACAACATTCAATCAAACATTATAACATTACATGATAAGTACATAGGTTAAAGTTGGTTTGATTAAAAATAAGATAAATTCAATTGTTAAGGTTCTGAGATTTATTTCATAATAAATTTTAAAGGAATTTAAAATGAAAAGTTGTCCTTTTTAGAAAGGGGTGTTTAAATGTGAATAATGTCATATTAAGTTTCCTAATAAATTTTTAAATGGAAAATTCATGTTAATTGAATGGTTTTCAGTACATGGACAGAGAGGAATAAAAATAAATTTCTCTAAAGTTCAAATATTTGAATTTGCATTTTAACCCTAAAGGCATTTGAATATCCATGTGAATAAACATGAAATGTCCAAAGCAAACCTACTGTTTTTATTGCATAAACATGTAGAGAATAATATTATGAATTTTCTGAAATTGGAATGGCAATTTTTAGAGTTCAAATGCGCCAGATATGAATTTTACAAGTTTTGAACCTTTTCTGGAATTTATTTTCAAATTTAAAACGCCATGGGTCCACGGTGAGCCAGGCCCACGGTGAACCCGCACACTGTGCGCGTGCGCCGGATCGATCTGGACCGTTGGATCAAGATCCAACGTGCGCAGGCGAGGTGGGGCGCTTAAGTGACAACGGACGTCCAGGATTAAAACGCGCGAAAGGGTACCATGTGGACGCACGAGATCGATCGCGGGTTTTAAATGGAAATGAACGCGCGAGATTAAAATGTAACGCTTTGACCAGATCTGACGGTGTGGATTAGATCGCGTACGTGGGCTCACACGCGCCATCCGATCGCGATCGCACGGTCGGGATCAGATCCGACACGGCACGGGTACTCGACCCGTGCCGGTCGTCTTCTCCGGCGACGGCGAGCGGGCCAGGGGCCACGGCGAGCGACGAGGGCCCTAGCTAAGCCTAGAAATGGAAAGAGGACACTACGGCGGTCATGATGGTACCTTAGCCGAGGCGAGGGGTCGACGGGGCGCGGTCGGCGGTGAGGGTGGACGCGTGGGTTCTTCGGGTGCTTGACGGCGATGGCGATGTGGCCGAGGAAGGGGTCATCCTTGCGGTCACAGAGGTGCGATCAGCGAGGGCAGAGGGGGACTCCGGCGACGGCGATCGACGGCTGGAGGACAGGCGGTGGTGTTGCGCTAAAAACCGAATGGGGGCGTTCTGATCGTGCTCGAGGGGAGAGGGCGTAGGGGATCGAGTGCGGGTGGCCAGGGGGATTAAATAGACGTGCCGGTGAGGCTTAGCGGGCATTGCATGCAAGGAAAGCCGAGGAGGGCTTTACTCACCGGCGAAGGAACGGCCATGCGCGTGAAGGCGATCTAGGGGCTTAAACGCGTGCCTTAACGCGCTTAATTGACCGGTGGGCCTCGGGGAATTCAATATCGGGGTCGGTTTAATGGGAGGGGGAGCCGGCGAGCGGATCTGAGGCGGGGTTCACGACCGGCGGGACTAGGGGGGTTGGCGCGAGGTTGATGACGAAGCTGACAGGCGGGGGCCACTGGCCAACGGGCGCGGGTGCGTGAGGGAGCGAGCTGACGGGTGGGGCCGTGGTGTCGAGTGCGCGCGCGAGGGGAAGGGTTCGGCGCCGACAGGTGGGGTCGGGTTGTCAGCCTAAGGCGCGCGAGGTAACGGGCTGGGCCGGCCGGGAGAGAGAGAAGGGAGGGGAGGGAGCCCATTACTGTTTGAAAATATTTTCTAATTAAAAATAATTGCAGAAATTGATTTAAAATAATAGGGCTACTTCCAAGGTTGATAAAAATTTATAAAAATCCTCAAAAATATTTCTTGGCTTTGGGAGTTTATACAAAAATTTTCAGCCCCTGGTTTGGTCATTAACTCTATGATGTAGTTCAAAAGGATAAGTGAAAGTGTTTAAAGGGATTTTCAGAATAAATAAATCCAGGAAATTGATTTAAATATTATTTTTATTGTTTTGGAATTTTGGGGTGTTACAGCTTGCCTCTACGCCAGCCTAGCAGCAGCTAGCGTGCAGCAGGAGCACGGCGTGGAGGTTCCCGATGGACTACAGCAAGGCTTCTACAGGCGGCGCGTGGGTTCTCGGGGTGATCGCATATCGCACGAAAATCGAGGTAAGTTCTTGCTGTCTGATTTTTTGATACAAACCAACTGCTGCTTGAAATATTGTTCATGACTAGTTCTAGTTAGCAATTTTTAATCCTACTGAACACTTGTGCTACTGTTTTTAAATTTCATGAACTAGCAAATGTATTAATACTATGTTGGCTTGTGGATGAACTGATTTTTTATTCCCAGAGATTCCTTCAGATGTGTAAATCAAAGATTATGTATGTTTTTATTCTGTCTGTGAAGATGCCTATGTTTTGATTACACTATTGATCTTCCTTTAAGCATTGTGTTGGTGTCGTTTTTGTTTAGGACACCGGTCATTTTTAGGCTAGATTATTTTTGGACCTATGAATTGTTTTTGTTTCCGCTAGTTGTTTGTTGAGGTGCGTTGGGTGTTGGGAGAAGGCCATTGATTCACAAGAATTTTTTAGGCGCCCATTCACCCCCCCCTCTGGTCGCTACTTTCGGTCCTAAAACTTGGCCGAAGAGTTCATCGCCCTCCAGATACCTCCTCTTGGGGACGACTGGCCTATTGTATTACAGAGTGCTTCGGAGGAGGAGCTTCGAACCATAGGTAAAACCTCTAAATCTCCTGCATTGAGATTAGTCAGAATAATTGTAGTATTCTTAATAGATTGTTACCTTATTTCAGCGGCTCTGTTGGCCTTAGCCCCGAAGCAGATAGCTCGGGCTACAGAACGGGTGCTTGGAGCCCCTACTGCTGTGGAGAAGCAACGGAGAATTGAGCTGGTTGGAAGTTGGGAACACTCCAACCGAGTGTGAAGTGCGCTCGAGGTGGAGGCTCCTCCTATATCTAGCTTTAACTCAGCAGGAGCAGTCTCTCGAAAGAGGAAAGCTGTCGCTGGGACCTCCAAGGCTGCGAGGTCTCCAGTAAAGAAGGCGGCGCGGAAGGCCAAGCTCCCTTCGCGTCCATCGTCTCCATCTTCGCTCGACATTCAGAGATCTTCTTGAGAGGAGTCTGAAGAGGAAGAGACTTCGGAGGTCCGCTTGGGGAGGGAGCTTGAAGATCTCATGCTGAAAGGTGACGAGCAGGATTATCGGGTTGCGGCCAAGGATCCCCCTCGGGAATGTGGGATCGGAATGGCGACTAGAGGGGGTGAATAGGCGCCTCAACACTTTCTACCGAAGTGATGGCCTAATCAAATCACCCAACGCTCCTCTAAAGACTCAAATCCAAGTTTCAAATAAATTAGCAAAATTTAGAGCTCAAATAGATTCAAACGCCCAATAACTGCTTTGTTTCAAGTTTTTAATCAACCAATATCAAATTACTCACACAATCAACCAATTCAAGTTTGTAGATACAAATTAACTTTCTTCAAATTAATCTCACATAAAATTCATACACTTCTGAATTTTTTTCAGATGATGAATAGTAATAGTACTTCCAATAAAGTGCATTTAACAAAATCTGATTAAGATTGCTAGTTTCAGCTTCAATTTAGTTTCAGAACAGCAAACAATAATTCAAACTTGTTTATCAAGAAAGAATTGAATCAAATACTTAAAACCAACTTGAGCAAAACCAGGAACATCCTTTTGTCGGAACAGGAACAGTAATATTAAAGTAAATTCAGAGTTACTCTATTCTTCAACCATAATTCAGTGCATGAGATACAATCTAAAGAAAAACTTCAATGAACAGCTCAAAGTTTTTTCTATTTCAAAAACAAGATAGCAATTTATGTTTTGAATTCAGCAACCTCGAAACAAATCAGGATTGTCGTATGGTGAATAGTAGCCGGAGATCTCAGCACAGCACAAATTCAGACACTAGAAGAGTGCTCTCTACTATTTCAGTTCAGCAAATTTTTACTGAAATAGCTCAATTCAAATCACTTCTATCATTCAGAATTTGACAAACAACCTAGAACTGAACTAGTATAATTCAGAGCATACACATTCAGAAAACTTTGAAGATTATTCTATACAGCCCTATTCCAAAACTGAAAAAGTAAATTGTAGCACTATTCAAAATGATATCATCTAGGATCACCCAAGTTTTCTTCATTCATATATAGCCTTTCAGATTTACAAACAACAAAAATAACCAGCAGGAACTGAACCAAACTGGATTCACAAGAATTTCAGCACTAACAGATGAAATCAGTTCAGCATGACACCAGATCCACATACATCACTTAGGATCAGCAAAATAAATACTCACACTCACAGAAACTAGATGCTAATTTTGAAAATGAAACATTCACAACTTGCACTATAAAATGTATATAGACATCCACATCAAGTTCTGTAGAAAAATTGCACGAAAACAGGATCTCAAAATCGCATTCAGCATGAATTTACCACTAGCGCATGCGCATGCGCATATCACTGTAGCCCTCTTTGTCGACAGAATTGTTTCTCTTCCGGAAAAACCAGTGGCACTCTGTTCATAATCATGCGATATCAGCCAGTACACACATTTGCAACGCTCTTGGATCAACCAGCAATTTCAAGAGGAAAAAATGAAATAGCTTTCTCTATTGATCGAAAAATGTTCTGGATAGTCTGCCCCGTATGACAGCCATGGAGGAGAATAAAATATCCCACCTACTCCACATTCTAGAAGGCACATTTTGCACTAAGCCCCCTAGAAAAGACAGTATTTACAAAACTGAAAATACCAAATAGAAATGCCCTATTTTACTCTAGAAACATACAAAAGACCCCTCTTTAGAATATTTTCAGAATATATATACACCAAAAATACTCTAAAAGTACACTAAGACACTAAAAATTTAAACTAATACACGACTCTATTTTATTGAATTAGTAAAAACGATAAATGTTTCGACGGTTTTTAGAAAAAATCGACAAAGCCTTTTCAGCTCCTCGACTCATGACACCGCTTCGTGACTCCGAGCGCCAGCAAGCCACTTCTACTCTCGATCCTCTCGAGCCGCGCGAATGCTTGTCCTGGTCTCCCTCTCGTGAACACAGTCGACACGCCGTCACAGTCAGCCGTCCGTCAGAGTCTCGCTCTGTCTCTTCATGCACTCTTCAGATCTTCTCCAACTTTGCCCGGCCTCCCTGATCCTCGGCATCAAGCTCCCCGCTCGACCCTCGATCACCCGCCGTCGACAGTCGGTCTGCATCTCCACCATGCACAAACAAGACAAGCAAAAACAAGAACATGACACACTGCCGAAACCCTTGACGGCCACACCTTCACTCCACATCAAAACCCTCGATGCACTCCACATACTCATGACCACTCATTCGCTCAGACGCTCATCATTGTCAATAACTTATCATTCAGACCGAAACCACCATTGGTTTCTCAATCTCCCCCTTAATGAGTGCATTAACAACCCCAAAGCAAAGACATGATGAGGTAGCAAGTTACGCGCACAAGTGACCAAAAAAACTCACAAAAGAGAGCAAAACATGTCACTTGGTAAAAGATATCCCTGCTTGGGAAAAAACCTTATGCAAGGCAAAGCAAAGGAAAAGCATAAAAAGCGCATCGCATCAAAATATCAAAAGCGCATCACATCATCAAAATCATTTCAACTTCTATTCAAGCCAACTCCCCCCAAAAACCTTATGCAAGGCAAAGCATAAGCAAAAGCATAAAAAGTGCATCGCATCAAAACATCAAAAGCGCATCACATCATCAAAAGCATTTCAACTTCTGTTCAAGCTAACTCCCCCTTAACCAAGCAATCCAAAAGCCAATGCATCATGTAGATCATTTCTCCCCCTTTGACAATGCAGGCATCAAGGAGAGAAAAAGATGCAAAGAGGGGAAAAGAGGGTAAAGCAGAGATTTGACCTTCTGAGACATGAGCAACTCCAGTTATAGTACCAACAAGTATTCGCTTTGAATATCATCTTAAAGTACTGAAAGACATCCTCATATGTATACCATCTAAATAAAAAGCATGAGCAAGCATTTTCAGATTTTAGCAAATAAAAGCATCACCACTCAGACTAGTATACAAGACATGTCAAGGCATGAGATGCAAAAGCTAAGCAATAACACACTAGATAAGTGTATCAAACATAAAGGTGCTTCAGCAAACATGATATGCAATGAATTTTCAATTTTTCATTTTTGTGCTAGGGTTTATTTGCACGTCAACCTTATGCTAACCGACCATGCTAAGCCTAGGTTGAAACCATCAGAAGCTTAAAGCAATGGTTCGGTATACACTCAATGTCCCAGTTCATACCAAAGTTCTATGGTAAGCCGTCCAGAACAAAGTAGTGCGATAAAGCAAACCCACCTGGATCTTTTCAAAATTCAGCACACAAAAGCATGAATATCATTCATTTCGATTTTCATTCATTCTTCATTTTCATTTTCATTCATTTTCATTTTCATGCATTTTTGATGAAATCAAGTTGCGTATTAGCATCTAGGTAAAAGGACCTAGCTATCAAGTATGTGAAAGACAACAAAAGCACTCAGCTAATCCATGCTAGATCCCACACTAAGCAGTGACCATTTTCAAATTTTCACAAATAAAAGCCATGCTGATGTCAATTCTTAGATGAATACATGCCAAGAAGTCAACAGTATTAAAGATAATCATTCAAAGGCATTAACAACGCATGTACTAGTAAAAGCAATTAATCATATGCCAAAAGTGCATGCAATGCTACACAGCTCCCCCTCAAAACATGCTCGAATCTCTCAGATGCTCAGTGAGAGGGTGAGATAAAAATTTCTTTGGAATCCAATAGCGCAAAACACGAAATCGAGGCAAAATAGAAAACTGACCATGCACTGAAGATAAACCATGATAAAAGTGTGTGGTCTAGCAATAAAGCGCGAACCTGGAAATGAACGAGGTCTCCCAACCTGTCGAGCATCAAAGCCTCTTACACGTGATCTATCACCAATGAGGAATGGTGTACACCACGAGGGGCAAAAACACTCTCCTAAGTAGAGAAGTAAAATCTCGAATACTCAGCGCTGGGTTTATTCTTTGAGAGTGAAGATCGAGTTGATTCTTACCATACCTTTACCTTTCACTCTACTCCTTCGATTGTTGCCGAAGGTGATATGTTCCCTTTGCTTGGTTGTGGTGAAGCTGTAGAACCATGCTGCATCTCCGGTCATATGACGCGAACAACCGGAGTCCATGATCCACGTGCCCTCCAAGCCTCGGTCCGGTGCCTACACATGATAAGAAAATCTCGATCGCTCAGTGCTGGGGTGAGTGAATACATGACGAGGCATCCAGCACTGAGTGATACGAGTAGTAGGCACAGTACAAGTAGACTGTCTACGCACAGGATAATCAGAATGATGCAAAGTGCGAGGTCTACCTACATGCTGTGATCTAAAAGCATGACAAGGTCTCCTACTCTAACGAGGTATAAAGCTACTCGCCCGGGGTCTACCACCATATGGAACATGGTGAACACCTCGAGGAGCAAAACCTCTCTGAGAAGCACGAGGAGCCTCGAAAACAGGTGAGAGTAAAACTCAGACTCATGCATACCTAAAGATGGGTAGTGCATGTTCTGGAACCTCATCGCCTGAGAGCGTCGCTCATCCTTGATGCGACGAAAATAGAACCCAACCAGATGACCGACCCGCTGACAGTAGGAACAATGAAAAACTCTCCTAGGGGCACTCTCATGGGTCATAGGAGCAGTTCTCACAGGCTCCTTGGGCTTCTGCTGAGTGGTTTTCTTGGGAAGAATTTTCTTGGTAGGAGGAGTTTTTTTCTTTGGAGTTCGGGTAGGCTTTTTGGTTGATGGAGTGTCTAACAGGGCTCTTTCTTTCTCTAAGGTAGTGGGTGAGGTAAAAACAGTTTTGTTCTCATTGTCTAAGGGAGTCCTCTCAAAACCCAATCCTAGAGCTAACCCTACCCAATTAGCACACATCTTGGTCTTGGCCAAGAGCAAATCCATCCTACCCTTTCCCTTAGTGCATTTGTTAACCATAGAAAAAAGGTATTCATTTTCAGTCATGAGGTTCTCAGCTCGCTCTCTAACAGTGCCTAGCTGGTCCTTAAGGGTTATGCATGTGTCACACACAGGTTGCACATCTTTAGAACTATCGGCCCTCTCCAATCTAGCCTCTAAATCCTGAACATGCTTATCCCGTAAATTAATGCTCTCACGTAATAAGAGGCAGTTCATGCATTTATTTAAAACATGAGGACTAGAATCCACCAACAAAAGCTGCTTTTGTGCAGTCTCAAGCTCAGAAAGAGGTTGAGCATGCACAGAACGCAACTGAGCAAGCTCTCCCATGACAACATTGCAAGATTCACATTCAGCATCATTAACTCTAGACTTAAACATGGCATAATCAGTAAAAACAGATTCTAGCCTAAGTCTAAGGTCTTTTCTATCTCTAGCGTCTTGCACAAGTAATCTATCCTAACCAAGAACTACTTCATTCAGTTCATCTAATTTAATTGAAAGTTGGTCATAGGATAGTGGTACCTCAGATGAGTCAAGCTCATCGCCGCTGTGATCGCTGTCGGCCATGAAGCAAAGGCCGGTGAAATCTCGTCACTTCTTGTCCTTCTTCTCCTCATTCCTTGGAGACTCCTCCTCCTTAGAGCTCGACTCCTCAGTTGAGGAAGTGTCGATGTCGCTGAGAGCAGCAACAAATGCTCTGGAAGTGCCGTTGGCTACTCTCTTAGCCACCTTGCCGCGCTTGCCCTTCACAAAAGGCTTCCTCTCCTTATTGTCAAACTTTTGACACGCTTCACACCCTCTATAGTATCTAAAACAATCCTTAGTCATAGTCGGCCAATAGAAACCTCTCTTTTGAGCATCCAACTCATTTTCTAGGCCGACTGATGAGTGCCACAAAGCCCTTCATGGATTCCTCCCGTAGCTACTTGGGACTGTTCATCGTCTAAACACTTTAAAAGTTCTCCATCAATAGTTTGGCGATATAGTACATCATCTAGCAACAAAAAATTAAATGCTTGTCGCCGAACTTTCCGATCAACCCTTTGACTAGTATTTCTTAAATACTGGATGATTGGAATTCTCCAATCATCCTTATGGACATCCGAAGGGTTTGTCGACTCTCTTCCTAGAGTGACGTCTAAACTGCTAATTTCAGAGTGCCCCCGAGCCTTTCCCATTTCTGCCAAAGGCTTACTGGGTCAGTCCGTGCGGAGCCGGTCAGACCAAAGCCTTCCGCTGAAGGGTTCTGCTTCTCGAACACCTCTGTTGTCCAGCGGGCTTCAGCATAGGGACTCTGGCGTGCAAGGCCCTTCGGTGGATGGAGTATTCCAGCACGAGGGCTTTTGACACATGATACCCTCCGGCGGCCGGAGGGGCCCGACCCGCAGGGTTCAACAGACCTCGCGCCTGCCTAGAGCTTCTGGCTTCAGCAGTGAGACTAAACATTGGCTTTCCCTGTATAGAAAATATTCCTTTCCTGACTTGATAGCCAGATGTTTGCTGAGACAAATCATTTGGAATTGAATTGTCTTCCCTTGACACGTGAGAAATTTTGAAGTCGTCAAAAGTAGCAACTATGTCTAAACACTTATCCAAGTAACTGTTTAGCAAGCTATTAAAACATCTGAGCACTCTTAGCTACTTGCTGCACTACTAACAAAGAATCACCATGTGCATGAATTTGTTTAACACCCATGGATTCTAGCAATTCAAGTCCTAGCAATAAAGCCTCATATTTAGCTTGCCTATTAGTAGAGGGAAATTCTAAATGAGCCGAGGTTTCAAAGTGCATTCCACTAGGTGATATGAGAACCACCCCAATACCTTGGCCACTCTTGCAAGATGAACCATCGAAATAAAGTTTCCATGGTACTACCTCAATTAGAGAAATATCATCGCCCCAATTGACATCCACGTGGTGATCAACTATAAAATTACCAATAATTTGGCCTTTCATAGCTCTCAGAGGTTCATAGGTCAAATCATATTCAATCAAAGCATAAGCCCACTTCCGATTCTTCCACTCAGAATTGGCTTTTGCAACATGTATTTTATAACATCGGTTTGGCATGCGACAATACATGTAGTATGGAGAAGATAGTGATGTAATTTGGTACATGCGTAATAAAGTGATAAACATAAATGCTCCACAAACACGTACCTGGTTTCGGTGTCCAGTAGGCGGAGACTCAAAAATGTGATGATGTACTCTCTTCCCTCCACCTCCTGGGTTAGCACGACCCCTATCACGCTATCTTCAGCGGTGATGTGCAGCCGAAACGGAATTCCATCTTTTGGCGCTCTTACCATGGGTGGTGATGATAAGCACTCTTTAATTTTTTCAAAGGCGCTTTGATGTCTTGCCCCCCACGTGAACTCGACATCATTCTTTAGCTGGAGTATAGGGATAAAAGCATCAATCTTGCTAGACAAGTTAGATATAAAGCGACGCAAATAATTCACCTTGCCTAGCAACTTTTGCACATCTTTCTTGCATGTCGGCATTGCAAAGTTTCTAATCTTCTCAAGTCTCTTAAGATCAATTTCTATACCTCTTTCATGAATCATGAATCCTAAGAACTTGCCTGCCAACACGCCAAAAGCACATTTGAGTGGGTTCATTTTCAAACCATAGTGTCGCATCCTATCAAAAGCAACTTTCAAATCAGCTATGTGGTTTCCCATAGCGTCTGATTTGACTACAACATCATCTATGTACACTTCTAGCATAACTCCTAACAAGTCATGGAAGATCAAGTTCATAGCATGTTGATATGTAGCACCAGTATTCTTTAAACCAAAAGTCATAACGACCCCCTCGAACAAGCCGACAAAACCGGGGCATCGAAAGGTTGTCTTGTAGATGTCCTCTTCGGCCATAAAAATTTGATTATAACTAGCGTTGCCATCAAGGAAACTTAGTACCTTGTGTCCTAAAGCATCGTTGATTAGCATGTCGGCTATTGGCATGGGATACTCGTCCTTCGGAGTGGCCTTATTCAGATCCCTGAAATCAATACAAACTCGTATCTTGCCGCTCCCCTTTTTATCTGCAGGTACAATGTTAGCGACCCATTTAGCATACCTACATGGCCTAATAAACTCAGCCTTTAGTAATCGTTCTACCTCTTCTTTATCTCGGTCATAGACAACCAAATTATTGTGACGTGGAGGCTGTTTATAAGGTCTAAATCCGGGTTTAATAGGTAGCCGATGCTCCACGAGCTCACGGCTTAATCCGGGCATCTCTCTATATTCTCATGCGAAACAATCGACGTACGACCGAACCAACTTTATTACTTCAGCCTTCTCATCAGCCTGTAAATGTTGGTTTACAAAAGTCGGACTTGGGACGGTACCATCGCCTATGTCGATTTCTTCTAAAGGATCGGCCGACGCAAAACCTTGTACGAAATAGCCGTGCTACACCAGCTGGCTTTACAGACACTAGTACGAAACTTCCTTCGGACATGCTAATGAAGTCGTAATATGAAAGATCCCTACCTGATAGACATTCTACTTTGTTGTGGATGGCGTCAATGGACATATCGACCAATGCCACATAGGTCGAAGTGTCCGCTAGTATAACCTCTACCTCATCACTGTCCCAGTGAATCAGGAATTGGTGCAAAGTAGAAGGAATGCAGAAGTTTGCGTGAATCCAGTCATGCCCGAGTAGCACATTGTAGTTACCTTGCACGTCAACGACGAAGAATGTTGTTGGCAACTTCTTGCCAACTATCAACTCCATGGAGAGCACGCCTTTTGCCTTGGAACTCTCGCCGTTGAAGCCGTTGAGCATTAAGTTTGTTTTCTTCAAGTCCTCCTTGTATTTGCCAAGTTTCTTCAATAGCGAGTAAGGCATTAGGTTAACAGTAGCACCACCATCAACAAGCATCCTAGAGATCGACTTCCCATCCATGTGACCTCTGATGTAGAGAGGCTTTAGATGGCGATCTGTATCCTCGGTTTTCTCAAAAATAGCGTTGCATGGGCCGAGGTTCAGCTGGGCGACCTTGGCCTCGTCTCGTGGTAGGGCAAAATCAGCGGGTAGCATGATGACATTGATGTCCATCACCTGAGGTGCGGGTCCCTCAGAGACGGGTGAGTAGTCGTCATCGAGCGCGTCGTCATCATCATCGCTTGGACTAGGAGCCGGGTTGGTTATCTCAACCGGCTTAATCCTCCATACCTGTCTCGTCGTTGGCCGATGGTGGATTTCCTCAAAGATGGCATCTCGCTCATCCTCGACTTTCTTCTCGCGCATCTCCTAGGCTCGTAGTTGTTGCAGACACCTTTTTTGTGATTTGGACATACCTGGAGATGCCCAAGATGGTTGTGGCTTGGTACCAGGCGCCACTGTCCTGTCTTTCTGATTTTTGGCCGAAAGGGTACTACCCAGGTTGGCCTCACACACTTCACAATCATAGGGCCCTTGGTTGTGGACCCTAGCAATTGGACCGGCCTCATTTGGCTGATCGGATCAGGCTCCGGCGCTGGCTTCAGCTGGAGTATGGAACTTACATCTGTCGGGCTTCGGTGAGGGGGCCTTCGGGATTGGGACTTCCTAAGACCCTAGTCTGACTCTGATAGCTTCAGACTCCCTATCCTTCGCCTCTTCATGCTCATCTCCCCAGGCTCTGTCCTATGCGAGTCGATTCAGAGGTACTACGGACAACCGGCGGATGATGTCTCCCTTCGCCGCGTCTGTTTGTCCCTACCAATTATAATACTGCGAAGGAAAACAACGGACAGTGTTAAGTTACAGAGGGTGCCCTGATTGTGAGGTGTACGGAGCCCATGGGGTCCCCACCCAATTGTATGGCGGAGGCATCGGTGGCTCCGGTGGCTTCGCCCACTATGAGCCGAACCCATTACCCGGAGGGGGGCTCGGCCAGGTCGATGGCATTTCAGAACATATCAGTGAAGGGTCCTGCCAGTCTGGAGGTATGTTTTGCCATTGCGGGCTGAAACCTCCCTACGGAGGGTTCGTCTAGAGCGGAGCCGGGCTCGGCCATTGGGGTCCGAACTCGTTCTGCGTAGGGTTCGACCACTGGGGTCCAAAGCCCCTATATAGAGGGTTCGGACACTGGTGCCCGAAGCCATCATAGGGAGTGTTTGGCCACTGTGTCCTAAAATCATCACGTGGGGGGTTCAGCCAGTGTGGTCCGAAGCCACCCTCCAACTGCTTTGGCCCCTTTGGTTGACTTAGCCTTTTTGCATGGGGGATTGTTTCTTTAGCTTTTCTTTGCTGTTTGTTTAACAGCATCTGATATGTCACCTTCGGCTTCTTGCGATCCCTAGCCGAAGGAGACGTGTTAACATTCCATTTCCACACTCCTACTTTAGGGTTCTTAGGTACGAGTGTGCGTTTATGTGATTCTCCAATGATGATCGCTTTCCCTTTAGTCGACTCGACCTGCTGTGGCCGAATCAGCACATTCTTTTCATCGAGGTCGACGATGTTCATGGGAAAGGGGTCTTTGTCCAACTTCATCTTTGGACTGGAGTCTATCTTCAATCATCCTTCCTCTATTGCCGATTGAACATGTCGACAAAAAACATTGCAGTCGTTAGTATAATGTGAATGTGAATCATGCCACTTATAGTATGGGTGTTTCTTTAGCTCATCGGCAGATGGAATGACTTGGCCTTTAGGCAACCTGAGAAGTTGGTTCTTCAATAGGAAATCAAATATTTTATCACACTTAGTTATATCAAATGAGTACTTTACTTCGCTAGGCCGGTTCTTTGTGGGAGATGACGGTGACTCGGAGCAAGTAATAGGTTTGCTCGTAGCGTTCCAAACCCATTCGGATGTGTCCATGTCAGCCAAATCTTCTTCTTCCTCTGATTCTTCTTCATCAGAGTGCTCCATCACGTGGACTTCAGCCCTAGTCTTGTTGAACATCTCAATGAACTTTTTATCCCTAGCTCGGCCTTCCTAGACCAGAGCCTGCTATAAGACTTGGCTAACTTCTAAAAAGTGTTGGTTGTCTAGTCTCTCTTTAATTTCAGAGCGCAACCCACTGAAAGCTAGATCCGCCAAATTCCTTTCCGAAATGTTAAGACCAAAAGATCGGTTTCTGGTATCTCAAAAGCACTTGATATACTCAGAGATGCCCTCACTACATTTCTGTCTAACCGATGTCAAGTGTGAAAGCCTAAGTTCTGTCTCACCTGTATAAAAGTAGTCGTGGAATTTCTGTTCTATTTCAGCCCATGTTTGGATAGAGTTTGACGGGAGCGCTGAAAACCAAGTGAAAGCAGTGCCGAGTAGTGAGAGAGAAAATAGTCTAAGTTTTAAAGCGTCTGACCCACTAGTTTCTCCACACTGTGCTAAAAATTAGCTGACATGCTCTAGTGTGGTTTGTTACCCTCACCATCGAACTTGGTGAATTCAGGGACTCTATAACCGTGAGGGTAAGGTATCGTGTCAAAATGGTCGGGGTACCACTTTCGGTAAACCCTAGCTCAACCCCTGGGTACGAAACCGATGCACTCCCTAAACAGTGTGTGGATCCATTCCTCAATGTCATTCCGGCCTACTACCTGTGCGTGTATCTCATGCGGGGGTGCGACACGCGGCAGTATGTTGGCGTGTAAGCTGCGGGGCTCCTCCTCATGCGCTAGCTCAGGATGTATGACATGTTCGGGCCTATGTGCTTGCGCATGCGGTGCGGGTAGCGTGGGAAAAACGAACGTCGGTGTAGGTGGAGGTGGTGCATGGTGGGCGGTGCTAGTCTTGCCGTAAGCATGGTGATTGATCTCAGCCATGGATATCGAGGCCGGAGACACAATGGTTTTGCCGGTACTACCGTTGGTTCTACTGTAAAGTGATTTATTAGAGGTACACTAGAAATCGGAGGTGGAGGTACGGCCTCGGTAAAGCCGAACCTTCTAAGTGTCGCCTCTACCTTAGAGCTAAGTGCCGAATCTAGACGGTTGGCTAGCGAAGCGTTAACAGCTTGATCTACTGATGCGGATATTTTTTGCTCAATCTCTAAAGAAGATAAATGAGGCGATACTAGTGTTACCTGGGTCCGAGCGAGGTTAGAGACGTTGACGTCGCGCTTGATGAAGCCTGCGCGTGTCTTGACGTAGCTCCCAAGCATGAGGTTTTGGAGTGCCTTCATCTTTGCATTACTCTCTGCTCGGTCTTCTATGGGAATATCTTCAAGGGTGGTCGTCTTGATGTTGCGGTTTTCGATATCTATGCCCCCCGTGAGATCCATCGGCGATGTAGACGTAGTAGTCATTGTAGACGTACCGGCGGGCGATGTAGATGTACTCGTCATGCTGGTGTAGCCTTCCCCAGCGGAGTCGCCAAAAAGTGTGTTGACACGAAAGCGTGCCCCCGCACTTGGGTCAGTTCGACGATCCAAAAGTGTGTGGATACTTAGGGACAAGCCTAAGCGTAACAAAACACTCACGACACGTTCTGACTACCCTTAACAGTGGCAAAGGGGGTGGATTCGCCAGGTAATCAGATCACACAGAAATAATCCAATTAGCCAAAAGAAATATATCAAATAAAATAAATCAGCAAGCTGAACGAAGCATGACTGATTCGAAGGGTACTGTGCGAAGGGTATCACCGAAGGGTACCTTCGGCATCCGATGCGAAGGGTCTCGCCGAAGGGTACCTTCGGCGTTCGGCTGATCTGACTGAAGGCGGGCTCCGAATAGATCTAGACGCAACAATCACCTCCGAATAGCGGGGTTCGGCGCGAAGTCTCTGTTACGACAAAATATCTCCAACGCGACGCATAGGCTTGACTTCATCTGGCGCGGAGTACAAATGTGGCGAAGCCTGTCTCGACGAAGCCTGTTGTGAAGGGTGTTGGCGCGTGAGACTCGGTCAAACTAATAACAGCGTGATGGTCTAGCACGGGCAGTCGAAGCAGTATTTCTGCCGAAGAGTGTTCTAGCAGTCTCCGAAACCAGTGCTCCAGCATGGGCTCCAAGCGTGAAAACCTACAACAGAACAAGGATCAAGTGCCAATTCGGCCTAGAGACCGAATCTGCTAAGTGTTGCAATAGGAAAACGAAGGTAGCAATTTGTTACGTAGATTAACGGATACTTCACAGGCGAAGTAACAAGGAGGAGATAGCAATCTATTATGTAGATTAACGGGTACTTCATAGGCGAAGTAAAAAGGATTACCACTGTTTCGACGTGGCCAGTGGAGAGCTTCCAGGCAAACCCACGAAGGTTGCAGAAAAGTAAAGATAAAAGTAAAGGTACGGTTCAAAGCTAGGGCTTTGTGGTTTATTTGTGTTGGGGCGTTAATGAACCGGCCTCACCCTTATATTTATAGGGGCTAGTCTTCTAATCTCAAAGTTTAATCTGTTAAGATTCGGCCTAATCATGCATAGGGTTAAAATTAGCCAGAATAAGACTCAAACTCTATCTTTGGAATTCTACCCAAAGTGGGCCTTCGGCCAGGCCCACCGAAGCCTGCTCCTCGGGCCAAAGCTTCGGTGAGGCAGGCCTCTAAAGGCCTTCGGGACGAAGCTAGCAGGCCTGCAGAAAGCTTCCGAAGCCCATAGCTTATTGGGCCATTTTTTTCCATCAACACAGTGATCATTTTTAAATTTTCACAAATAAAAGCCATGCTCATAATAGATATCATATGCATTCAAGTAAAGTATAATCAACAGTATTAACGATAATACTCCAAAGGCATAATAAAGCATGTACTTGTAAAAGCAATTAATCATATTACAGAAGCTTATGTAGTGATACACAACTCCCCCTCACAAGATGTCATAGGGATAACAAATACCAAGCTCTCCTCTCAAAAATGCAAAGCATGAAGCATCGAGAGGCTTGGTAAAAATATCTGCAAGCTGGTTCTGGTTATCAACAAAGCGCAAATCAATATCTCCCTTCTCATTGTGATCTCTTACGAAATGATAACACACATCAATGTGTTTAGTCCTAGAATGTTGTACTTGGTTGTTTGCTAAGCTAATTGCGCTAGTGTTATCACAAAACAGTGGAACACTCTTAAAATCCAACCCAAAATCACGCAAAGTAGAAACCATCCACAAAATTTGTGCGCAACAACTAGCGGAAGCTACATATTAAGCCTTAGTTGTAGACTATGCAACGCTAGATTGTTTGAGAGAAGACCAACACACAAGAGAAGAACCAAGAAAATGGCAAGTACCAGATGTACTTTTTTGATCAATTCGACAACCAGCAAAATCAGCATCTGAAAAACCTCTCAAGCATAATGAAGATGAAGCAAAATACTAAATGCCAAATTCAAGAGTGTACTTGAGGTACCTTAGTATGCGCTTAACAGCTTGACGATGTGAAGCCCTTGGAGAAAACAAAAAATGAGCGCACAAACATACTGCAAAGTATATGTCCGGCCTCATAGCCGTCAAGTAGAGGAGGGAGCCGATCATGCTCCGGAACTCCTTCTAGCCCACTTCTTCTCCATCTTCATCCGGGTCTAATGCAACTGAATTACCCATTAGGGTGGCAAGTGTCTTTGCATCAACCATGTCAAAGTTTTTTAGCAGGCCTTTAGAGTACTTTGTGTGATGCACATCCTTAGAACACTCAAGACGCTCCAATCTAGCCTTAAGTTCATTAGCATGCTTATACCTCAAATTAATGCTTTCAATGAGTCAAGGACAATTCATGCATTCATTGATGACAATAGGACTAGACTACACCTCCAAAAACTGCTTCTAAGCAATTTCAAGATTTTCAATATTTTGAGCATGAATCAGACGTAGTTGAGCAAGTTCATTTATTACAACAAGACAAGACTCACATTCAACATTTTCAGACTTAGATTTTGGCATGACAAGTTCAGTGGACATAGATTCTAGCCTAAAATTTAGTTCATTTTGTTCTTTAGCATTAAGTTTAAGTAATCTATCCTAAGAGATGACAACATCATGTAATTCATCATTTTGAATAATGAGCTAGTCACGGGATAGATATACCTCTGATGAGTCTAGATCATTGTTGCTATGAATGTCATCGACCATGAAGCAAAGGCCGGTGAAGTCCTTTGTCTTATTCTCCTTCTTTTCTTCAATCCTGGATGGCTCTTCCTCATCCGAGCTTGGCTCCTCACTCGATGTACTTTCTATGTTGCTGAGGGCGGCCACAAAAGCTCTGGCTACCTTTTTAGCCACTTTTCCCCGCTTACCTTTGAAGAAAGGTTTCCTGTACCTTTTCTGGTGTTTGTGCTCATTTCATTGTTCATTTTTAGTTTTGGGCAATTAGCTTTGATATGATTAAGATCTCCACACTCAAAACATGCTCGAGAGCATCCTCTCCTTTGATCCCGTCTATCATTATAGAATCGGGTGAACTTTTTGACTATGAGAGCAAGCTCCTCATCGTCCAATGTGTCCACATGTTCTTTAGTGATAAAGACCAAAGAAGACAGGGCAAAGCCTCTAGAAAAAGCACAAACTCTACAACCACCAGAGAGATTACCTCTAGATTAGATGTCAATGCTAAAACCAGAAATTAGTGCCATGGATGGTGGCAAAGAGTTCCCAATTCCAGAACGAGATGCCTTGGCAATCTCGATGGGCTTAAGCTTACTAAAGAGCTCGTCACAAGTCAAAGTGTCATAGCTTGCCGAATCTTTAATACTAGAGATCTTCACCTCCCATATGCTAGGATCAAGAGCATAGAGAAGTTTGGTATCTCTATCATGATCCATATAAGCTAAAGTCCATGTAGAGCGAAAGTTTCTCACAATCCCATCATATCGACCAAACATGGCATCTACAGATTCACCAGGGCCTTTCTCAAACATTTGATATTCTTGGTTATATGTGCTTTGGTGCCTAGCCTTATTCTGTGTAGTGCCCTCATGAAAAGTTTTAAGAGTCGTCCAAATTTCACGTGTAGTTCGTACGTGCTGGACCCTATCAAACTCATTGCGACTCAGACTGATGAACAATATGTTTCTTTCCTTGCTATTACAATCATACTGTTCCTTCTCAGCCGGAGTAGTGCGAGTTTTAGGGATCACATATTGGGAATATAGCACTTCCTTGGCTTAGTAGATAAGCCTCAATGCGCACCTTTCAATAAGCAAAATCACGACCATCGAACACCGGAATCTTGGTGTTCTTGTCCATGTCACCAAAATATCACAAAACCGGTTAAGATCAACTGGTGATCTAACCGAGCTCTCATACAAATTGTGGGATCGGAATGGCGACTAGAGGGGGTGAATAGACGACTCAAAAATTCTTGTGAATAGATGACCTTTTCAAATCACCCGACACACCTCTACAAGATAAAGTGTACCAAAAAAACTTTTTGAAAATTTCCTTCTCAGTTCGGAGTTTGAATTGTCAATTGCCACCGCTTAGTAATTAATTAAATCACCGACTTAGTTCAATCAGAACATGGGGCTCTGATTTGATTGAGAAAAATAGAATTCAAAACAGAAAGAAGTTCAGCTTCGATGCAGACTAGATTTTACTCAAGAACAATATGAAATAGAAGGCACTGAAAGTTCCTGGAAATATATGCACAGTACCACAAGAAAATCAATGAACCAACTCAAAAAATTTTGAGGAAACATTCAGTTTTAGTGAACAACAATTATCACAAGTGACACATAAGTAATCAAGAGAAACAATGTTCAATCTTGTTTGTAATGAAACAACTCAGTTAGTTGAACCTATGGGTTTCAATTCGAATACAAATAGCACACATGAACCACAATGTCATCTGATCAATATTTCAGTAAAAGAAAATCCCAACAGTTTCTACTCAAACTTTCTTGTGCTGGATATTAGATAGAGAAACTCAGCATACCGAACAATGTGTCCATATCATCAAAACATCGTAACTACAAGATCGGACCTAACAAAGACAATTGCTAATTATGATAAATCAATAACACTTCAACGCAACGGGTATACTTTATTTAGATGAATGGTATGCAGCATGAACCAGAAATAATAGAACGAGATGTCAGGCCTAACCGATGAAGCCTCGAACTACTAGACTTAACTCACATCAATCTAAGAGATCAAAATGATGGAGCCTTACACCTCGCAAATACACCAAGATAAATCGGCGAGCATTTTAACCAGACCGATGCCTCAAGAGATCGATATGATGCAACCTTAATGAACACGGACCTAGCCGATGTGATTGTCGAGGTGGCGAGTGTAACACCCTGAATTTTCAAAGCTAAAATAAAATGAAGAAAATAAAGTTTTTAATAAAAGAACTATGTTTGAATAATAAAGAGGCTGAAAAAGGCAAAGAAATAAAACCCATAAGAAATAATCAAAAATTTGTGTTGAGGAATTGTTGTTAAGTTCCCCAAGTCAAAACAATATTTTAGGATTTTTTTCTAAATTTTTAAAACCTTTGAAACTAGCATAGAAAATAAACATGAATTTCAGGAATAATTTTAAATCGAAAAAGGAATTAAAATTCCTAGTGGACCGCCCTCTTCCATTCTCTCTCCGGGTCGGCCCGGTCCACTTCGCATCCCACTGATAGGCAGAACCCACCTGTCAGGTTCATCTTCCCTTGCCACACTCAAAACATACTCGAGAGCCTCCTCTTCTTTGATCCCGTCAATCTTTATAGAATCAGGTGAACTTTTTGACTATGAGAGCAAGCTCCTCATCGTCCAATGTGTCCACCTGTTCTTTAGTTATGAAGACCAAAGAAGACAGGGCAAAGCCTCCAGAAAAAGCACAAACTCCAAAACCACAAGAGAGATTACCTCCAGCTTAGGTGCCACTACTAAAACCAGAAAATAGTGCCATGGATTGTGGCAAAGAGTTCCCAATTCTAGAATGAGATGCCTTGGCAATCTCAGTGGGCTTAAGCTTACTGAAGAGCTCATCACAAGTCAAAGTGTCATCGCTTGTCGACTCTTCAATACTAGAAATCTTCACCTCCTATATGCTAAGATCAAAATCATAGAGAAGTTTGATAGCTCTATCATGATCCGTATAAGCTAAAGTCCAAGTAGAGCAAAAGTTGCTCACAATCCCATCAAATCGAGCAAACATGGCATCTACAGATTCACCAGGGCCTTGCTCAAACATTTGATATTCTTGGTTATATGTGCTTTGGCGCCTAGCCTTATTCTGAGTAGCGCCCTCATGAAAAGTTTTTAGAGTCTTCCAAATTTCACGTGTAGTTCGTACGTGCTGGACCCTATCAAACTCATTGCGACTCAGACTGATGAACAATATGTTTCTTTCCTTGCTATTACAATCGTACTGTTCCTTCTCAGCCGGAGTAGTGCGAGGTTTAGGGATCACATATCGGGAATCAACAATGTCCCATATAGCACTTCCTTGGCTTAGTAGATAAGCCTCCATGCGCACCTTTCAATAAGCAAAATCAGAACCATCGAACACCGGAATCTTGGTATTCTTGTCCATGTCAGCAAAAGATCACAAAACCAGTTAAGGTTACATCTAACCGAGCTCTCATACAAATTGTGGGATCGGAATGGCGACTAGAGGGGGGTGAATAGACGACTTAAAAATTCTTGTGACTAGATGACCTTTTCAAATCACCCAACACACCTCTACAAGATAAAGTGTACCAAAAAAACTTTTTGAAAATTTCCTTCTCAGTTTGGAGTTTGAATTGTCAATTGCCACCGCTTAGTAATTAATTGAATCACCGACTTAGTTCAATCGAAACATGGGGCTCTGATTTGATTGAGAAAAATAGAATTCAAAATAGAAAGAAGTTTAGCTTGGATGCAGACTAGATTTTACTCAAGAACAATATGAAATAGAAGGTACTGAAAGTTCCTGGAAATATATGCACAGTACCACAAGAAAATCAATGAACCAACTCAAAAATATTTGAGGAAACATTCAGTTTTAGAGAACAACAATTATCACAAGTGACACATAAGTAATCAAGAGAAACAATGTTCAATCTTGTTTGTAATGAAACAACTCAGTTAGTTGAACCTACAGGTCTCAATTCGAACACAAATAGCACACATGAACCACAATGTCATCTGATATATATTTCAGTAAAAGAAAATCCCAATAGTTTCTGCTCACACTTTCTTGTACTGGATATTAGATAGAGAAACTCAGCATACCAAACAATGTGTCCATATCATCAAAACATCGTAACTACAAGATCGGACCTAACAAAGACAATTGCTAATTATGATAAATCAATAACACTTCAACGCAACGGGTATACTTTATTTAGATGAATGGTATGCAGCATGAACCAGAAATAATAGAACGAGATGTCAGGCCTAACCGATGAAGCCTCGAACTACTAGACTTAACTCACATCAATCTAAGAGATCAAAATGATGGAGCCTTACACCTCGCAAATACATCAAGATAAATCGGCGAGCATTTTAACCAGACCGATGCCTCAAGAGATCGATATGATGCAGCCTTAATGAACACAGACCTAGCCGATGTGATTGTCGAGGTGGCGAGTGTAACACCCTGAATTTTCAAAGCTAAAATAAAATGAAGAAAATAATGTTTTTAATAAAAGAACTATGTTTGAATAATAAAGAGGTTGAAAAAGGCACAGAATAAAACCCGTAAGAAATAATCAAAATTTTGTGTTGAGCAATTTTTGTTAAGTTCCCCAAGTCAAAATAATATTTTAGGATTTTTTCTAAATTTTAAAACCTTTGAAACTAGCATAGAAAATAAACATGAATTTCAGGAATAATTTTAAATCGAAAAAGGAATTAAAATTCCTAGTGGACCGCCCTCTTCCATTCTCTCTCCGGGTCGGCCCGGTCCACTTCGGCATCCCACTGACAGGCAGAACCCACCTGTCAGGTTCATCTTCCCTTCCCACACTCAACACATACTCGAGAGCCTCGTCTTCGTTGATCCCATCTATCATTATAGAATTAGGTGAACTTTTTGACTATGAGAGCAAGCTGCTCATCGTCCAATGTGTTCACCTGTTCTTTAGTGATGAAGACCAAAGAAGACAGGGCCAAGCCTCCAGAAAAAGCACAAACTCCAAAACCACTAGAGAGATTACCACCAGATTAGGTGCCACTACTAGAACCAAAAAATAGTGCCATGGATTGTGGAAAAGAGTTCCCAATTCTAGAACGAGATGCCTTGGCAATCTCAGTGGTCTTAAGCTTACTGAAGAGCTCATCACAAGTCAAAGTGTCATCGCTTGTCGACTCTTCAATACTAGAGATCTTCACCTCCCATATGCTAGGATCAAAAGCATATAGAAGTTTGATAGCTCTATCATGATCCGTATAAGCTAAAGTTCAAGTGGAGCGAAATTTGCTCACAATCCCATCAAATCGAGCAAACATGGCATCTATAGATTCACCAGGGCATTTCTGAAACATTTGATATTATTGGTTATATGTGCTTTGGCGCCTAGCCTTATTTTGAGTAGTGCCCTCATGAAAAGTTTTCAGAGTCGTCCGAATTTCACGTGCAGTTCGTACATATTGGACCCTATCAAACTCATTGTGACTCGGACTGATGAACAATATGTTTCTTGCCTACTGTTATCATCGTATTGTTCCTTCTTAGACTGAGTGGTGCTAGTTTCAGGGATCACATATAGGGAATCAATAATATCACATATAGCAGTTCCATGGCTTAGTAGATAAGCCTTCATGTGCACCTTCCAATAAGCAAAATCACGACCATCGAACACCGGAATCTTGGTATTCTTGTCCATATCACTAAAAGATCACAGAACTGGTTAAGGTCAACTGGTGATCTAACCGGGCTCTGGTACCAATTGTGGGATCAAAATGGCGACTAGAGGGGGTGCGAATAGACAACTTAACAAATTCTTGTGAATAGATGGCCTTTGCAAATCACCCAACACACCTCTACTAGATCAAGTATACCAAAAAAACTTTTTGAAAATTTCCTTCTCAGTTCGGAGTTTGAATTGCTGATTGCCACTGCTTAGTAGGTAATTTAATTACTGTCTTAGTTCAGTCGAAACATGGGACACTGATTGGATTAAAAAAAAACAGAATTTAAAACCGAAAGAAGTTCAGCTTGAATGCAGATCAGATTTTACTCACGAACAATATGAATTAGAAGGTATTGAATGTTCCTGGAAATGTATGCATAGTACCACAAGAAAATCAATGAACCAACTCAAGAAGATTTGAGGAAACATTTAGTTTCAGAGAACAACAATTATCACAAGTGACACATAAGTAATCAAGAGAAATAGTGCTCAATTTTGTTTGTAATGAAACAACTCAATTAGTTGAACCTACATGTTTCAGTTCGAACACAAATAGCACACATGAACCACAATGTCATCTGATCAATTTTTCAGTAAAAGAAACTCCCAACAGTTTCTGCTCACAATTTCTTGTACTGGATATTACATAGAGAAACTCCTATAGTGAATCAAAAACTTGATTCCATCAGCTCTTTTGTAGCAAATCCAGTTTTGAAAAGTGAACTGATTGATGATACAAAATAATTGAAAAATGATGACAGAGATCCGGTATTCACTATTCAGAAAGAGGATAATCTACTGAGATTAGAGTATTCTGTGACAGACTTCTGTAGCAAATAAGAGCCAACTACACCAGCAGATGACCTTCTCAGCAAAAATAGTGAACAAGAAGAACACACATGCATCATAGATTGAATCAAATTTTCACAAAGAAATCAAAACATGAACCAGTATTCTTCAAGCGGTGGTGTTGAAACTTGTGCTGCCGTATCCAATCCGGCACATCAACAGTGGTGCTCAATGCAGTTCACCAGTGAAGACAGTAGTTCTTTACAGTATACACAGCAAAAGCAGGAAGCAAAAATAATCCCAAGTGCATAGCCGAATCATTAAAACAATAAAGGAAGAACAAAACAGATCAAGAGAACTTTCTCAAAAGAAATCAAACTAGGAACAGTGCACCTGCTGGGCTTGACGATGCCGCTGAATCAGATTTGGCATTGTGGTGTTGTAGACTATCCGGCAAAAGCCTTTAGCGCTAAAGGAAAAACAAGGCAGAACTGTAGCACATCTGATGGTCGCCGACAACAAGAAAAATGGAGAGCATAAGTTCAAGAAAATTTCTGGTTAGATTACACTAAATGTTCAGCCCCCAAAGGTTTTCAGCAAAAGGTTAAACCTAACTCCTTGGCATGAGGTCCTTTATATAGGCAAACCCATCGTGGTATTCCCCAAAATGCCATTAGGGTTTAATGACCAAGTATTACCTAATTAGCCTTATGTATTTTCAGAATTATTAATTTTGAAAAATACACAACAGAATACTCCTAATTTATTACATCATTAGACCTATTCTTTTAATATTTTTTTAGAAATAAAAATTCCAAAAAAATACTAAAAGATTACGCTTAATCTAGACTACTAAGCAAAAAATTAATCTCCTATTCATTGGAATTTAAAAACATTTTCTGATACGACGGTTTTCAGCCGAAACCGACAAAGACTTCTAGATCTTCGACATGTGTCACCTGTCCGCGAACTCGACCTCTAGCAAGTCTCTTCCACTCTCGATCCCTCCAGCCACGTTGTAACTTGCACTGGCCTCCCTTTCGCTGACTTGGTCAACATGTTGTTTTGATCATCAGTTTGTCCATGTCTTGCCTCATCTCTATCCATACGCTTGAGATCGCCTTCAACTTCCTCCTACATCCTCAACCATCTGGCATCAGGCTCCCTGCTTGACCCTGATCACCCGCCATCAATAGTTAACAAGCATCTCAACCCTGCACACACAAGACAAGCAAAACATGCAACTCCATGCAACTCATACCATAACTCACACAACCACACAGATTAGCTAGACAATCTTGTCAATTACTCATCATCAAGATAAAACCATAGTGCAAGCCTCACTTGGTTTTTCAATTAGAGTTATTTGCTATCGGAGCACCCTCCCCGCCGTTAACCCGAAGACCCCTCACCGCATCCGCTCGACGCTGGCATCGCTCTGTCACCGTCGAAGCCCCCATGCTATTCCCTTTCCTGACGACAACAACAGGACGTCCCTGCACACTGCGTGCCAGATGCGATCAGCACCACCCAATCCCAAGCCAACGGCCAGGATTAAATCTCACAACCGAGCGGTCAGATCCTCTCTAACCGCCATTGAACAGTATCATGAGATCCTGACCGTCGTTGTCCACTTAAACTCCCGCTACTATCTCGATCGTTGATCCATACCATTTCACTCTGTTTTAATGATAGCCGTCCGATTTCATTTAATCCCCCGCACATGCATCAGTTGTTCGATCTACATCAGACCACTAACACATGTCCAGCTCATGGCCCCGTGCTCGTGTTCATGGTTGACCTGGTTCACCATGGACCAGAAGCTGTTTTTAATTCAAAATAAATTCCAAAAAATGTTTTTAAACTTCAAAAATTCATATCTCCTTCATTTTAACTCCAAATTTCACCATTCAAATTCTAGAAAATTCATCGTTTAATTCTCTACAAATTTAACCAATTTAATTGAAATGTTTGTATTGTTTATTTTATTTATTTTAATTGTTTATTTGTCTTGATTTTTGTGCCTAGAATATTTCGAAACCGCTGAGGAGCCGAAGTACTACCGTGAGGTTCCCCCATATCCATTCGCTGACCAAGGCAAGTCACAATTCTTACCTCGATCATATTGAGCCCATTTTTTAATTAAATAATGCTATAGCCCATAGGATGTAATTGCATTAGTTCAATTTATAACCTTTACACTATATTTATTAGATCCCATGACCTTGATGTGCAAACTCAAGCCATGCTCTTGAACCTTTTTTCTTGTCACCTTTATTATTACTTATTAGTTAGTGTCCAAGTATCGGCACAATCGCTAATAGGATAAAAATGAGACATAGCATAGAATGGATACATTTACTCTATTATATTACCCGTCTATAGGAATTCTAAATGGAGAAAAGGAATAGGAAAAAATGATTAAGTATGTTAGCATGGTGGGTTTCGAGTGCAAGCGAGGGCATTGGTTAGTCACACTTGGGGCACTATAAGGACCGGTCTGCGGGATATGTCATAAGATGTGGTCGTGTGATAAACATTTTGTATTATTATTTTTCTTTGGAAATTCAATAAAGTCTAGAATTATTAAATTCCGAGCATTACAAGATGGTATCATAGACGACTTGACTGTAGGAAGCAAACAGACCACCCTAGAATTTAATTTGGAGAAAAATATTACTTGTGAATATTTACTCTATATTTTGTCCTCACCCAAACTCTTGAAATTTTTGTCTTTAATGAAGCATGCCGACTCATGTTTATAGTTTTTGCAGGGAGGTCGTTGGCTTTGTCCAGGAGCTTCGCATGCTAACGAAATTCCTGATGTACACCTTTGAGCCAGAGTTCCACGAGGTCTACTGGAACGAAAAGGCTAGGTTATGTTAGGCATCTCTGACACTCTTCGGCCTCGATCAGGAGTTGCCCTTCTTCACCACCTCGACCAGGGCCTCGAGCTTTGTGATCGGTTGTTAGGAGGCAACATGTAACATCCCAAATTTTCAAAGTAATAAAAATATTATTTAATTCAATTTCCTGGAATCTATTATTTTGGAAATACCTTTAATACCCTCCTTTACCATTTTGAACTACAACATAGAGTAAATGACCAAACCAGGAGCTGAAACTTTTTATGTATGATCCTAATGCCAAGATATATTTTTGAGGATTTTTACAAATTTTTATCAACCTTGGAAGTAGCCCTAAGATTTTAATCTATTTCCTGCAATTATTTTTAATCAGAAAACATTTTAAACACTAACGGGCTCCCTCCCCTTCTTCTCTCTCTCCCGGCCAGCCCAGCCCACTCCTCCCCGCGCGCGCCATATGACCAGTGGACCCCAGCCAGCAGCGAACCCCTCTCCGCACGTGTACTCGGCCCCACCTGTCGGCGCCGACCGGCCCCTCTCGCGCCCGAGCCCGACCCCACCCGTCAGCCGCCACCCTCGCACGCTCGCGCCCGCTGACCGCCTTGGTCCACCTGTTGGGTCCGTCGTCTACCTCCCGCCTCTGCCCCCAAATTACGCTCGCCGACGACCCCCGCCTCGGATCTGCCTCGCTGGCCCCTCTCTCATTCAATTGGTGTCAGGTTAATGCACCCCAAGGCCCGCCGGTCATTTAATCGCTTTAATTGACGCGTTTTGTCCCCCTGGAACGCAGCGCCGTGCATGGCCGAGCCCTCGCCGGCGACTTAAAGCCCTCCCTCGGCTTTCCTTGAATGCGAGCCCCTCCGACGCCCTATTTAAAACCCCCCAGCCTACGCCGCGTTCGACCCCCAAGCTCTCGCAGTCCAGAACCGAATCAAACACCTGAGACACTCATTTAAGCGCCACACCGCCGCTCCTACTCCGGTCACCCCTCACCGTCGCTAGTAACCTCCTCCGCCCTAGCCAACCACACCGTCGTGACCGCAAGGACATCACCGACCTCGGCCACCACTCCATCGTCGACGAACCCCGCCGGATCGCCGTCGCCGCTGAGGACCCGAACACCTTCGCCGCCTCCGCTTGTCGCCGGCCTCGCTCCGACGACCCCAAGTCCCTTCGACGGTACCCTCTTGACCCCCACAGTGTACTTGTTCCGTTTTAGCCCTTAGAATCGACCGTCGTAGCCCGCCGTGGCCGCTGTACCGCTCGCCGTCACCGGAGAAGACGACCGGCACGGGTCAAGTACCCGTGCCGTGTCAGATTCGATCCCGACCGTGCGATCGAGATCGAGCGGCGCCAGTTTCACCACGTGCGCAATCTAATTCGCACCGTCGGATCTAATCGAAGAGGTATGTTTTAATCTCGCGCGTTCATTTCTATTTAAAACCCGCACTCGATCTCGTGCGTCGACGTAGTACCCTTTCGCGCGTTTTAATCGTGGCCGTCCGTTATCACTTAACCGTCCCGCCTCGCTCTCGCGCGTTGGATCTGGATCCAACGGTCCAGATTGGGCCGGACCACACGCACAGTGTGCGGGTTCACCGTGGGCCTGGCTCACCGTGGACCCGAGGGGATTTAAATTTGAAAATAAATTCCAGAAACTGTTTTAAACTTGTAAAATTCATATCTGGCGCATTTTAACTTCAAAAATTACCATTTCAATTTCAGAAAATTTATAATATTATTCTCTACACATTCATTCCATAAAAACCATATGTTTACTTTGAAATTTTCATGTTTAATACCCTTAGGATAAAAATGTGAAATTGATTATTTAAATTTCAGTAAGGCTTATTTTTATTTATTTTCTGTTAATAAGATGAAACCACTAAATTGCCCATGAACCTTTCATTTTAAATTGATTAGAATGTTTAAAATGAGGTTACTCACTTTTAAAAACCCATTTTCAAAGGACAATACTTCATTTTAATTCCTTTGAAAATTATTTTAAAATAAATTTCAGAACATGAACAACTTGACTTTTCTTTAAATTAAACCAACCTGAACCTATGTGCTTGTTGTGTGATTTTATATTGTTTAAATTGAATGTTGTGTTTATTTTATTTTACTTTATTTATATTGGAAAGACTACGACGCCGTCGAGGAGCCGGAATATTTCCCGGAAGTTCCTCCCTCTCCCTTCGCTGAACAAGGCAAGTCACCAAACCAATCTTTTGAGCATATTGAACCCATGTTTTATTAAACTATCGCTAAAACACATAGGCTATACATGCATTAGTCAAATGAAAACGCTTACAATATATTGATTTAGGATCCCCCGACCTTGATGTGCAACCCAAGCCATGCTATCTCGCCTAACCTCCTTGTCACCATGTGATTAGTATTATTAGCTAGTGTCCAATTTATCGACACGATCGCTATACGATAAAAATGAGTCGTAGCAACATGGTTCTACTATATGATCCCCGTTACTTCTTATCCTTGGAATTCTGTCGGTGATGAGTTGTGGTTGTGAGTGGATGCATGGTGGGTTCCGGGTGCATGCTAGAGCATTGGTCGGTAGCACCCGAGGCACTATAATGACCGGTCTGCGGGATCCATTGCAATACACTTCCGTACTAACCACAAGTCTAGTGGGTAAGTCCTAACTAAGGTATGGAGTGTTCCAAACCGAGGCCACCATTTGGAGATGGGTCAATCAGCACCTGCGGGTGGCTTGTACCGATGTGGCACAAAAGGGGGTGCGACGTTAGCCGGGATGCGGCCCAGCCCGCTGGCGAAACCTAGAGCGGGTGGTTATCGCTTGGAGCATTTCATGCTGAGGTTTTGGCATGAGTTCCTGAGGTATGGGTCATCTCGTTACACTTTGGTGTTTGGGATGAGTGCATGCCTTGTGGGTACAGTAGTACATCTCTGATCAGAGTCATAAATCTTTTCGAAAAGCCGAGCCCACGGTCAAGGGCGGGTTGCGTGACATCCCACAGTTAGTTTACTTGAATATGGATGTGCATGTTGGTTGACATGTAAGGACTGTTGTGCGAGGAGGTAAAACATACTCCTCGAGTTAGATGGTGTTATTGTTCATGTTTACTTTCCGCATGATAAAACTTGACTACACTAAATGCAATAACTGAAAATGTACTTTTCCGCACTTTTAGCCAATTATCCTTCCTTTGTTATTACCTTGCATTATTACCTGCATTTGCGGTGGCTTGTTGAGTACTTTTTATACTCATACTCGTTGGACCCCACAGAGGATGCCTACTATGAAGACGGTTTGGAGTAGCGACCCAGTCAAGCAAAGATCTTGAAGAAGGCGTTCGTCATGCTATTTACTTTTATTATTATTTTTATTCAACTCTGATGTAATAAATATGGTCTGCGTACCATGAATAGTGCGTATGTACGATTGTCGCATGATGAACCTCTTGTATTATTGTTTTTCTTATGAAATTCAATAATGTTCCGATTTCGTTGAATCGGGGCGCCACACAACACTTTAGGAACCCAGGGAGTTTCGTCAGATCTACGATGACTGCCTCAAGGGCACCACCTTCCATCACCTACCATCACGGGTGCCAAGATCGATCTATAGCACCCACGTTAGCTACTACAGTTGACGACGACCGTGATCCCCTAATGGCCCGACAAACCCATCTCCTATTGGCCATGGACGCTCTTCACAACAAGGTTGTCCTCCACACTGACGAGACGCAGACCTGGGTTGACTACTACCGCTAGGAGGCTGACCAGCTTCTCCAGCAGAACACTCAGCTCCTTAGTCAGATCAAGGACCTCCAGGAGGGCCTTACTGAGTTGGCGCCCACAGTCCCCCTAGGAGGAAGGCCCCTCGAAAGGTTGTTCGCCTACCGAAGAGGTTATCCAGGCAAATTGTGGTCTTACCCAGCTCCGATGGAGTCGACTCCTTGCGAGAGGAGGATGCTGAGGAGCCAATGGCCAACGATGTGGCCAAACCAAGAACCGTTGCCGGCACTACCTAAGGATCTAAGAGTACACCAACGACACCCCCGACATCCACTAGATGGTTGTAGAAAACGCTAGACTCCGAATGTTTGTTATTCCTTTTGTTTGTGGTCTTGCACCATAGAAGCTTGTGCTATGGGAAAGTTAAATAAGAGCAGTAAAAGACAAATCTATCTTTACCACACAAAGAAAAGGTCTAGCATTATTTGGCAAAAATATTCTAAGTCTATTCATTTCTTTATGGGCTGTTACATTATTCAGTAAGATGGCCACCATCTAGAACAATGGCACCAACTCCAACAACGACGCTGAAGGCAACCCTGCCGGAAACATCACAGGGAGCATTTTACCCAACCAGGGTGCAATTGGTCAACATCAGTCCGACATGCCAGCTACCAACCATCCTACCTTAGTTGATATGATGGCGAACTAGAACCATCTGATCACCGCACTGCTCTCCCAAATGCAGGAGCAGCAGGCTCAACTACACCATCTCCAACAACAGGCTTAAGATCAACCCCCACACAACCCTACACCTGCGCCAGCCCAAATGCCTCAGCTGTCAGAGTTTCTGCGCGTGAGGCCTCCCATCTTCTCCAGCACGACAAATCTTATGGAGGCTGGTGATTGGCTCCGAGCCATAGGTAAGAAGTTGGACCTCTTGCCTTGCACTAACCAGGAGCATGTGGCATTCGCCACACATCAACTGCATGGTCCCGCTACCGAGTGGTGGGACAACTACCGTGAGTCCCAATCTAAAGACCAAGAGGTCACCTAGGCGGAATTTTCTGTTGCTTTCAAGGCCGCTCATGTGCCTGCAGGGATCACTGCTCTCAAGCGGTAGGAGTTCCATCATCTATAGCAAGGCAGCAAGACTGTTAGAAAATACATACATGAGTTCAACCATCTCACCCAGTATGTGCCAGAAGATGTGTGCACGGACGCAGATCGATAGGAAAAATTCCTAAGGGGACTGAAGGATAAGCTATCTATTCAGCTCATCACCGCCGACTACACCGACTTCTAGAAGTTGGTGAATAAAGCTATTCTACAAGAATGTGAACAGAACATGCTCGACTAGAAGAAGAGGAAAATGGTTGCTTTCAGGTACCAGCAGGGGAATCCATAGAATCCACGCTTCACACCTACTCCCCAGGCACCAAGCTACCAGCCCCGCCCCGCCCCACTTTCAGGCCTCAGTATGCTAGTGGTGGGTCAAGCACTGGAAATCCTCGCCCAGCTCTGACAACGGTAAGATGGGACCACTTCAAAAATAAGTATGCGGAAAGGGACTTATCTACAAATCATTAGATACAAATTAGTTTGATTTAAATGCAAAAAAATATCAGACATTGTGAATCCATTACTTCCAGAATTAATACATTTACAAAATAATCCTGTTAATTACATCTCCGTAGAGAAAACCCCTAATTAAGAGTTCCAACTAAAAGAAAATTACAATGCATGTGGCTATGAAGCTAAAAGATTTAAAATAAAATAAAATTATACCCTAGCTCCAGTGTCTTGAAGTTTTTCCCTATTGGTTTTTTAAGCATGTATAGAACATAAGTGCTTTGTTATATTGGTTGACGTGAACATCATGACCACTCCATTTATGCGTGTATGTCATGATTTATCTTCTTTGGTATGGTGCCATTATGCGTAACATAATGAGTATTTTCTTATTTTGATATCTGAACTATATCTTAGTCCAGTTTAGTATTTTTTATTTTGACCATGCCTTGAATATTGAGGCTTAATTACTTATGATATCATTGCATGAGTTTCTTACGAAATTTGAACTATCTATGTATGTATGAAAGTATTTTATCATAACATGCTTATGAGTAATTTTTACGTATTTTGACCTTATGTTTATACCATATAGCATATATCAAAAACTTAGTTGACCTTTTTTATGTATATATACATTTGGCATATGTTGAGAAAATATTCTTAGACTCCTACTAAAAAGTAGAGTCTAAAATTATGATATGTATTCTTAGGTTTGTACCAAAGGGCCGAACCTATGATTATGATATGTTTTTTATGATATACATTTTTATAACGTGCATTCCTAGGCTTGTATCAAAAGGACGATCCTAAGACTATGATATGAATATCCACTTCTAAACTTGTACCAAAAGGTCGATTTTAGGATTGTGATGTGCATTCCTAGGCTTAACCAAAAGGCTTGGACTATTATATGCATTCCTAAACGTGTACCAAAAGGCTGAGCCTAAGACTATGATATGAATATGCATTCCTAAACTTGTACTAAAAGGACATGTTTTGGATTGTGGTGTGCATTCCTAGGCTTGTACCAAAAGGCCGAACCTAGGACTATGATATGAATTCCTAGACTTGTACCAAAAGGTCAAGCCTAAGACTATGATATGAATATGCATTC
The DNA here is from genome assembly GCA_019279435.1 of Zizania palustris. Lineage (NCBI taxonomy): Eukaryota > Viridiplantae > Streptophyta > Magnoliopsida > Poales > Poaceae > Zizania > Zizania palustris. The sequence continues at coordinate 32,334,142 of JAAALK010000288.1, forward strand.
ATAAACTTGTACTAAAAGGCCGAGTTTAGGATTATGATGTGGATTCCTAGGCTTGTACCAAAAGGCTGAGCCTAGAACTATGATATGTATTCCTAGATTTGTACCAAATGGCCAAGCCTAGAACTATGATATGAATAAGTATTCCTAAACTTGTACTAAAAGACTGAGTTTAAGACTATGATTTACGATATGCATTCCTAGGCTTGTACCAAAAGATTGAGTTTAGGACTATGATATGAATATATATTTAATTGAGAAGAAAGAAAGAGATGCAGATGAAGAGCATGATTTTTATACCTTACTAATCACTTGGTCTTGTGTGTTGATTTGTGGAGATACGTAAGAAGAGCAGTAGGAGAAGCGCTTCTTTCTTCCGTCGCGCGCCTGCTCGCACTACGGGAATACAGTAATTTGCCGAGTGCCTAGGGCACTCGGCGAAGCCCACAATGCACTCGTCAAAGACTTTGCCGAGTGCCACACTCGGCGAACCCCACTCGGCGATAGCTGTGTCGGCGACGTGAGGGTTCGCCGAGTGCTTTTTATCGGGCACTCGGCGAAGTCTTTGCCGAGTGCAATATAGACTTCGCTGAGTGCCACGTATAGCACTCGGCAAACTTAGCCGGTTGACGGCCGGGGTGGCCGTTAACGGGGCTTCGCCGAGTGCCCCACGTGGCACTCGGCGAAGGGGGTGTGCCGAGTGCCACGGGGGCACTCGGCGAAGGGGGCTCGGGGGGGCACGTGGCACAGGGTGGCTTTGCCGAGTGCCCCCATGGCACTCGGCATACCCCCTTCACTGAGTGACACGTGGAGGCACTTGGCAAAGCCTTCCCAGAGTGCACAGAAACGTGCCACGTGGCATGTTTCTGTGCACTGTAGGTGGCTTTGCCGAGTGTAACACTCGGCAAAATTTTTTTAAATTTTTTTTTCATTTATTTCCTGCATATTTCATCCAAAAAACACATTCAATCACAAAATGCATCACAAATTCACATTTATTCACAAAATTTGCCCCAAAATTCACATTGAATCACAGATATTCACAGAAATCACATACACATCACTCAAATCACATTTACATCACAAAATTCACGATCACATCACAAATTCACGATCACATCACAAATTCACGTTCACGTCACAAATACAAGTTCAAATTGATACAAAAGTTAAGTTCGCGTTAATGGTGACAAGTTCAAGTTAATTAACAATTTCATCACGGCAACTCACACCACACCTCACAAATTATCATTACCGCTATGACCAGTGTGTGGAGATGGCTGCGTGTTTGATCCTGCTGCCGATGGATGAAACTGGAAAAAAAAAGAAAAATAGTTAGAACAATTGTATATAACTAAAACGACAATAACAATATTAGAAACTCACATTGCCGCTCTGTGGAGTCCGTGGAGATTGTTGAGGTTGAGGAGGAAGTCCAGGCAGGCCCATATGACCTGAGAAAGATCCACCCATCTGCGCAAACCACTGCTGCATCTGGGTCTGCATCTCGGCTTGCATCTGAGCCTGCAGCCGAGCCTCCATCTGGGTCTGCCACTTGGTCCTTTGTGATCTTTCTTCATTTAGTTGGGCCTACAAAACATTAATTCACAGTTAATGTTCTCAAACAAACAAATTGAAGTATTCGATGATTGATGAAAATGAACTAACCTGTAGATCAGCAATCAGACCCATAGATGTGTCTCGGCGAGGGTGTATACCTGGACCGGAGGTCGAGCTCCGAGCTCTCACCTCAGATAGAGTGGGGGTACTACGGGTATCAATGGCACCGTCGCCCATCAAATATCGCCCATGTCTCTTTCCTCCTCCAGCCCTCATGACCACCTCGCCATCAATGTCATGTGCGATTGGGTCATAATCGGCGCCATGCACTTCCCTTGCCATCTCTGAATAGTCTTGGAGGCGTTGATATGCATTCCGATTAGTGTACGACTCAGCGGGGTCATTTGGATTGTAAGTATTGCCTTCAACCGCCCTCCCTTTGTGAGCCAGAGCATATGCCATGACTTGGGAGCATTCCTGACCCGCATTGGCCGTTGACTGAAACAAGAAGATAGTTAGAGTTATATTGTGCAATTAAGCGAAAAAAAAGAAACATGTAACTACATACCCATCTCGCCCTGAACTGGTCGAGGTTCAGCGAGCCTTGATGGTGTGCTGCCCCCGGCATGAGTAGGCGTCGCTGGCGGCATGCCTCGTGACTGCTCTGCCACTCGGCAGAACACCACCTATCAACAATTTGGCCCCAACACTCAAGATGAGCGGCACACCACTGTGGAGGGACCTATTTGATGCAAGTGAAGTTGTTAATGACATAATATTAAGTATTAGAAGATACACGAGAATACACTTACCATCATGTATTCCTCTCGTGTCAGAAAGGTGGTCCGGGCATCCTTTTTGTTCTTCCTCTCTCGACGGTGCTGAGCGCAGAAGTCAATAACAACTTGAATGCGCACCTCATAATGCATGTCGGTGACAAGCTTCTTGGCGGCTCTATTAATAACTGCGGCAGCCTAATCCGCATACCCCTCATCACATCTATAAAAATCCCGCATATAGATGTAAAGAGAATGTAATATGTTTTCACATGTTAATAGTATTGACACATATATTAAGAAAATAAACTTACCCAGAGCTCAGCCCTGACTCGATCGGCTAGGTGGACAAATTGTCTCCCTTCTCGGTCAGGGGCGTCCGGCGCACTTTCATAGTGCCTCCATGAGTACGCCGGCTCCGTCCTCCCATCCAAAGATATAAAACCAGGGAACTTTTCCTTGATAAGAAGCCCGAGGATACCGTTTACATGGCGTGAGCACTCACGACCTCCTCGTTCAACCATAATCCAGTTCCTATCCCGATATCATTAAAAAGTATTAGTATATATTAAAAATTAAACTAACGAAAAGAATATATTATAGATTTTCTACAACAACTTACCTATTTCCATCTAGTCGAATGAGCGGACGATCAGCTACTGCCACTGGTCGCCTCGGGAGTGACGAAGGACCACACAACCACACTGCAGCCGCTTCTGTAGTCTGCTCCTCTCCCTCTGCCCCAACCTCCCCACCTTCTGCCCCCACCTCCTCCTCCTCCTCCACCCTAGCCTGCTCCTCCTCCTCCTCATCCGGCACGTAATCATCGTCGCGACGGGATGCCGGTATATGGCTAGTTTCACTTGAGGGCGCGGGTGCCTTTCCTCTCACTGCTGCCTTCTTCGTTCTCCTACCTCGAGGTCTAGATGAGGACCCGACCTCATCTTGAGAGGGAGTGGATCTACCGCCTTTTCCTACTACTGCACTTATTAATTTCTTTAAACCCCCCACCATATTTCAATCACTTGCTACGAAAAAGAGTAAATCACTTTAGATAAACCGTGAAATGTGTTCTAAACACATTTATTCTAAAATTAAACATAATTCTCATACAGCTACTAGAAATAGTCATCACCGTCCGGATTTGCTGGATCATATGTATCATCATCACTATCACGTGATATGATGTAATCGTCCAGCTGTTCAGGAGGTGGAATGTTGTCATCACTTTGAGTGCTTGAGTGCAATCTCTCTAGCAGTTCTAAGTCTCTTCCATTATGAATCTCGTCTCCTTCATCGGCATCGGCACCACTTTCGTTATCTACTTCCATCGTCTCCGTCAAGTCAATAACAAACATGCCTGGTAGCCCATCTTCTTGAAAGAACTCTCCGTCGTATGTGTTCGGGTCTATGTTATAGTCTTCGTTGTTGGGAACATGCAGTTTACCGTGTGACGACACCTTATACACAACATCCCAACCTTTAAGACGTGCGACGGTTTTGAACGGGTAAGAGAGATAGTAAACTTGTGTTGCCTATTGAGCCACAATATAAACATCTTCACTCGGCAAGGTGGTATCTTGACGAATTTCTATTAAGCCAAGTTCGGGAGTCTGTCTCACTACTTTGGGATTGAACCAGTGGCATTTAAATATAACGGGGTTAAGAGGTTTGCTCCCATCAAAACTCAATTCGTATATTTCTTCGAGTCGTTGAGAAACCATGTTGAAGAATATGGTTTTGATTTTCCAGATATGATGAGTGATTGTCAACGGAAGTCAAAGGAAGGGAGAGATGAAGACCTGCCGAGTCTGAGGCGCATGTGACTCAGGTACACGGGCAGTGAGCGATGGCCGGGCAGAGGAGCTGCGGAGTCGGGCTGGCCCAATCCGGGTACATGGCTAGGAGCGGCAGATGATCCACTGGTCTGTTGACTGGGTTTGACTCAGGTACACGGGCAACGAGCGATTGCCGGGCTGTGGGAGCTGCGGGGTCGGGTCGGCCCAATCCGAGTACCCGGTGTGAAGACGGTGGACGCTTTGTCAGTTTCAGCGTAAAACTGACGATCTATGTTTAATTCGTTTTTAGGATATTAATAGTTAGTTTTAAGTTTAGAATATTTTTATTCGAGTCAGTTAATTTTTCTAAGAATATTTTAGTAATTTTCGGAATTTATTTTAGAGTCAGTTTATTTTACCTGAGGGTAAAATAGTATTTTTATGTATTAGGATTTGCCTATAAATAGGCCCCTATCCCTTTGGGGATAGATGACTGTTTTGGTGATAGATCAATCTACTACAGTTCAATCTCTTATTTTGGTTTTCATCTTCCACCGAAAACTTTTCATTTTCTGATCTGAAGTTTCGCCGACGATTTCCCGCGGCGCTGCAGATTCAGACGCGCGGCGAGCAGGTGCACACCGTGCCAGGCGGGCCCACGGCGACTGGCCTCCTGCGGTACGCAGACTTTGCCCAGGCAAAGACGGTGGCGAACGGCATCCCTGAGCGAAAATTTCCATAGCAAAAAGTTTTTTTTCGGTGACATCGACGGATCTCCTGCGGAAGCAAACTATTCCGGCCAGCCTCCTGTTTTGGCACGTCCATTTTGCGGGCCCCACAAACTACAAGCCGTGCTACAGCTAGCCACTAGCTTGTCATCTCCAGGCATGGCATCGATGCAAGGAAACAGAGAAGATTGATTTTCTGCGGCACGTTTTCCAGCAAGAAAAATTCCTTTTTTTGTGCAAGTTAGTTTCCTATTTCCTTGGTAGATCAGTTTTAGAGATAATCATCTATTAAGTAATTAGCTGAAAATATATTTCGAATTTTAGTTGCTATTTTAATCTATTAAATTTTATTAGTTATCTCGTATTAATTTTTATCTGTATAATTTGCTCATATAAAAAGAAAAGAAAAATTTATTAGTCACAATTATATTTTTATACTAGTTTTTACATGCAATATTTTAGGTTGAGTTCTGAATTAATTTTTAATGATCCTAGATTTATTCATTCGATTAGTATTTTATTTCTAGACTGAGATATTATTATTTTAAGCCTTTATTTAGGTATTCTGCGGACGTTATTAAATATTTCTAGTGCCAATTTTATTTATTGCATTATTTCTGTCTAGTTTATTTTTAATATCATTTTAATTAGCAAATCGGTCATTTTCAAGCTAGACAACTTTAATTCCAGTACTTGCTAATATTAATTGTCTGATTAAGTTTATGTTGGGTGTTGGGATTAAATTTTAGTTTAGCAAGAAATTTTTAGGCGCCCATTCACCCCCCCTCTGGTCGCTACTTTCGGTCCTACAAGTGGTATCAGAGCGAGGTTAGGTTTTTTTTAATATCTTAACCGATTCAACACGTAGGTAGTGACAATGACGTCTTTTGGTAAAATCCCATCCCTAGAGGCTTTTGGCTATACTTATTGGAAGACTCGCATGAGAGCATACCTCATGAGCCAGAGCTCGGACATATGGGAGATTTGTGTTCATCCTAGTTTCACCATTACGACTATTGCTGCGGATACTGCTGAAAATATAATTACCCACCATCAAAATAATAGTAAGGCGGTGAACATTTTATTTTCTGGTCTAGGTCCTAGTGAGTTCGAGCGTGTGAGCCATCTCACCACTGCTAGAGAGATCTGGGCTACCCTCCAGGCACATCATGAGGGGACAGCTCAGGTCAAGGCTAGACTATATCAGACCTATCGGCGTGAGTATGAAAATTTCTCACAGAAGCCTGGTGAGACTGTCGAGGCTTTGTTTGGTCGTTTTCAATCGACCATTAACAAGCTTCGTGTTAACAAGGCCGAGGGTGATCAGCTGGTCTCGGATCATGAACAGGCTCTTAAGGTACTCCATACCTTGGACCCAAAGATCTGGGAGATCAAAGTCTCGTCTATTGTTGAGAGCACATCATATGATACCTTGACCATCGCAGAGCTTTTTAGTAAGCTCAAGGCCACAAAGGTCGATATCCAGTTGAGATCAAATCTCAGTGGTTCTGGATCAAAGACTCTGGTGCTTGCGACACCATCTGCTGATCCTAATGCCATGAGTTGTACTGCGTTTTCCTTGATGTCGATTTCCGAGGAACAACTTGATACTCTAGGAGATGATGATCTATGCTTGTTTAACAACCGGGTGCGACGTGTTTATGATAAGCGAATGTTTAAGAGACACGACACAAAATCCAGATGATTTGAGTGTGGTGATCCAGGTCATTTTATCGCCGATTGTCCCAAGCAGAAAAATTACAAGAAGGGAACCGGCGGCAACTCCTACAACTCCGGCAAGCACGACAATTCCACAAAGGGAAAGCCCAAGACAAGATTCTTTCGAAAGGCTCTAAAAGATTATAGGCGTGAGAACAAGAAGCGAGACGAGACCTTCTTCACCGAGATGGAGAAAAGATACTCCAAGAGATCCTCGTCTTCCTCATCGTCCTCGAGTTCAGGTGATGAAGATATCATGATCAGGAAAGGGAAGGACAGGGACAATCTGGCGGGCCTCTGTTTCATGGGCTTCGGGGACAAGCCGAAGAGTCACTCACACCACAGCCGAAGATCTCACAGGAGCTTCTGTTCAATGGCTCTTGGGGAGAAGAAAGAAAAGGACTCCTCCGACGACTCCGACGACGACGACTATGAGAAGGGATCTTCCTATGAACAAGAAGTTGTTAATTTACTAGAACAGAACAGTCAGGAGTTGAAGTATAGGGAGAAACTTCTTAGAGGGGCTAAGAAGAGGATAGATGAGCTTGAGAGTGAGCTTGCCACGACGAATGGCAAGATTGAGAGTCTGTCTTCTTCCCCTTGCTTGAGCGATAGTGGTGAGTGCCCTAACTGTGAGGTGTTGTTGTGTGACCTGACGACTCTTAAGTCCAGGTACACAGAGAGAGTAGATGAGAGAGACGCATTGGCCACTGAGCTTGAGAGCACTCAACAGGAGCTAAAAGATACTCATGCCACTGTTGTCGTACCTTGTGTAGACTGCCCATCTCATTTAGCTAGTATAGCTGAGCTGAGAGCCAAGAGTGATGAGCAGTTGAGCGAGTTAGCTGGAGTGAGAGGTGAGTTGGAGCAAACTAAGCTAGAGCTTGAGACCTTGTCAGTTCCATCCACTATTTGTGAGAACTGCCTGTCCATTAGAATGGAGTTGATCAAGCTAAAAGCTGAGAAGTCTGTCGAAACTGATAAAGAGTGTGAGATCTGCTTGTCTCAGGTGGAGGTGTTAGCTTCTTTGAGAGAGGAGCGAGCTAGCTGATGTTCATAATGAGAATTTTTACCTCCGTTCAATCCTGAGTTGGATTAGTGCTAGAGAGCCATAGCTCGGCATGATGATCCAGCAGTTCAAGAGACAGGATGGTTTTGGGGTAGGGTACACATATACCAAGGCTGATTTTGAGAGTGCCATTAGCCGTGCAGTGGAGTGGAGTAAGATGACTCCAGAACAGAGATATCCCAAGACTCACTCCAGTGAATCCTTTAAGGATAGTCAGCCCAAGGATGGAGTAATCCAAGAACAACCTAAAGCTTCACCTAAGAAGCAGATCTGGATTCCTAAGCCTAAAACTCTTCACACCACTCTTGATTCTTTACCTGGACCCTCTCACACCAAAGATGCTTCAACCAACACCACCAAGCCTAAGAACCCTAAGCCTCAACCACATTTCAAGAAGCCTACCTATCACTGTGAGTTTTGTCAGAGAGACGACATCTTGAGGAGTTTTGCTTTAGGAGGAAACGGGTTGAGCGTGCAGAGAGAGCTCGGGGTAGGCAGGAGCAGTTCTACCAGCAGGGTGGTAGACAGAGAGTCCCTCGACGTGGAGAGAGGCTAGAGGCCAGGCCACGTCGTGTAGGTGGTGGTAGAGGAGACGGTTTTCACTACCGTGCTCCGGATGGTGGTTTCCGTTCCGACAGAGTTCCAGATCGTCATGGATACGTTGTTAGATCTCGCGACCGTGATTTTAGGAAGAACAGAGTACCGCGCTTTGATCCGCGCTTCAGTCCAAACTCATATGATTCGTTCTGCTTTCCTACATTTGAGCAGATGGCTCGACACTGGTTTAACACCTTTGCCAAACCTGGTGTTGGACCGTTTGTTCCTACTCATGATTATTGATCTTGATTTGGGAGTTATGTATCCTTTTGGGGATATTTTTGAGTCAGCTTTTCATTGGTATCAGTTTTTCTTTCTTTTTATTTTTATTGAGTTTTTTTGTGTACGTTCATATCATGCATAATCATTAGACACATTTTGAGCTTGCTTCTGCTATATGATTAATCTGCTTTACTTTCTCTAGCTAGTATATGTTTTTGATTACTTGTCGATGATCATGTTTTGGTTCAGTTCACATGATATATCTGATATTTGTCATATGCATGGCTTTTATGTTTTAAAATTAAAAAATAATCACCATTGCTTCTAGTAACTAGCATGTGTAGGTTGAATGCTTTCGCTATCTTTTACATGCCTTGTAGCTAGATCCTTACTTAGATGCAAATATGTAACTTGGACATCTATATGCTTTAAATGTGAAAAATGTGCTATAAAAATGATAAAAATTCAGAAAAATAAAAAATTTAGGCATTTTTATGATTATCAGAAAAGATCCAGGTGGGTTTGCTTTGTCGCATTGCATTGTTCTGGACTGCTTACCATAGCACTTTGGTATGAACTAGGACGGTGTAATGTATGTCAAGACCAATGTCTTAAGCTTCTGATGGTCCAGTTCTGGCCTAGGCTTGACTTGGTCGGTTAGCATAAGGTTTGACATGCAAATAACCCCTGGCAGAAATGAAAAAAAAATAAAAAGATGACAAGTTTGCTGAAGCACTTTGTTTTGGACAATGCTTATCTTGGTAGATATTAGTTAGCTTTTGCATCTCATGCTTTACTTTGCTTGTCAACTAGAAAATATGGTGATGCTTTTGTTTGCAAAAATTAAAAAATGTGTGCTAATGACTTTCTTTAGATATCATCCGTTACACTGATCATGTCATGTATCTTAGACAGTATATCTTTTGCTATACCTGTTAGACGTTGTAATAGTAGTCAATCATATCTAAGAAGCATGCTTTTCACACTCCACCTGCACCCCATCTGCATTCATAGCATATTTTGAGGGGGAGCTACATTTCAGGGGGAGTTTGTGTCTATGTTTCTTTAGAGTGCATTTAGTCTCACTTGATGAGTCCAATTGTCAACAAGGGGGAGAAATTTTGGATATATTTTTGGCTTTCTCTGGGATTTAATTCAGGGGGAGTTTATTCTTGTTGGTAATTCTAAGATTTGCATTTGTTTTTGAGGCTTTATTTTTGGTTAACCATAATGACCATTTTTGTGCTTTTATTTGGCTTTTGGTCATTAGGGTTAAACTTTTGTTTTCTTTCTTCTATTGTCTTTTGTCTTTGTTTTTCTGTTTCCACATGTTTTTGCAGGTTCTGGAGATGAGCTGAGAAGGGTGTTGACAATGCACTCATCAAGGGGGAGATTGAGAAACCATGTTGAAGAATATGGTTTTGATTTTCCAGATATGATGAGTGATTGTCAACGGAAGTCAAAGGAAGGGAGAGATGAAGACCTGCTGAGTCTGAGGCGCATGTGACTCAGGTACACGGGCAGTGAGCGACGGCCGGGCAGAGGAGCTGCGGAGTCGGGCTGACCCAATTCGGGTACATGGCTAGGAGCGGCAGATGATGCACTGGTCTGTTGACTGGGTTTGACTCAGGTACACGGGCGGCGAGCGATTGCCGGGCTGAGGGAGCTGCGGGGTCGGGTCGGCCCAATCCGGGTACCCGGTGTGAAGACGGTGGACGCTTTGTCAGTTTCAGCGTAAAACTGACGATCTATGTTTAATTCGTTTTTAGGATATTAATATTTAGTTTTAAGTTTAGAATATTTTTATTCGAGTCAGTTAATTTTTCTAAGAATATTTTAGTAATTTTCAGAATTTATTTTAGAGTCAGTTTATTTTACCTGAGGGTAAAATAGTATTTTTATGTATTAGGATTTGCCTATAAATAGGCCCCTATCCCTTTGGGGATAGATGACTGTTTTGGTGATAGATCAATCTACTACAGTTCAATCTCTTATTTTGGTTTTCATCTTCCACCGAAAAACTTTTCATTTTCTGATCTGAAGTTTCGCCGACGATTTCCGGCGGCGCTGCAGATTCAGACGCGCGGCGAGCAGGTGCACACCGTGCCAGGCGGGCCCACGGCGTCTGGCCTCCTGCGGTACGCAGACTTTGCCCAGGCAAAGACGGCGGCGAACGGCATCCCTGAGCGAAAATTTCCACAGCGAAAAGTTTTTTTTCGGTGACATCGACGGATCTCCTGCGGAAGCAAACTATTCCGGCCAGCCTCCTGTTTTGGCACGTCCATTTTGCGGGCCCCACAAACTACAAGCCGTGCTACAGCTAGCCACTAGCTTGTCATCTCTAGGCACGACGTCGATGCAAGGAAACAGAGAAGATTGATTTTCTGCGGCACGTTCTTCCAGCAAGAAAAATTCCTTTTTTTTTGTGCAAGTTAGTTTCCTATTTCCTTGGTAGATCAGTTTTAGAGATAATCATCTATTAAGTAATTAGCTGAAAATATATTTCGAATTTTAGTTTCTATTTTAATCTGTTAAATTTTATTAGTTATCTCGTATTAATTTTTATCTGTATAATTTGCTCATATAAAAAGAAAAGAAAAATTTATTAGTCACAGTTATATTTTTATACTAGTTTTTACATGCAATATTTTAGGTTGAGTTCTGAATTAATTTTTAATGATCCTAGATTTATTCATTCGATTAGTATTTTATTTCTAGACTGAGATATTATTATTTTAAGCCTTTATTTAGGTATTCTGCGGACGTTATTAAATATTTCTAGTGCCAATTTTATTTATTGCATTATTTCTGTCTAGTTTATTTTTAATATCATTTTAATTAGCAAATCGGTCATTTTCAAGCTAGACAACTTTAATTCCAGTACTTGCTAATATTAATTGTCTGATTAAGTTTATGTTGGGTGTTGGGATTAAATTTTAGTTTAGCAAGAAATTTTTAGGCGCCCATTCACCCCCCTCTGGTCGCTACTTTCGGTCCTACAGTCGTCCATAGTAGTCAACCCCGTCTGTGCCCGGAGTAAAAACTCCTGAATTTGTTGTAAAAGATTAAAAATAGAATCATGAACATAAATATGATTTTTCTACAATTTTTGAGTCATTATTTCATGTACATGCAGTTGTAATTTGACCCACTTGGAAGAAAATCCTAGAAATAGGATTAATTTATTAAAAATAGCAATCCCACTCATAAAAGTATGAAAATTTTCCATGGATTAACAGATGTTGAATTATGACTGTGTTGGACCGGAAACGGCGACCAGAGGGGGGGTGAATGGGAGCTTTTAAAATTTCAGGCTAAAAACTAGCCTTCGGTTTGATTCTGTCTTCTGCGGAACAGGCTTCGAACACAACCTTCGAAGGTCAGGTTCGGAGGTACTTCGACAGCTCCGAACACAGGCTTCGCAGGAGCTAAAGTTCGAAGCCAAGAAGACTTCGCTCCACTAACAACCCTCGAAAATCTACTCTGCTAAGTCAGTGCAGGCTCCGCACACAGGGTGCTTCGAGCAGGCTTCGCACTTCACCCTTCGCTAGAGTGGACTGCCCTCTGAGGACTTCGACCAGATACTTGGCAACAGCAACTGGTGCTGTGCTTCGTACACGAAGGTCTACACGCACTCAAACGGACTCCGCTAAGGGCTTCGACACAAGAAGCAAAACGGGCCTCAATCAGGGCTTCGCTAGTAAGCTGTGAGGACTTGCCTCAAGTTACACAGAGCGACAGCACGCTGAAAAACACACTTCGCATAAAGTCAACCTTCGCCTAGACAGGCTTCGGTGCACTATAACTAGCGAGGTATGTACTGCGAGCTCAAGCAAAAAGCACAAAGAAGCAGGGCTTCACCGCTTGAACAAGGAACACAAATAAATTGAACTCTGGATGAATACAACGAGGTATGTGGCTACAGGAGCTCAACAGTAAATGCTCAAAGTGTTAAATGTTACCTACCGAGCCCCCATATTTATAGCCCACAGTTCACCCAAAGGAAATGACTACACTACCCCAAGGGTTTACATTGATTTTGACTCTACAGAACTAAGGGGTACAAAAGGTAGTCCACCTTTATTCTGGAGGCTTCTCTGTCAGCTTTGCAGAGGGGATAGTGTCATCCTTTTACAGAACAGACAGTGTTAGCCTTTGCAGTCTTTGACCTTCTGGAATCCTCCCTTCGCACGCGAGGGTGCGGTAGCTTCGGCGAGAAGCCTTGAGCCTGGTGGCCTTCGCTTCGCCGAAGATAGCCTCCGATACAGTGACGGTTTTGAGCCGAAGCCGTCAAAGCCCTTGGGCCTTCGCACCAACACCTCCGGAGTGGACCACCACGGCCTCGCAGCTTCACCCAGCTCGAACTCCGTCAGTCCGTGTACCGAAGCCATGCAGGCCGAAGCACCTCAAGTCAACCTCGCTCCGGAGCTAGCCTTGCTCCGAAGACTTCCTCCCTCCGAAGCCCCACCTTCGGAGTACCACCCTTCGAAGTCCCTCCTTCGTCCAAGGCCTCCGCATGAAGCATTCCATGAGCCCTTCGTCGCAGTGCCTCTCCCCGAGCACACTCCTCGACGAGCCTCACCCGGACCATGCCTTCGATGCGCCTCGACTTCTGAGACCTTCGTTGGGTACCTTCGAATGTCTCCCTCCGGAGCACACTTCGAATTCCTTGCCTCCGCAGAGGACTTGTTCCATCCAACTCCGAAGTCACTCCATCCGGAGTACCTTTGAAGTGCCTCACCTCCGAGGACTTTGTCTCGGAGTACCTTCAGCCGGAGCCACGCTCCGCACTCTCTGCCTTCACCTGGCGCACCTCGACCCGAGGACCAACCCGGACCACCTCCGCAGCCACTGTGACGGAGCTCCCCGCTCCCTTGGCATCAAGCCTCCCGCTTGACCCAAGTTCACCTTCTACGAACCTTGTCCGTCGCCTCCGAAGTCCCTGCGCACCACAGACAAACAGACAAGTGTATCCAGTACTCCGGAGATCTCTCCGGGTTAGCAACCTCCGGCACACACTCCGGTGTACCGCCCAAAGTACCGAAGCCTTCGGTACGAACTCAGTCATCGTGTACTGTCGGACCCCTTCGACAGGCACACTCCGCTGCACAGCTGCAGCAAGCAAACACCGAACACCCTTCGGTAAAACCACCTCCGAACACCCTCCGGAAGTACCACCTCCGAACACCCTCCGGAGGTCCAACCTCCGAACCCCCTTCGGAGGTACCCTTCGAACAGAGGGTAAAAAGCCTGTCAATCACTCATCACAAACACCGAAACCAACACTTGGTTTCTCAATCTCCCCCTTGATGAGTGCATTGACAACCAAATCCGAGTTTCAAGAAAATTTAAAAATTTTCAGCACACAAGTGACCATAAAAACTCAGAAAAGAGCCAAATCATATCATTTGACAAAAGAATTTTCCTCCCCCTTTCTCACAAGATTGAAAAGCCCCTTTGGCAATAAAAACTTTCTCCCCCTTTATGTCAAATGTTTTCCCCCGTTGAAAATTATACCCCTTGCGACGGAGAACGAGGAATTTCTCCCCCTTTGGCAATGCAAGCATCAAGGAGCATGTAAAAGATGTAAAGCTTCGAATTGAGCAGAATGGCAAAGACATATGAAGCAAAAATATGCCAACAGTAACACCAATGATCATGGGCTCAGCTCAAATTAATATTCTCTAAAAGCATGATGAAGCATGTGATTTGATCATTTTTAAATAAAAGCATCACCACTTAGTCAAGGAAACTAGACAAGTAAGAGCAAGGACTGCGCAAAGCTAGTCAATTTCTACTCTAGACAGACAAGTCCAGTTCAAATGGAGCTTGAAAAGCAAACTTGATAATCAATGAATTTTGTTGTTCTTTTCTTAGTGCCAGGGGTTATTTGTTTGTCCACCTTATACTTTCCAATCCGGCCAAGCCTAGGCATTAAAGCCATAAGAAGCTTAAGGCATAGATTTTGGCATACACTACGCTATTCCAGTTCAGACCAATGTGCAATGGTAAGCAGTCTAGAATAGGATAGTGCGACAAACAAACCCACCTGGATCTTTTAACTTAAAGCATGCAAATCATGGAATTTTTTTGATTTTAACCAAGTGAACCAATTGTTTGGTACTTTATGAATATCCATGAAAATTGAGAACAATTTTTCAAGTTGCAATTTTTAGCATCCAAAGAAATGTGTCTTGCTATCAAGCAGATAAAAGATAGCTAAAGCAGTCCTGCCTAAACATGCTAGATTCAAGACTAAGCAGTGAGCACGATTTGATTTTGAAAATAAAACACCATGCACATGAATGTTCCAGATGAATTAACAAGAGCTGAGCTGACATGATTTCATGAATTATAAGCAGGCATATAAGTGCAAAATATGTAAATGCAATTTCAACACAATTAGACAAAGGCACATCCATCTAAAACAGCTCCCCCTCACAAAATGCCGTAAGGGTGACAAATGCCAAGTTCCCCACGCAAGTAAGCAAATCGAGAAGCATCGAGGGGTTTTGTAAAAATGTCGGCAAGCTGGTGTTGGGTATCAACATATTGAAGTTCAATATCACCCTTCTCATTGTGATCTCTGAGAAAGTGATACCGTACATCAATGTGTTTGGTTCTGGAGTGCTGAACCGGGTTGTTTGCAATACAAATAGCACTAGTGTTATCACAGAAAAGTGGAACACTCTTATAATCTAACCCGAAATCCCGCAAAGTGGAAACCATCCACAAAATCTGAGAGCAACAGCTAGCTGCAGCAACATATTCGGCCTCAGCCGTTGATTGTGCAACACTAGACTGTTTGCGGGAAGACCAGCAAACCAGTGAAGTACCCAGAAAATGAAAAGTACCAGAGGTACTCTTCCTATCAATTCTACATCCAGCAAAATCCGCATCGGAATAACCTCGAAGACATAAAGATGAAGACGCTGAATACCATATGCCAAATTCAAGGGTGTGTTTGAGATACCTTAAGATGCGTTTTACCGCTTGGCGGTGCGAAGCTCGTGGTGAAGCCTGAAAACGAGCGCACAGTCACACTGCGAAGTGTATGTCCGGCCTCGTGGCAGTCAAGTAGAGGAGGGAGCCGATCATGCTCCGGAACTCCTTCTGATCTACGGCTTCTCCATCTTCGTCAGGGTCCAATGCTATAGATGTAGCCATTGGAGTGGCGAGGGGCTTCGCATCGGACATGTCGAACTTCTTGAGCAGGTCCTTGGTGTACTTTGTCTGGTGGACAAAAGTACCTTGTTTGCTTTGCTTGATTTGCAAACCAAGGAAAAAGGTGAGTTCACCCATCATTGACATTTCAAATTCCCTGCTCATGGTATCTGCAAACTCGGCAACCAAAGCATGAGAAGAGCCACCAAAGATGATATCATCCACATAAATCTGAACTAGGAGGAAATCTTTGCCATGCTTGAGAGTAAACAGTGTTTTATCAACAGAGCCCATCAAATACCCTCGCTCAAGCAGAAAAGACTTAAGTCTATCATACCAAGCCCGAGGGGCCTGCTTGAGTCCATAAAGAGCCTTATGAAGTTTAAGGACTTTATGTGGGTACTTGGGGTTTTCAAAACCAGGGGGTTGTTTTACATAAACATATTCACCTATGAAGCCATTAAGAATGGCACTTTTAACATCTATTTGATAGAGTTTGAATCCCCGGGATGTCGCAAAGGCAAGCAAAATCCTAATGGCCTCAAGGCGAGCAACAGGTGCAAAAGTTTCAGTAAAATCAATCCCTTCTAGTTGAGAAAAGCCCTGAGCTACAAGTCTAGCCTTGTTTCTAACAATTGTCCCATCCTCCCCTTGTTTATTTTTGAAAATCCATTTTGTTCCAATGAAATGAACATTTGGTGGAGGATCAACTAAAGTCCAGACTTGGTTTCTCTCAAAATTTTCAAGTTCCTCATGCATGGCATTGATCCAACTAGAGTCAGAAAGTGCATGACTAACATCTAAGGGCTCGAAAGAAGCAACAAAAGCAGCATTAGTGAAATGGGCATGTGAACGAGTTACCCTTTGATCAAGCTCACCAATGATCTGCTCGGGAGGGTGCATCCTTTGAACGTGATGTGGAGCCTCGCGGCGGGATGCAGCCTCCCCCTCAACTTGTGCGTTGGAGTGGTCCAAGATGACCGATGTTGAGGTAGTCGCTTCGGGACCTCGTGCCGAAGTAGTTGAAGCGGGGTCAGCTTTGGGGGTTGACGTCGAGGGAAGTAGGGGTTCATCCTCGAATTCTCCGGGATCTTCTTCTTCAAATAAGGTCTGTTCCATGTCGTGTTCATTTGCCTGTTCAAAAGCAAAACTAACAGAGGGGGTTGATTCATCAAAAGTCACATCACATGACTCGATGACAGTGTTAGTTTCCAAGTTATAAACACGATAAGAATGACCATGAGTAGTATAACCCAAAAAGATCCCGTCAGAAGACCGCGACTCAAATTTATCCAAATTTCCATGTTTTAGGATAAAGCAGCGACAGCCAAAAACTCGAAGATGAGTAACCTTGGGCTGTCTCCCAAAACGCAGCTCATAAGATGTCAAATTTAAAATTGAGCGCAAGAAGATTCGGTTTGAGATGTAACATGCAGTGTTCATGGCCTCAGCCCAGAATTTTCTAGGAGTCCTATGCTCATCAAGCATCGTCCTAGCCATCTCAACCAAAGTGCGGTTCTTTCTCTCAACAACACCGTTCTGTTGAGGAACCCGCGGAGCAGAGAATTGATGTTCTATGCCATGCTCCATGCAAAAGTCAACAAGAGACTGTTTTTGAACTCGGTGCCATTATCGCTTCGAATGAATTTTAATGCACCAGGGAGTTCAGTAAAAAGTCTCAAAGCCAAGCTCCGAAAGTGTGAAAACACTTCATCCTTGCTGGCAAGAAAGAAGACCCAAGAGTAGCGAGAGAAATTGTCGACAATTACTAGAACATACCACTTGCCGCCTAAAGAACTGACCCGAGAAGGACCTACAGTGTCCATATGGAGAAGTTCTCCGGGTTGTTCTGATGAGGACATCGCTGCCATTGATACAACCACAACAACAGCCAACACTTCACCGCTTACACCTAAGCAAGGACCAATGACACGCGCCCGTGCACGTGAACTTAATTATCTGGTGAACTCGTTCCTAGCTGTTCAAGTTAATTATTTTTCCAATGGGGTACTATTAAAGTCTTGTGATGACTTTATTATCCTTAAGTGCTTAGGAACTGAACCAGCTAGGAGTGGAGAAGGCAACAATGCAATAAATATTCGTGCACCCGAAGGGACTCTTGTAACTGCAGAAATCCAAGATTAAATGGAGCATATCTTTCAACTCCCAAGGTTGTTTAATGCAAATAAATACTTGTTGGAAAGGTCTCTTCGTCTGATTTCCAACGGATCAAGAATCAATGGCAGAGGACAGATGAAACGTCCAGAAACTGCCGAAGAACGCTCGTGACTCCATCCTGAGTTTCTAGTTTTCCCTTTAAAAGCAAGTGGTAGCCACAAAAGAACTCGGGTTTTGTTTTGATGTAAGATAGCTGCTGCTACTTCCTTGTAACGCGCGTGTCGGCTAGACCGCCCGATTACTTGAATCAAAACTCCAACTTCTATCACATCCGTGAGTGTTTGCTTGTCATCTTGTTCTTGCTTGTTCTTCGATTGCTTGCAGGTTCAAGGCTGTTCTTGGCACGGCAAGAGCAGCAACAACCGGAGTCGGTGTAACTATCGCTAAGGCGCAGCATCCTGGTGGTTGTTGTAGTCGGGTAGCACAACGTCGATCTCCACCCCCAAATCGTAGTTATCAGGAGACGGTGTACCTGTCGCTCAAGGCGCCACACCATCTTGGTTGTGGTAGTCGGGCAGCCAACGTCGGCTTCTACCAAATTCACCACATCCTCCATCTCTCATCGAAAGATCGGGCTCCCCCGTACCCGTAGGGGTCTATTAAGTGGTATCAGATTTCAGGTTGATCGGTGAGAGATTTCCTTCTCCTTTGTTCTTTGTTTTTCCTACAGTCCACTTTTGCCCAAAGATAAGTTTCGATCTGAAAATCCCAAAAAACATTTTGTGCCTTTGCTTTGCTACTTAGCTCTCGGCTTGTTGAATTCACGGTTACTTCTTTGTGTCAAGTTGCTGGTCCTAACTTTTTACCGCTAGAGTTTTGAGTTCGTGCACCTTGTTCTATCTCCATTTTCATTCACTAGCTGAAGTTACAAGGAGAGAAAAAGGCAAGTGCAAAACAAAAGCCGCACAGATCAGCAAGAAACAAGGCACAGGTCAAAAAAAAGAAAAAAAAAAGAAAAAAAAACAAAAAAAGGAAAAGCGGTCCTGTTAGTTGCTTGTCCGATCCCTTGTCCGAACCCTTGTCCGATCTCTTGTCCAATCTGCAGAGAGCTGATTTTGGCCTGTTATTGCTTCCATTTGATTTCAGCTTGCAGTTTTGAGCATTTTGGTGATTACGTTTGGGTGACGGCTCACGTCTCTATCACGGTTTGTACTAGGACCAGCACAGTACCATCGCGGAACGTTTATTCAACTTGCTGTGACTAACGTGGTACTAGCTGTTCCTTTGTGCAATTGTTTTAGCAGCCACCTACATCTCCACAAAATTACCTACAACACCACCGGGTTGTGCTGGCTGTCACCGTTTGTTGTTGTTCTTGCTGTTTGCCGGCGCCTCCTGTATTGTGTGGTAAGAACTTGTAAGAGCTTGATACAGGATTGAGCAAGTGTGACGTTGTGCCTTCACAATCTTGTAGTAAATAGGAGCGTACATATTATTTGTATGTTTCTTGTCTACTACTAATCATGGCAGGGATACACAAGGAGATAGGATATAGTGAAGCTCAATATCGACATCTTCATCGACACATGAGAGATCAACACAATAAATATGAGGTATGTGATGAAATTCTAGCTAGGTTCAAATGTACAATACCTTATTTTGAAGGAAATTATGATCCTCAGGCATATATTCAATGGGAGCTAGCTGTAGATAATGAATTTAAAAAGTATAACATGTCTGAAAGAGAAAAGGTTATGGTTGCCTCTAAAGTGTTAGTTAAAGATGCTGCATATCATTGGAAACATCTTTGTAGACATGATAAAATACCTCAATCTTGGAAAGACTTAAAGAAATATTTGAGAGATGCTTTTGTTCCTCCATATTATGCCGATATTCTGTTAAAGAAACTACAATGTTTAAAACAAGATAGCAAAAGCGTTGCATCATACTATCATGATATGCATGCTTGTTTATTACGTTGTGCTATAGATGAATGTGAAGAAGCTATGGAACAAAGGTTTTTACGTGGGCTTAACAAGGAAATTCGGGAAATGCTTATTCATGAAACATATAATTCTCTTTCTCAATTGTTTGAACTTGCGTGTCAAGCTGAAATTCAGATTGCTATTGATTTAGAGGAAACACCATTTGGTGTGCCTACTAGTACTACTAACCTTGAACAGGAAAAGGAGAATAAAAATGCACTTACATCATCGGAAAAGGTTTTGCAAGGTAATATATGTGCTGAAATTAATCAAGGTGAGTGTACTCTTGATGAAACACAATTCTCCACCATTCATGCTATTATAGAGCCATCGTTAGTAGAATCTTTTGCTGAAATTGCTTTGTTACTAGATGATTTGCTTGACACTCCTTGTAATAAAGAAGAGTTGTGTGTTAATACTTCACTTGTATACATGCCACAACTAGTTAATGAACAGGTTGACTTTGTTGCCAGTGATTTGATACATGTTGTTCACATTGCTAGTGAAAAGGAAGAACATAAATTGTTGTCTTCTTTAAATACTTGGGGTTATATTGAACTTGATGATCTTTGTGAACTTAGTACTTTAAATGAGAAATTACTCACTAGACCTGATTTGCCATGTCCTGATCAAATGAGTTTTCACGTAATTGGAAAATACAATGATCAAGGAGTATACTTTGTGCATAGAGTTTACATATGTTCAGATTTGAAACAGCATGTAAATTCTAAAAATAATAGTCTTGACCAAGGTGCTTTAACTAATCATATTATCTCGAGAGTCTCTTGTTTTGATTTAAATACACAGGTTTGTTTTCAAGAAGGAGAGCCTTGTGGGCTGCTTAGCAATGCCACAATTCAAATTCCAATATCTAAAAGTACAGATTCGATGTCATTTGTTCAAGCAAAGGATTTGGTGAGTTGGGTTTCTTCAATTCACCACATGTTTAAAGAACAAGAGATACTGCACAATAATGGTTCTTTTGCTAGGAGTTGCATTGATGATGAACACAAGAACAAACCGAGGACGGTTTGCTGCCAAGAAGGAGAGAATGATGAGGACATCACCGGCTGGGATATAAATATAAAAAACAAAGGTGCATGCTTTCTATATTAGATTTACATTTTATATATTTGAGAAAAGGTTGCTGCACCATAAGTTGTTGTTTTCAATTACAGAAATTATTACATGGATTAAGGGACGCGTTGTGAGAAAATCAAGGGCATGGAACATCGTGGAAGTTGATTGGGGACCAAGATTTGAAACCATACTTGCGTGAGGAAGACACGTTCGAGTCGAGGACGACTCTATTGCAAGAAGGGGAGGATGATGAGGACATCGCTGCCATTGATACAACCACAACAACAGCCAACACTTCACCGCTTACACCTAAGCAATGACCAATGACACGCGCCCGTGCACGTGAACTTAATTATCTGGTGAACTCGTTCCTAGCTGTTCAAGTTAATTATTTTTCCAATGGGGTACTATTAAAGTCTTGTGATGACTTTATTATCCTTAAGTGCTTAGGAACTGAACCAGCTAGGAGTGGAGAAGGCAACAATGCAATAAATATTCGTGCACCCGAAGGGACTCTTGTAACTGCAGAAATCCAAGATTAAATGGAGCATATCTTTCAACTCCCAAGGTTGTTTAATGCAAATAAATACTTGTTGGAAAGGTCTCTTCATCTGCTTTCCAACGGATCAAGAATCAATGGCAGAGGACAGATGAAACGTCCAGAAACTGCCGAAGAACGCTCGTGACTCCATCCTGAGTTTCTAGTTTTCCCTTTAAAAGCAAGTGGTAGCCACAAAAGAACTCGGGTTTTGTTTTGATGTAAGATAGCTGCTGCTACTTCCTTGTAACGCGCGTGTCGGCTAGACCGCCCGATTACTTGAATCAAAACTCCAACTTCTATCACATCCGTGAGTGTTTGCTTGTCATCTTGTTCTTGCTTGTTCTTCGATTGCTTGCAGGTTCAAGGCTGTTCTTGGCACGGCAAGAGCAGCAACAACCGGAGTCGGTGTAACTATCGCTAAGGCGCAGCATCCTGGTGGTTGTTGTAGTCGGGTAGCACAACGTCGATCTCCACCCCCAAATCGTAGTTATCAGGAGACGGTGTACCTGTCGCTCAAGGCACCACACCATCTTGGTTGTGGTAGTCGGGCAGTCAACGTCGGCTTCTACCAAATTCACCACATCCTCCATCTCTCATCGAAAGATCGGGCTCCCCCGTACCCGTAGGGGTCTATTAAGTGGTATCAGATTTCAGGTTGATCGGTGAGAGATTTCCTTCTCCTTTGTTCTTTGTTTTTCCTACAGTCCACTTTTGCCCAAAGATAAGTTTTGATCTGAAAATCCCAAAAAACATTTTGTGCCTTTGCTTTGCTACTTAGCTCTCGACTTGTTGAATTCACGGTTACTTCTTTGTGTCAAGTTGCTGGTCCTAACTTTTTACCGCTAGAGTTTTGAGTTCGTGCACCTTGTTCTATCTCCATTTTCATTCACTAGCTGAAGTTACAAGGAGAGAAAAAGGCAAGTGCAAAACAAAAGCCGCACAGATCAGCAAGAAACAAGGCACAGGTCAAAAAAAAGATCGGGCTCCCCCGTACCCGTAGGGGTCTATTATGTTCAGTCATCACTGTGGTGACTGGCGAATGCGGAGCGGCAATAATTTTTCCATGTCGACATGGAGCGCAAACTAAATTCTTCTCAAACTTGAGCTTGGGCAATCCTCGGATCAGGCCTAGGGCGCTCAGACGAGCGAGCAACTCAAAGCTCATATGCCCTAGTCTCCTATGCCACTTCCAAAGCTCAGAGGTCGAATGTGCAACAAGACAATGAGAAGAACCAGATGACTCTGAAAAATCAGCTCCAAAACTCTCCCAACTCTAAAAATCTTACACACCACAACGCCATCAGAATTGAGCACTTGCGAAGTATCGCGATGAAATCGCACTTCGAAGCCCTCATCAAGCAATTGAGATACAGACAGCAAATTGTATCCCAGGTTTTCAACCAAAGCAACATCTTTGAGAGTGAAGTTCGAGTTAATTCTTACCACACCTTTACCTTTCACTCTACTCCTTCGATTGTTTCCGAAGGTGATATGTTCCCTTTGCTTGGTTGTGGTGAGGCTGGAGAACCAAGCTGCATCTCCGGTCATGTGGCGCGAACAACCGGAGTCCATGATCCACGTGCCCTCCAAGCCTCGATCTGTCGCCTACACACGATAAGAATGTCTCGATCGCTCAGTGCTGGGGTGAGTGAAATAATGACGAGGCATCCAGCACTGAGTGACACGAGTAGTAGGCACAGTAAAAGCAGACGGTCTACGCACATAATAATCAGAATGATGCAAAGTGTGAGGTCTACCTACATGCTGTGAACGAACAACATGTGGAGGTCTCCTACTCTGACGAGGTACAAATCTGCTAGCCCGAGGTCTACCACCATATGAAACATGGTGAAGACCTAGAGGAGCAAAACCTCTCCGAGAAGTACGAGGAGCCTCAAAAGCAGGACGATAGTACATCTCAGACTCATGCATACCTAAAGATGGGTAATGCATGTCCTGGTAACTCATCGCCTGTGCGCGTCGCTCATCCTTGATGCGACGAAAACAGAACCCAACCAAATGACCCGCCCGCTGACAATAAGAACAATGGAACACTCTCCTAGGGGCACTCTCATGGGTCACAGGAGCAACTCTCACAGGCTCCTTGGGTTTCTTCTGTGTGGATTTCTTGGGAGGGATTTTCTTGGCAGGAGGTGTTGTTTTCTTTGGTGGATGGGTAGGCTTTCTGGCTGATGGGGTGTCTAACAGAGCTCTCTCTTTCTCTAGGGTAGTGGGAGAGGTAAAAACAGTTTTGGTCTTACTGTCTGAAGGTATCCTCTCAAAACCCAAACCTAGAGCTACCCCTGCTCTGTCAGCACACAACTTGGTCTTGGCCAAGAGCAAATCCATCCTACCCTTTCCCTCAGTGCATTTATTCACCACAGAAAGAAGGTATTCATTTTCAGACATGAGGTTTTCAGCTCGCTCTCTAACAGTGCCTAGCTGGTCCTTAAGGGTAATGCAAGTGTCACAAACAGGTTGCACATCCTTAGAACTACCGGCCCTCTCCAATCTAGCCTCCAAATCATGAACATGCTTATCACGTAAATTAATGCTTTCGCGTAATAAAGAGCAGTTCATGCAACCAATAATATCATGAGGTCTAGAATCCACCTTCAAAAGCTGCTTCTGCGCAGTCTCAAGCTCAGAAAGAGTTTGAGCATGTACAGAACGCAACTGAGCAAGCTCACTCATGACAACAGAACAGGACTCACATTCATCATCATTAAACTTAGACTTAAGCATGGCATATTCAGTAGAAACATTTTCTAGCCTAAGTCTAAGGTATTTTCTTTCTCTAGCGGCTTGCACAAGTAATCTATTCTGACCAAGAACTACTTCATTCAGCTCATCTAATTTAATTAGTAGCTGGTCAGATGATAGGTTTACCTCAGATGAGTCAAGCTCATCGCCGCTGTGATCGCTGTCGGCCATGAAGCAAAGGCCGGTGAAGTCACGTCCCTTCTTGTCCTTCTTGTCCTCCTTCCTTGGGGACTCCTCCTCCTCTGAGCTTGACTCCTCAGTTGAGGACGTGTCAATGTCGCTGAGAGCAGCAACAAAGGCTCTGGAAGCGGCCTTGGCTACTTTCTTAGCCATCTTGCCGCGCTTGCCCTTCACAAAAGGCTTCCTCTCCTTTTTGTGGTATTTGGGGCGTTCACTCTCATCTCTCTTTTTGAGCTTAGGGCAATTAGCCTTGATGTGAGAAGTGTCACCGCATTCAAAACAACCACTAAAACCACTTCTCGTCTGATCCCGTCTCTCATGATGAAAGCGGGTGAACCTCCGGGTAATGAGAGCAAGCTCATCATCATCTAGAGTATCCACCTGCTCCTTTGTGACGGAGACCAGGGAGGACAAAGCAAAACCATCTTCAAGAACACAAGTGCCAGATGTGCTTGGTTCTGCAGTGGTGCCACGGCTAGTGCTAGAAACCAATGCCAATGGCTGTGGCAAAGAGCTTCTGTGCACAGCAAGAGATGCCTTGGCAATCTCTGTGGACTTCAGCTTGCTAAAGAGTTCATCGCAGGTCAAAGTGTCATATCCTGCGGACTCCTCAATGCTGGATATCTTTACTTCCCATATGCTACGGTCAAGAGCATAGAGAAGCTTGATAGCCCTATCATGATCACTGTAAGCAAGCGTCCCGTTGGACCGCAAGTTACTCACTATCGCATCAAAGCGAGAAAACATGGCATCTATAGATTCACCAGGTGCCTGCACAAACAGCTGATACTGTTGGTTATATGTGCTTTGGCGCCTGGCCTTGATCTGAGTAGAGCCCTCATGAAAAACAGTGAGCATTGTCCAAATTTCCCTAGCAGTCCTAAGGTGCTGCACCCTATCGAACTCACTTCTACTCAAACCGATGAACAGTATATTTCTTGGTTTGGAATTGGCATTATACTGATCCTTCTCAGTCTGAGAGGTGCGAGTCTCAGGGATGGAGTATTGTGAGTCCACAATCTCCCAAATTGCATTTCCTTGGCTTAACAAGTAAGCCTCCATGCGCACCTTCCAGTATGCAAAGTCTGTCCCATCGAACAGAGGAATTTTACTGCCTCTATCCATGTCGCCAACAGATCACAAAACCGGTTAAGGTCAACTGGTGATCTTAACCTGCTCTGATACCAATTGTTGGACCGGAAACGGCGACCAGAGGGGGGGTGAATGGGAGCTTTTAAAATTTCGGGCTAAAAACTAGCCTTCGGTTTGATTCTGTCTTCTGCGGAACAGGCTTCGAACACAACCTTCGAAGGTCAGGTTCGGAGGTACTTCGACAGCTCCGAACACAGGCTTCGCAGGAGCTAAAGTTCGAAGCCAAGATGACTTCGCTCCACTAACAACCCTCGAAAATCTACTCTGCTAAGTCAGTGCAGGCTCCGCACACAGGGTGCTTCGAGCAGGCTTCGCACTTCACCCTTCGCAAGAGTGGACTGCCCTCTGAGGACTTCGACCAGATACTTGGCAACAGCAACTGGTGCTGTGCTTCGTACACGAAGGTCTACACGCACTCAAACGGACTCCGCTAAGGGCTTCGACACAAGAAGCAAAACGGGCCTCAATCAGGGCTTCGCTAGTAAGCTGTGAGGACTTGCCTCAAGTTACACAGAGCAACAGCACGCTGAAAAACACACTTCGCATAAAGTCAACCTTCGCCTAGACAGGCTTCGGTGCACTATAACTAGCGAGGTATGTACTGCGAGCTCAAGCAAAAAGCACAAAGAAGCAGGGCTTCGCCGCTTGAACAAGGAACACAAATAAATTGAACTCTGGATGAATACAGCGAGGTATGTGGCTACAGGAGCTCAACAGTAAATGCTCAAAGTGTTAAATGTTACCTACCGAGCCCCCATATTTATAGCCCACAGTTCACCCAAAGGAAATGACTACACTACCCCTAGGGTTTACATTGATTTTGACTCTACAGAACTAAGGGGTACAAAAGGTAGTCCACCTTTATTCTGGAGGCTTCACTGTCAGCTTTGCAGAGGGGACAGTGTCATCCTTTTACAGAACAGACAGTGTCAGCCTTTGCAGTCTTTGACCTTCTGGAATCCTCCCTTCGCACGCGAGGGTGCGGTAGCTTCGGCGAGAAGCCTTGAGCCTGGTGGCCTTCGCTTCGCCGAAGATAGCCTCCGATACAGTGACGGTTTTGAGCCGAAGCCGTCAAAGCCCTTGGGCCTTCGCACCAACACCTCCAGAGTGGACCACCACGGCCTCGCAGCTTCACCCAGCTCGAACTCCGTCAGTCCGTGTACCGAAGCCATGCAGGCCGAAGCACCTCAAGTCAACCTCGCTCCGGAGCTAGCCTTGCTCCGAAGACTTCCTCCCACCGAAGCCCCACCTTCGGAGTACCACCCTTCGAAGTCCCTCCTTCGTCCAAGGCCTCCGCATGAAGCATTCCATGAGCCCTTCGTCGCAGTGCCTTTCCCCGAGCACACTCCTCGACGAGCCTCACCCGGACCATGCCTTCGATGCGCCTCGACTTCTGAGACCTTCGTCGGGTACCTTCGAATGTCTCCCTCCGGAGCACACTTCGAATTCCTTGCCTCCGCAGAGGACTTGTTCCATCCAACTCCGAAGTCACTCCATCCGGAGTACCTTCGAAGTGCCTCACCTCCGAGGACTTTGTCTCGGAGTACCTTCAGCCGGAGCCACGCTCCGCACTCTCTGCCTTCACCTGGCGCACCTCGACCCGAGGACCGACCCGGACCACCTCCGCAGCCACCGTGATGGAGCTCCCCGCTCCCTTGGCATCAAGCCTCCCGCTTGACCCAAGTTCACCTTCTACGAACCTTGTCCGTCGCCTCCGAAGTCCCTGCGCACCACAGACAAACAGACAAGTGTATCCAGTACTCCGGAGATCTCTCCGGGTTAGCAACCTCCGGCACACACTCCGGTGTACCGCCCAAAGTACCGAAGCCTTCGGTACGAACTCAGTCATCGTGTACTGTCGGACCCCTCCGACAGGCACACTCCGCTGCACAGCTGCAGCAAGCAAACACCGAACACCCTTCGGTAAAACCACCTCCGAACACCCTCCGGAAGTACCACCTCCGAACACCCTCCGGAGGTCCAACCTCCGAACCCCCTTCGGAGGTACCCTTCGAACAGAGGGTAAAAAGCCTGTCAATCACTCATCACAAACACCGAAACCAACACTTGGTTTCTCAGACTGTAAAAAAAATTCAAGTTCAAAACATGTTTTAAATGTTATATAGAGTCAAAATATGTTTTCACATGAAATAATGGGATCATCATACTTTGCCGAGTGCATTTATATTTGGCACTCGACAAAAGTGATTTTTTTGGTCTTTGCCGAGTGCCATTCCTGTTTGCACTCAGCAAAGATTTTTTATACTGTTTTAAAAAAAAACTAAAATAGAATAAAGACAGTAAAAAATCCCATAATTTGGAATTATATAATATACACTAATATTTCATCCTAGAAAATTTCTAGGTTCAAATAATCAAATTTAAGGCACTTGTAGTTTAATTTTGGGATCTTTTACTTAAAATCCTATAAACAACTTTTTTAACCAAAAATAGCATCCTAACTCAAAAAATTGCCAATTTTAGACATGGTATAATATAAATTGAGTTTTAAGTAGTATAAAAAGTTTTAAGTTCAAACAAATATTTGAATATCGATTTGCTGCTAAACCTAAATCATTTCATCCCTAAACTCCTAAACCTTCTCGAATGTTGTCCAATTTCTAAAGATCATACTTGAAAACTTTGTCGAAACATTATGAATTTTTTACCATATTATATATGTATGATATAATGACACCATGTCAAGTGTCATAATTTTTAGGCATCAATTACATTTTCTATAATTAAAAAACCATTAACCTACATATTGTCGGTCGAGTGTCGTAAATTAGATTTTAAATATTTAGTTATATTTAGTTGTAAAAGATTACAAATGTAATCATGAACACAAATATGATTTTTCCATATTTTTGAGTCATTATTTCATGTACATTTAGTTGAAATTTGACCCACTTGGAAGTAAATCCTAGAAACATGATTAATTTATTAAAAATAGCAAACCCACTCAGAAAAAATATGAAACTTTTCCATGGCCTAACTTAGGTTGCATTATGAGTGTAAAAAAAATTCAACTTCAAAACATGTTTAAAATGTGATGTAGGCTTAAATTGTGATCTCACATAAAATAATGAACACAGTCATTTTGCCGAGTGTTTTCACATATGGCACTCGGCAAATAGAAGGGTTTGCCGAGTGTCCGTTAGTGGCACTCGGCAAACCCTACTCTCTCACCCTACCATTAAAACGGCGTCAGAAAAATTGGTGCCCTGGCATTTTCCCACTTGTTTGCCGAGTGTCTCAGCCGTGACACTCGGCAAAGTGTCGTTTTTGCCGTGTGTATAAGGTTTGCCGAGTGTATATTATGGTACACTCGGCAAACTAGAGTTTGCCGAGTGCCCGAGGGAATGCACTCGGCAAAGCCGCGGGCACTCGGTAAACATAGAGTTTCCGGTAGTGTCGCTTCTCCAGCAGCGTGTGACCTATGCTTCCCTCCTGTGTGTGTGTGTGCACTCCGAGTAAGAACAATGTGAGCGATATTTATAGAGGAATATGCGGCGTAGGCTGCTGTACATGCTGGTCGCGTGCGCTGGAAGTGAAGCAGGACATGCGCAGGACCGCGCACAGCGACTTGTAGGGGACGTGGGCGCTGGACGCGGGGATGCTTCTGACCGCGCAGGAGATTGGTGTGCATTTGACTGCTGCATGCGCTGCTTCATTTCTCCTTTCTTTTTTTTTAACAAAATACCATGCTAGTATCAATACCTGCACATGCTGCCAAGGAAATAAAACTGTCACGTATCGCATGCAGGAGGTGCTAAGCGCTGCCTTCATTTTTTTGCATTTAATATGTACGGTCCCCTTCATGACTTGGTCAAAAACATTTCTATTGATTTATTGTTGTTTAATTATATTTATTATTTAAATATGTATATAGTTGACATTGGGGACTAGAAAAATATGTGATCAACTACATTTGTAAACTGTGCAAATCATTTATCGTGGTACATATATATTTCCTTTTTTATTACTTTAAATAGGCATGTTACAACTGACTGTATAATTTTAATACCGCGATGTATATTTTTTTAAAATATTATATTGGTATCTATATCTGAAACACAATGTTTCACATCAACTAATGAATATTTATTTGTTATCATCGCACATATATATTTGACATGTGTGCATCATGTCATAGCAATAATATTATATATTTTTATTCTTTGTATATTTCAATTATATCTCGTGTTTGTATATGTTTATATATATTTAAGGAGCTAAATTTTATGTCAACAAATGTCCTGTCGAGCTCTGGATGCAGAAAATTATATGTGATATCATTGCCTTTTTGCATCCAAAGCTTGAAATATAAGACTTCATTTTTGTTTCTTCATACCGGTTTTCTTTAGGCTATATATGTATATATACTATACATATACATATACATATATCATGGCATTTTATCAAGACATATAGAACCCTGTCAAGCGATGTATATATTCTATTTTGAGGCATGGGAAGCTAAATCTGGGTGCAATATCCTACTAAATTTGATATCTTTTGAATATTTAGTGAGATACTTGAGAGGTTTTTTGTTTGTATTTGGAACCAACATCTATCTTTTGGAAAGTGTGAAGACATGGTCTGATAGTTAAGACTAGTCATGTTCTCTTTATTCACCCTAATTTTACCTTGCGTGCGTTGAAACTTTATGTTTGCATACTGTTGGGGGAAATAATCTCGACAGTGGTCAAGGAAGATTGAAGGTCGTCATGCGGTCTTTGGGGTCTACGGCTACGAGGTTTGGATGGTCAGGAGAGGAGCCACAAGCCGGTCGGCTGGGTCGCGTCGGGCGGACTCCGAGGTCAATGGTATGCCCCACAGGGGCTCATGCTCTCGCACCTAAATCAAGGTCCAGAGCGAAGCCCTCTAGAGCCTGAGGCCTCTGACAGGCAGCTCCCCAGCGGGCCACGGTGGGCTTCGGAGCGAAGCCCTCCAGAAGTTGGTGTCCTCCGATAGGTGGTCCCAAGGAAGGGTGCGAGGGAGGCCCAGAGCGAAGCCCTCTTAATTTCGGCGGTCCTTAGGCGCCAACCACTAAAGTGAAGACACAACAACCGTGACATCAAAAAGCTCCCATAGAGTGCGGCGAGCAGGTTGGTACCGGTCACATCGTGACTAGGAGTACGATGGGACCGCACATATGCGTCATCACACCTACCTAATGTAGCCTAAGTCCAAGTGATGAACAGGGTCTGTACCGCCGTACCCCTACTAATTAGGGATATGGACTCTATAATGATGTATGTGAGACTGAGGGTAGGAAGGTATGGGCCTAGATGAGGGCTCCCCCCTTATAAATACCTTCCAAGAATACAACTTTCTGGCAAAATCTCTCCATCTCAATCTAGTTTCCTCAAACCTGTGACGTGATATTTTACGCCAACAGTTGGCGCCTTCTGTGGGGATCCTAGTTCAAAAAGCTAGCATCCTCTCCACTTCACATCCAAAAAAGAAGAAGCATGCCTCCTAGAAAGAGCACCAGAACAGTTCCCCTTCGAAGGTCCGATCGGACTTTGTGGAAGGAGCCCATCCAAGCCAGCACCCCTATGGCGACCAAGGTCACCTTAGGCTAGGATCTAGATACGATGCCAAGGGCTGGAGATATCTCCTACTTTGTGAACCCATCCATAGACATATAGGCCCCTGCCCGAGAGGGGCTCGTGGGCCACCGTCCGTCCGACGACCGCCCTGCTATGGTCCTCCGGACAGACTTCACTCGTTCGCATGATTTGGACACCCACTCTAGAGGATGCAGGAGCCAGGTCGACGTGGTGGCCGCTGAGAACATCTAGCTGGGGGCCGAGCAAGGTCCGAGCGAGGTCCGTCACGTTCTTATTGATAGAGGAAGCTCCACTGACATCATTTTTGTGCAGACCTTCGATCAGCTCTACATCTCTAGAAGGCACCTGATTCCGGCCATCAGACCGCCCCAAGGTTTCGCGGGCCCACCGCTCGACGCTCTCGGCCAAATAGGCCTCGAAGTGACCTTCGAAGAAGGTTCCCTCGTGCGAACCGAGGAGGTCATCTTCGTCGTCGTCGATGCCCCCTACGGCTACAATGCCATCTTTGGGAGTGTCATGCTGAATCGGTTCGGAGCCATCGCACATCACAACTACCTTTGTATGAAGATGTCGACTCCGGGTGGAGTCCTCTCCATTCTCAGTGATCAGGCTGTGGCCTGGAGGGTAGAGTACATCCACTCCTCCCCGCTAGAACCCCAACAAGTCAACAATATCTAGGAGAACCCAGGCGATCAAGACCCCTAGCCTCCCTCCGAGCTCCCGAGGGGACCGACCGCTAAACCCCACCCCGAAGGAGAGGTGATGGGATAATCGTCGAGGAGGGACGGGAG
The DNA here is from genome assembly GCA_019279435.1 of Zizania palustris. NCBI lineage: Eukaryota > Viridiplantae > Streptophyta > Magnoliopsida > Poales > Poaceae > Zizania > Zizania palustris. The sequence goes on from JAAALK010000288.1 coordinate 32,365,944, forward strand.
TACCCATCCAGTTCGGTGGAGGACTGGAACCCGAAGTCATGGCCATGCTAGAAGAGGTGGTTCGGGACAACCTGGACATCTTTTCCTATGAGGAGCCATGCTGAAGAGCGTGGGCCTCATGGCTCCAGATGTGATGAGTTATTGTCAACGGTAGTCAAAGAGGACTGAAGAGAGGAGAAGACCTGCTGCGTCTGGGCCACATGTGACTCAGGTACATGGGCAGCGAACGACTATCGGGTAGAGGGGCCGCGAAGTCGGGCTGGCCCAATCCGGGTACATGGGCTAGGAGCAGCAGAGGATCCACTGGGTTGTTGACCAGGATTGACTCAGGTACACGGGCGGCGAGCGATTGCCGGGCTGAGAGAGATACTGAATCGGGCCGGCCCAATCCGGGTACCTGGTGCAAAGTCGGTGGACGCTTTATCAGTTTCGGCGCAAAACTGACGACCGCTGATCTTGTATCGGACCGTCCTGGAGCGAAGCCGTAGTCGCTACGAAAGCTCCGCTTTCGGATAAGTCATTTGTAAATAGGAGTTTACTATTTTGTCCTTAGGCCCACAGTCAGTCAGTCGAGTCTGTAAAAATATCCTAAGGGCAGTTTGGTCTTTTCCTTTTATTTTAGTGTCTGTAAAAAACACTAAGGGTCTGTTGGAATATTCCAAGGCTATTGGGCTGCCTATAAATAGGGCCCCAATCCCTAGGGTTAGGTCACCCTTTCTAAAATCACTTTACTAATCAAGAGATTGGGTCACTTTTTGTTCATCCTCTTTGTGTTTCTTTCCTCTCAGCCGCCGTCGTTTCCATCGGGTGCGCACCGTGAGATTTTGCCTCCTCAGGTTTTAATCTTTGATTCTCAGCCATCAGTTTTCTAGCAGCGTTTCCATCGAATCTGGTGAATCATTTTGCGTGCATACTGGTTTTGTTTCTGTGCGTGTATTTCTCTCTAGTTGCTTCTGTTTTGTGTTCTAAGAGTACTAGTTCTTCTTGCTAGCTCCTGTAGCAGCAAGTAGTACCTAGATTTGTTTAATCCTAGCTGTTGTTCTAGATCTGAGCCTAGCCCCCATCCTGATTCTTTTTGTATGTGGAAGTGTCTAGCTAGCCCTAGCACCTAGCATTTTGCATGTCAGGAAGATAGCTTAGTAGTCTTTCTTTTACTTGTCTTGGAGATCTGGTGGCGTGTAGTCGTTTCTCTGTACTGTTGCAGCCGCTGTTTTTTTCTACACGAGAAGCTCCTGACGAAGTCAATTTCAACGTACTCCGAAGGACTCAGGTTTCGCAACAAAGTCTGCATACTTCAGAGCTTTCAGGTCTGTGTTCAGGACTTCGAAGTGTTTTATTTTGGAGTATAGGCTTCGTACGATATCCTTTGTAGGTGCTTTGCTGACAGCCCTCAGAATTCTGGCATGTGACCTTTGGCTGTGCGAAGTACCCTCCGCTTAGTAGTGTCTTTGGCAGAGACTTCACTGTGGACCGAGAGCTTCGAATTTGTGTCTTTCACTTTGGAGGCTTCGATTTGTGTGGCTTCGAATTTATGTTTGTTCTTGTGTTCTGGTATGAAGTTCAACTTCGCTGAGCTGCAGGCTTCGGTTCTAAGTGTGAACAGATTCGAAGCCTGTTACTCGATCTGACTTTGCTGCGGACAGGCTTCGACTTTTGTTTCCAGTTCGAAGGTTTTTCCTCTGTGAGTGTCGTTCAATGTGTCTTGTCGTGGGCCTCACAGTTTTCATTGCAGATCACAAGTTCTGTTTTTTAGAGGTTGTTTCGAAGCTTGCTTCGCTGTCTATACATTCGCTTAACAGCCTCGAAGCACACTCCGACTCGACATTCACAAGCTTCGGCACTGCATACTTCGAACCGGCTCTGACAACATCAGGCTTCGGCACGACCGTTTCGAAGTAGGCTTCGGTAGTGCAAGCTTCATCGAGTACCGAACTGGAGACACCGTTGAACAGTAAGACTTCTCATTTTTACACGCACTCATGATTAAATCTCTATGATGATCTAATTCTATGAAGCTTGATTAGCCATGTTTTAAATGCTTTGTTTATCTGCCTTTAAGCACTGTGTTGGTGTTTCTTTGTCTAGGACACCGGTCGTTTATAGGCTAGATACTTTTAGGCTTTGACGATCTATTTGCGTTTTCCTGCTAAGTCTTTTGAGGTGTGTTGGGTGTTGGGATCAAGCCATTGATTCGAAAGAATTTTTTAGGCGCCCATTCACCCCCCTCTGGTCGCTACTTTCGATCCTACACCCTGGTCCGATGAGGACATCCCGAGGGTAGACCGAAGCATCATCGAGCACTCCCTATCAGTGACACCGAAGGCACACCTGGTCCATCAGTGGTTCCGCAAGCTATCAGCAGAGAGAGCCGAGCTTGCCAAAGAAGATGTGGAAATGCTGCTTGAGCCGAGGTCATCAAGGAAATCAGCCATACAGAGTGGCTGTCGAACCCCATCTTTTTTAAAAAGAAAAACTCCAGCAAATGGCGCATTTGTATCGATTTCACCTCTTTAAATTAATAAAGCATGCCCTCGTGACCCGTACCCCATGCCTCACATCGACCAATTAGTCGACTCCATGGCCGGTTCAGAGGTCCTCAGTTGTTGGCATAAAAGATTACGCTAACAGGTTTAAAGAACTAAAGTGTTTAACAAATGAAGTGTCTGTTTAAGAAAACTATTCCAAGCCTCCGAGAAGGATAATAGCTTCAGATAGTTCGAAGTGTGTATTGAATATCTGAGTATTCGATACCCTTTACAGAGTGAAGAGGGGTATTCATAGACCGAATACATAGGGAAAAGACTTCTTTTCCCTCTAACTACAATCAACTAAGAAGACACTGTTTAATATTCTTCGTAGGGTTAAAAGAGTAAAAGGCTAGTCTAATCTGTGAGAAGATATATCTTCCATCCTTGCTAGCAGTACCCCTTCAAGTGAAGATGCTTCAGGAGGCTCCATGCCGAAGTCTCAATGGAGGACTCCACTGTAGAGGGCTCCGAATACTATGAAGTCTTGACGTTGTATGCATCTTTGGAGATATGTTTCAGACTTTGTCTCTTCTACTTGTACTAATATGGAAGTTTCTTTGATTTTTGGAGGATGAAATATTTTACCCCAATAGTAGCCCCTCGAATACTTCTATCCAAATGGCTTATGCAGTGAAGAGGGCAGTATACGCAAGAAATAATTTCATGCTTAGAATTTAGAAAGGAGCTTGAAAAACTTTACCATCCTTAAAAACATTCGGAACTAGAATGTCTTCGGACCAAATTCTGTGCGGAGACGTTCACAAAGACGGTTTCGAAGATAGATCCCCTGTGGAGCCAATATAGCTCTTCAAAGACGTTAGACTCCAGAGACGTTAGACTCAGAAATAGAGTCGTTACTCTATGAGAAGGCTTTCGATCACTCCGCCTCTGTCGGTTGTAACTTTTCGTGAAACGTTCCTGCAAGTTATGGTGGCGTCGAAACATTCTCAAACACTCTTTTTCTCTGATGGTGAAGACTCATCACAAACTCCCCGTTCCTGCTTTGACCTTAGCTCATTAATAGGCAATGGCGACGGCTACGGCGGCGGGGCCTTCAGATAATCCTCAACCCGCAGGTGCTTCTAATCTTCGTCCGGCTTCAACCAAATATACAGACCAATCGTATAGCTTGGGGGCGTCGTCCTGCTCGAACAAGTCGATTGCTGCGGCAATCGCGGGAAAGATGGGGCCCGGAGTGAAGGTTCGCCAGCGTGGGAAGTAGGTGATCCCAGTTCCAAGCACCGGAGAGGTGGTGGTATTCGAGGCTTTCTTTGAAGCTGGTGTGGGACTCCTGGTGGTGGATTTCCTGACCGAGGTACTGAGACTATTTCATGTCACCCTGCCTCAACTTTCCCCTAATGCAATTGCTCACCTGGCTATCTTTGAATGGGCACTGCGAGCCAAAGGGTGCGCTGGGAGGGCAGAGATCTTCGCAACCCTTCACAAAGCTTCATAGCATCCAAAGACCTTTATTGGACTTGGAGGGGAGAAGATGGTGGTTGCCTTTGGGAGCATAAACATTCAACTCCACGACGAGTTCTAGGATCGGTTCCAGAGAAGGCCATCAACGACAGGTGGTACTCCGATTGGATTTTTTGCTGGTTCTACGCTGAGGTAGGGACAGATTCTACCTTGGTCGGGTCCTTGGAGGATATTTTTTATCGGAGGGAGTCGGAGGTTCGTCTGGATCCAAGTCAACTTCAAGTCCGCCTTGGATAGTTACACCCCGTGAGCCGCCGCATGAGCATGCACGACTTAGTGGAGGAATTCATTGTGCTTCGGATCCCTCCTCTGATGGCTGCCTGGCCGATCAACTTCGAAGCAAACCCGAAGGAGGGACTTTGGTAAATTGCTTCGACCTCCACAGGTAAGCTCTTTGCATATCCTGCATCAAGGTGTTTCGCACACAATATCAATTTTATTGAAATGACTTAATCAAATGATATCTTATCATTCCGCGCTACGTGTGACTTTGACTCCGGAACAAATTGTTCCATCTGAGGAGAAGGTCCTTGGAGCCCCTACGCCCATAGAAAGGGAGCGAAGGGTAAAACTGGTTGGGACTTGGGAGCGGTTCAATCGAGTATGGAGCGTACTCGGAGTTGAGCCCCAACCCTTCCAGACTGGTCTGCTCTGGACCAGGCTCCGAAGAAGAGGAGAGCTAAGGCGGGGTATTTGGGACTGGTGAAGATGCCTGCAAAGAAGGTGGTGCACAAGCCGAAAGCTCTTACCCCGTCGAAGTCTCCTATCTCGTCATCGGAGCAATCCGAAGAGGAAGACAATGTAGACGTGCAAATGGTAGATGAGTTTGAAGCTCTTCTTGCTGAAGATGAAGCGTCTCAGATGGGAACCGATACCTCTGTTCAAGATGGCGCGGTGGCAGCGTCGATGATCGAAGACAATCCAGAGCAGGCAGGGATGGCCGTCCCTGCTATGGGGGAAGGCGGAGTGGAGACTGAAGGGGCTCAAGTACCAGCTGCAGAAGTCTTGACTCAGGACGAAGTGATAGCAGCTGTTCCTTTGGTTCAAACTCCGGTGTCCGAAGAGGACTTCGTTCAGATGTTTGAACCTCCAAGCAGTCCGGTGCTATCCGGCAACAAGATGCCAGACGAAAGCCTTATCTGAAGACATCTCTTTTTTCTTTACCTACACCATTTAAAAAATGTTGTACCTTCGATTCCACAGAATCAGCTCCGGCGAAGGTGGTTCCTACTGCGGAGAAGGTCCCAAAGCCTGAGGCGTCTTCGGTGCCATCATCGGCTGTAGCGCAGGAGGTGGCTCCAGTAAGGGAGGTAGCTCCAAAGGAGGCAACAGGCCCTGGAAAGGGTAAAGCAAAAGGTTGGCCCATGCCTGCTCCTGCTCCAGGGTGGACTCCATCCGAGTCTACAAACGGAGGCCAATCAATAGAGGCCTCCGAGGATGCTTCATTGCACTCCAGTCCTTCTCCTAGCGATGATGATCAGAGTGCCTTGTAAAGGCTCCCTCTCCTGGCCCTCTTTCTTGAATGGAGGACAGGGCTTCGGACTTTGCTAGAGCCTCTAGCTCGAGCTAGTCGCGAGGTTGGGGAGATTGAACTGGTATCCATCCTTGGCGAGGCCGAAGGGTCAGAGCTCGATGTTTCTCTCGAACGAGCGGCTTATCAGGTACGAGGCACCTACAAAAATTAGTTTAATCTAAACATGTATATAATTTACTTACATTGCTCTTCTTTTCCTTTGTAGCACGTTGTTCTAGCTTAAGCAGCTGCTGTGTCGAATGAACGAGAATGCAACCAGATTAAGGAGAAGGTGATGTCTCTTCAAGGGAGTCTTACCTACTATGAGAACCGAGCTTGGAAGAGATGGCTCTCGCTGAGTGGAACGACAAAGGTAATGTTGGATGCTGCAAAGGAGGAGCTAGAGGCTAAATGATTGGTGCTTCGGGTCGAAGTTGAAAAGCTTCGAGAGGAGCAGGCAGCTTCAGGGGCTGAGCTTGTCAAGCTCGGACAAAAAACTGTCCTTATGATGGAAACGACCAAGATCTCCTCTTTAATCTGTGAAATGACTGCTTCAAGCAAGGCATTGGTCGTGGAGAAAATAAAGTGTGAGAGTGCGGCTTACGAAACCATGGACGTCCTCTAGGGTGTTCCGGAATATTTCAGAACTTCGTGTGCTTCTTCGTCATCAACAAACGACTCTCTGCTACGGAAGATGAAGATGATCCAAGCGGTAGTGAAGACAATGAAGATTTCGGGTACTGAGTACGAAGAGATCTCCGGACAAGTAGCCGCTCTCGAAGTACTTCGCTACTTCGAGGACATCGGACTCTCCATCTCGCCGGAACCCAGAGAAGCCCCCGCTAGCTTTGGCGGAGACTGACTATTGACCCCTTCGTCTGACGTGGTCACAACTTGCGAGGCTTTTCAGCCATCCTGGAGAGCTAAAGGCCGGTCAGCTGTGAAGGCATGGATCGATGGAGGCCTCTATCAAAAGAAAGCACGAACGCAGCCTTGGAGCAGCAAGCCTCCTTCGGACCCGAAGGTCTAGCTCTCCTTAGTGCTCCTTATGTAAAAAACTTATGTTTTTGTCTTCTTTTGAATTAAAAATACTTATTTGGAAATGTTTTTAGGCTTTTTGACCTTTTTTGGATGAACTTGAAGTATTAGAGGTTAATGAAGGGCTCCGCCAACAGTGGGCTACCTTCGAAGCCTGAAGGCCTCACATGCGTCCTCGATTTTCAATTCCTCGAGGGAGCCATGGAGAGGTTATACATAAAATATGTAAAGAAATATTAGCCTACATTAAGTAGGAGAAGGGAAAGAATAAGTTGTTAATATAGCATCTTCATCTTCGGAGGATGTTGATTAGTCCAAAGACGAGTGGTCTGGTGAGGAGCAAACGAAGAGTAGCCCCGAATGACTTTGGACCTAGGCCGAGCTTCAGTAAGAACACAGAGAATTCTAAGCTTTGAAGAAGGGAAACGAATTAAACGAAAAGTTCTGAAGACTCCGGGCTCCGGAACAAGTTGCCTTCAAATCCGAGCTAACTCCGAGTCTCGCTCTGGGGATCGAAGGGGCTTTCGCTTTATTCTTGGCTTAGACACTGATTTTTCCTAGTGTAATATAATTTATTGAGTAATATAAACTGAAATGCTTCGAACTTGTCTCATTATCTCCTAGCCCCTTCTTTGAGGGTAAGCACCTTCGATTTTCAAGTGAAGATTGTTACGCACAACGATTGTAATGCCTACTGTTGGGGGAAAATGCTTCACTTTCAGGACTTAGAGAATAACAGTTCAAAAGGACTTATCATCTTCGGAGCTGATGGGCTCATGCTCGAAGGTGGAGGAATCGTTAAGACGAAGGGTACTTCGATCTACGATCCAAAGGACCCTCCGCAAGATATGAGGCGTCGGAGCCAAACGATAGGATTGATAAGATGTTTGACTTATCTACTTGCTTCGGGTAGATTTTACCATTTTAACCCTTTTCAGGGTACCGAATAGTTTCCACTATGTCAGTTGTAATTGAGGAGTAAATAGGTCTTTTCCTTAGATGTTTTTGCCTATAAATACCCCCTCCTTACCCTGTAACGAGGAGGGAAGACTCAGCTATTCTAATACACATATTCGGACTACTTAAGCTATTATCCAATACAGAGGCTTGAGATAGTTCTTAAACACGAACTCACTGTTTGTCTGTTCTTGATCTGTTAGCATAATTTTTTACGCCAACAGTTGGCGCCGTCCGTGGGGATCCAAGTTCTAGAAGCTTGTTCTCTACCACTGACTGCACTTCGAAGAGCACTTACGGAGGGAGCTTCGGAGTCCCAAGATTCCGCGCACCCTTCGGTAAGGGGATTCCTAGTGCGGTTCGAAGGCCTTCCTTCGCCTTCCCAGACCAGTCAAAGTCCTCGGTCTTCAGACCTCTCTGTTACTAGCCATGCCTCCAAAGCGAAGCCAAGCCTCGGGTCCTCTCCGAAGGTCCCCTCGAACCAACGGAGCCGGACCCTCAGCTGGTCCAGCGATTCCCGAGGGTGTCGCTGTGCGTCGAGTGTCTAGAGGCCCTCGGGCACCTCCTACGGTGCTCCAAACTGATTATGTCAGTTCCCGAGACCCGGAGCTACCCTCCAACGAAGACGAAGACCTTGCTGGGGCCGATGCTACTCAGTTAGCGAGGCTTCAGGAGGAAGTGTCTAGATGGAGGCAAGAGGCCGCTGATCGCCTCCGCTCCCAAGCCTCCACCGAGACTCCAGAAGGGCCCCAAGACAGTGGTGCTCACAATCTTCCCGAAGCTGTTCAAGTCCCGGAGGAGGCTGAGAACGCATCTTTTGATGAGGAGTCTCTGCTACATTCGGACTTGCAAAGGGTGCCCTTCGATCCCAGGTTCAAGGCCTCGAAGTTGCACAGTTACTCCGGCGAGTCAGACCCCAGAGAATTTACTCGCTCATATGCCCTGACGATAGAAGCAAGTGGAGGGGTGCGCAACACTATGGTAAAGTGTTTCCCCCTCGCTCTCGAAGGCATGGCTCTCCGATGGTTCTGGTCCTTGAAACCAGGATCGATCAGATCTTGGGAGCAGTTGAAGAGGAAGTTTGTAAGCAACTTCTAGGGTACTTTTATGGCTCCGATGTCGACAGAGAGCTTGTTCCAGGTGAAGCAGCGAGCAGGGGAAACGCTTCGAGAATACTTCACGTGCTTCGCCCACACCAAGTCGCAGATCAAGGGCTTGTCTACCTCCTCGGTAGTCGACGCCACCCGCGAAGGGGTGCTGAACCCCGATCTCCTCACCAAGCTCCATCGGAAGCCTGTGTCATCCATGGCACAGCTGATGGCATACTTTGAACAGTATACCAAGGCAGAGGAGGGCTGCCTTCGACGAGACGTGGCACCCGCACAAGCCCTCTGCTCCGAAGGAACCTGCCAGTTATCAACAGGCGTAAGGCTTCAAGACTGGAGCACCGAAGCCTCAGGAATGAGTGCATGGGAGGCGCCAGAGTTTCTTCTGCTGCATGCGTGCATGGCGACAATAGAAGCCATGACACGAAGGACTGCAAGGCGGTGTTAGCCCTTCGGGGTGAATTCCTAGGACGGAGTACCGGGCGGGGTACTTCAGGTCGAGCCCCACCTGCGGCATGGTCGAAGCCTGTGCAAATCGTGGCCCGAGCCAGTGTCCCCGAAGCCCTCATGCGACTTCCGGTGGCCAACATTATGCCACCATCGAAGCAGGAAGACCCACAGGAACGCGGCAAGCAAGTGGTCCTGCCCATCTCCGGAGGGGGGACCCTCGGAAGCATGTCCAAAAGGCAGCGGTGCGAATATGTCCGCGAAGTAGGGCACATTGGGACCTTGAGTTCCGCGGAGGGAATGCCAGAATGGTCTCATGTGCCCATTTCTTTTACTGCCAGTGATGCCACGGGGGTGAAGTTCCCCCATGCTGACCCCTTGGTCATTTGCGCAGATATAGCAGGGGTGGAAGTCCGAAGGATCCTGGTGGACGGCGGGAGCTCCGCAGACATACTTTTTGTCCAGGCCTTCGATCAAATGTGCATACCTCGGAAACATCTACTTCCATCGGCCCGGCCACTTCAAGGTTTCTCAGGACTGCCTCTCGATGCCCTCGGCCAGATAGGCCTCGAGGTTGCTTTCGGAGAGGGGCCTTTGGCCAGGGTGGAGGAGGTGATCTTCGACGTCGTCGACGCCCCCTATGCTTACAACGCAATCTTCGGGCGATGGATGCTAACCCAATTCGGAGCTATAGCGCATCACAACTATCTCTGTCTCAAAATGCCCACGCAAGGTGGAATTCTTGCTATTTCAGGAGACCAAGCTATAGCCCAAAGAATGGAGTACGGTCACGGCCAGCCGTTGGACCCCCGGCAAGTACATAGTGTGGCGGAGCACACCGAAGAGGTTCCGAAGGGTTCGAACTCTTAGAAGGGGTTGTCCCTTAAACCAAGCCCAGAAGGTGACATCGTGACAAAGATAATTTCAAAGGATGGCAAAGAATACCCAATACAGTTCGGCAAGGGGCTATCCCAGAGATAGCTGCCTCGTTGGAAGAAGTCGTCAAGCAAACTTTGGACGTCTTTGCCTGGACTGATGAAGACATCACCGGGGTTGATCGGAGTATCATCGAGCACAACTTGCTCGTCAACCCGAAGGCTAGTCCGGTGCGCCAGGGGCTCCGCAAGCTGTCTGCGGAAAGGGCAAGCCTCGCCAAGACCGAAGTAGAAAAATTGTTAAGGGCTGGCATCATCAGGGAGGTTGCCCATACCGAGTGGTTGGCAAACCCCGTATTTGTAAGGAAGAAGGACTCGAGCAAGTGGCACATGTGTATTGACTTTACTTCATTAAATAAAGCATGCCCGCGAGACCCCACCCTATGCTCCGAATAGACCAGCTGGTGGATTCCACAACCGGCTCCGAATTGCTAAGCTTCCTCGATGCTTATTCCGGATATCATCAAGTCTGGCTAAAGCGTGAAGACGAAGCCAAGAAAAGTTTTATAACTCCGTCTAGGGTATGTTGTTATGTAAGAATGCCTTTTGGCTTGCGAAATGCCGGAGCCACATTTTCACGTTTAATAGCTAAGGCTCTAGGTCACCAAATAGGCCGGAATGTCGAAGCCTATATGGATGACATTGTAATAAAGAGTGCTCAAAAGCACCAGCATAGTCTAGACCTAGCTGAAACATTTGAGAGCTTCTGAGCATGTGGAGTACGCCTCAATCCTGAAAAGTGTATATTCAGAGCACAAGCAGGAAAACTGCTAGGGTACTTAGTTTCGAGCAGAGGAATCGAAGCTAGCCCAACACAAATAAGTGCACTGCAAAGAATGGCGCCACCAGGAAATTTGAAGCAAGTCCAGAAGCTAGCAGGAAGGCTCGCAGTTCTTAGTAGATTCCTGGCCAGGTCAGCAGAACGAAGCCTTCCAATTTTCAAAGCCCTAAAGGGTCCGAAAGTTTCAACTGGACACCGAAGTGCTAGAAGAGCTTCGATGATATTAAGGCATACCTCGCAAACCTGTCGACACTTACTGTGCCCCTCCCGGAGGAAACGCTCCTCCTTTATCTCACAGCAGCAGGCTCCGCAGTAAGTGCAGTACTGGTCAGGGAAGTTGAGCTTAAGGGAAAGCTGGTGCAGAACCCAGTTTATTTTGTTTCAGAAGCTTTGTTCGGAGCTAAGATATGGTACTCTGAGCTCGGCAAATTTTCTTATGCCCTGGTGATGGCCTCGCGGAAGCTAAGGCATTACTTTCTGGCGCATAACCTAATCATTCATTCCTCGTACCCTCTTGGTGATATGCTCCGAAGCAAAGATTCTACGGGTAGGATCGGAAAATGGGTTGTCGAGCTAGCCCCCTTCGGAATTTCCTTCATGGCAAGAATAGCTATCAAATCCCAAGTCATAGCTGACTTCATAGCAGAGTGGACGCCATCTGCAGTTTGGGCTCTGGAGGAGCCCTCTGAGGGTTTATGGACAATATTTTCTGACGGAGCTTATCAGGCATCTGGTGCTGGAGCTGGAGCGATCATCATATCACCGTCAGGGCAAAAGGCCATGTATTCTGCGAGGCTCAACTTTAAGACCACCAATAATATCGCAGAATACGAAGGGGTCCTGCTAGGCCTCCGAAAGGCAAAGCCACTTGGAGCAGCAAGGATAATAATTAAAACAAATTCCCAAGTCATCGCGGGGCATGTTGACAAGAGCTTTCAAGCAAAGAACCCGCATCTAGCACAATACCTCGAAGAAATACGGAAGACTAAAGCAGCATTCAAAGCATTTTCTGTTCGAAGTATCCCTCGAGCAGATAATCAACTCGTAGACATTCTAGCAAAAGCTGCAGCCGGAGCATTGGACCTCCCAGAGGGTGCTTTCTATGAAGAACTAGTCAAGCCTGCAGTCAATCAATTACCCTCCGCAGATGTCCTTTGCATTCCAGCTGCAGATTGGCGGGCCCCGATAATGGATATCTTGCAAGGTAGCGTAGGCTCTTCAGAAGGTCCGGATTTCAGAAGGTTACAATCAAGGGCTAGAAATTATAAGCTTTTCAATGGAATGTTGTACAAAGCCAGAGTGTGTTCTCCTCTACTCCGATGCATCTCCCAACCCGAAGGCCAAGACATACTTCGGGATATTCACGAAGGTTTATGTGGAAGCCACTTAGCCCCTCGCGCTCTAGTAGGCAAAACACTTCGGCAGGGGCTATACTGGCCGGCAATTGTAAGAGATGCGGAGGAGTTGGTCCGAATCTGCCAAGGATGCCAGTGGATGGGAAGACGAAGCCACCGTCCGCCAGTACCACTTCAAGTTATTGACCCGGTGTGGCCAATGGCTCGGTGGGGAATGGACCTCATTGGCCCTTTTCCCATGGCCAAAGGCAGCTTGAAGTTTGCAGTGGTAGCAATCGAATATTTTTCAAAGTGGGTCAAAGCAGAACCATTGACTGCTATCACTTCAAGGAATGTGCAAAAATTTTTCTGGCAAAATATTATATATAGGTTCGGAGTACCAAGGGAGCTAATGGTGGATAATGGAACCCAGTTCGAAGCTGACACATTCAAAGAATTTTGTGAAGAACTGAGCATTAAGTTATGCTTCGCAGCAGTGCGCCATCCACAGTCCAACGGAGCTGTCGAGCGAGCCAACGGGAACATTCTCTCTGGTCTGAATCGAGGGTTTGTCGGGTTGGCCAAGGGGCTATGGGTCAAAGAGCTTCCCAAGATCTTGTGGTCCATTCGAACCACTCAAGCCAGGTCCATAGGCTTTACCCCATTTAGGCTACTATTCGGAGATGAGGCCATGACTCCTACGGAGCTCAGGGGTTGATCCCTTCGTGTAGTGCAACCCGGAGATGAAAATGAAAGGAACACTTCACTGGACTAGTCAGAAGAAACAAGGCTTCGAGCTGTTGCCAATCTGGCGAAGTACCAAGGCCAAACAAAAACATGGTATGACCCAAAGATCAAGCTGAACGGGCTTAGACCAGGTCATTTAGTTTTGTGAAGTGTAATAGCCCCGGGGAAGCTAGGAAATAAATGGGAAGGACCATATATTATCCTACGCTCAGGGAACCCCGGATCATTTAAATTAGCTAATTTAGAAGGGGAAGAATTGAAACATGCATGGCATGTGGAGCACCTTAAGAGTTACTACGCTTAGGGGCTCCTTGTAATCACTTGTAAAAATTCCTTTTTTAAATAATGTGGAGGGTCGAATCTTCTTTGCTCTTCGAATATCCCTTACTCCTAGTGGACGCATTAGGAGGACGGAGATGCTTGCGGAGTCAAGCATCTTTCTAAGGACCCGGGCAACAGCTTGCGAACCATGGGTTCAAGGGCTTTGCCGCCAGCCTACGGATTCCAGGCTCCGGCTTGTTAGGATTCGTAGAAGGGTCTAAGGACTTTAAAAGAATAGATTTCCGGCCTCCGGGTTCAAAGTATCTATAAAAGAGCCGAAGGTGGCCAGCCTACGGATTCCAGGCTCCGGCTTGTTAGGATTCGTAGAAGAGTCTAAAGACTTTAAAAGAACAGATTTCCGGGTCCGAGTTCGAAGTATCTGTAAAAGAGCCGAAGGTGGCCAGCCTACGGATTCCAGGCTCCGGCTTGTTAGGATTCGTAGAAGAGTCTAAGGACTTTAAAAGAACAGATTTTCGGCCTCAGGGTTCGAAGTATCTATAAAAGAGCCGAAGGTGGCCAGCCTACGGGTCCCAAGCTATGGCTTGTTAGGATCCGTAGAAGAGTCTAAGGACTTTAAAAGAACAGATTTCCGGCCTCCGGGTTCGAAGCATCTGTAAACGTGTCGAAGGTGACCAATAATGGGGGATTGGTCCCGATCTTCCGCTAGGTAAAGGATAACTTGGATTGGTGGACAATCTCGACGTTGACGATCCAAGGCTCCGGTCTGGTGGATCAAAACCTTGCAATCGCTACACCACCGTCTCCGTTGGTTATCAACCACGCAGGCGCGATTGACCTCGCCACGAAGGCTAATTCCTGCAAGCGAACCCAAGAACACAAGCAAGAATAGGAAGGATACAAGTCGAATGCCAAATCACAGATAAACTATGAAGAGGAGAGGTTTCACAAATGCTGATGCAGCAGCCAATCGGTCCGGTGCAGGAGCGGGATCTAAACACACAAGTGTAGATGCAAACAAAGCAAAAACTAACCCTAAAGGCGGCTGGTGTGAGTATATAAGGCGTGGACAGCCTGTAGAAGGCGTACAGACTCGGACTATGGGCTAGAAGACGTACAGACTCGGACTATGGGCCAACACGGCCCAATTCTGTCACGCGGAACTGTTTCAAACAGAAAGGCCGGCTCGAGACTCCAAATGAGGCGAAACCAACGCCAAAAGATCCACTTCTCCTTAGCTTTCCAAAAAGTCCAAGAACGTGCCAATCGGACTTCGTATGAGGAAGTTATTCCCATTTTGGTGCATGGTGGTCGATGTAGTCCGAACCAGCGAATTCTTGACTTCAAATCATCCGTGCGACTCCGTCTTCAACTCCAACTCTTCTATTCCATCTCCCATGTTCCTAAGCAACAAAATATCACTAGTATTCAGTAGCATCCCGTCCAAACAAATATTAACATAGTTGCTACGGAAAGAATTAACCTCATGGTTCAAGCGACGGGCACGGGCGCGTGTGATTGGTCCTTGTAATTGAATTGTAGGTGGAGGCTCCATGTGTGTATCATGTGAAATGATGTCCTCATCATCCTCCCCCTCTTTAATTGGAGTCGTCCTCGACTCAAGCTCATCGTCATCTCCCAAATAGGGCTTTAAATCTGAAATGTTAAATGTGGGACTAACCCCAAAAGTTGCAGGCAACTCAAGTTTATATGCATTATCATTTATCTTCTCAAGCACACGGAAAGGACCATCAGCACGCGGCATCAATTTAGACTTTCTCAAATCAGGAAAACGATCCTTGCGCAAGTGCAACCAAACAAGATCACCCGGTTCAAATGTTATCTCTTTTCTACCCTTACTACCATAAGCACGATATTTCTCATTCATTTTCCCTATGTTTGCTTTAGTAGTTTCATGCATTTTAAGCAATAATTCAGCACGTGTAGTAGCATCAAAATTCAATTTTTCAGATGGTGGCAATGGTAGCAAATCAATAGGCGCACGCGGATTAAAGCCATAGACCACTTGAAACGGACTTACCTTAGTAGTGGAGTGTACTGACCTATTATATGCAAACTCAATATGAGGTAGACACTCTTCCCAGAGCTTTAAGTTGGTCTTCAAAACAGCCCTCAGCATGGTGGACAATGTACGGTTGACGACCTCCATTTGCCCATCCATTTAGGGGTGACAAGTAGTAGAAAACAGCAGCTTCGTCCCCAACTTGTGCCACAACGTCCTCCAAAAATGACTTAAAAATTTAGCATCACGATCTGAAATGTTGGTATTGGGAACACCATGCAAGCGTACGACCTCTCTGAAAAACAAATCAGCAACATTTGTAGCGTCGTCGCTCTTGTGACAAGGTATAAAATGCGCCATTTTAGAGAACCGATCTACCACCACAAAAATACTATCCCTCCCCCTCCTAGTTCTAGGTAATCCTAACACAAAATCCAAAGAAATATCCTCCCAAGGTACACTAGGAACGGGCAGAGGCATATAAAGACCATGTGGGTTTAGACGGGACTTAGCTTTATTGCAAGTAGTGCATCGTGCCACATAGCGCTCAACATCTCATCTCATCCTAGGCCAATAGAAGTTTGTGGACAGCACATCTTCGGTTTTCTTTGATCCAAAATGACCCATCAAACCACCACCATGTGCTTCCTGCAATAACAACAAGCGAAGAGAGCTAGCCGGCACACATAACTTGTTAGCACGAAAAAGATATCCATTATTCAGCACATATTTGTTCCAAGCACGGTCATCTGTACAATTTGCAAAATCATCTTTGAAGTCCAAATCAGTAGCATACATGTCCTTCAATGTTTCTAAACCAAAGATCTTATAATCAAGTTGAGAAAGCAATGTATAACGTCTAGATAAAGCATCGGCAATCACATTATCTTTCCCTTTCTTATGATTAATGATATATGAAAAAGTCTCAATAAATTCTACCCATTTAGCATGTCGTTTATTCAGATTTGCTTGACTACGTATATGCTTCAATGCTTCATGATCCGAATGAATAATAAACTCCTTAGGTAAAAGGTAATGTTGCCAAGTTTCAAGCACACGCACTAAGGCATATAATTCCTTATCATAGGTAGAATAATTCAACTGTGGACCATGTAATTTCTCACTAAAATAGGCCACGGGTTTACCTCCTTGTAGCAGCACACCTCCTATTCCAAAACTACTAGTATCACATTCTAACTCAAAAGGCATACTGAAGTCGGGTAGCTGAAGTAGAGGTGCATGTGTAAGACAATCCTTGAGTGTGGCAAAAGCTTGTTCTTGTGCTGGTTCCCAAGTAAAAGTAACTCCCTTCTTGGTCAACTCATGCAAAGGACCGGCTATGGTGCTGAAATCTTTCACAAAACGCCGGTAGAAACCTGCAAGACCAAGAAAACTACGTACCTGTGTGATAGTTTGGGGTTGCGGCCAGCTGTTGATTGCTTCTACCTTTGCCGCGTCAACCTCAATACCCTGTGAAGTGACAACATATTCAAGAAACACAACTCGATCCGTGCAAAATGTGCACTTCTCAATGTTACCAAATATTCTAGCCTCACGGAGGACAGAAAAAACAGAACGTAGGTGTTCAACATGTTTAGTGAGAGACTTGCTATAAACCAAGATATCATCAAAGTATACAACCACAAAGCATCCTATAAAGTGTCGTAGGACTTCATTCATCAAGCGCATGAAGGTACTAGGTGCATTAGTAAGTCCAAAAGGCATGACAAGCCACTCATATAATCCAAACTTTGTTTTAAAAGCAGTTTTCCATTCATCACCTAGTTTCATGCAAATTTGGTGGTAGCCACTACGGAGATCGATCTTAGTAAAGATAATGGCACCACTAAGCTCATCAAGCATGTCATCCAATCTAGGAATAGGGTGTCGATATCGAATGGTGATATTATTAATAGCACGACAATCAACACACATGCGCCAACTACCATCTTTCCTAGGAACCAAAAGAACGGGTACTGCACAAGGACTAAGGCTTTCACGGACGTACCCACGATCAAGAAGGTCCTGTACTTGGCGCTCAATTTATTTTGTCTCCTCTGGATTGGTACGGTACGCTGCACCATTAGGAAGAGACGCTCCCGGGATCAAATCAATTTGGTGCTCGATGCCGCGTATCGGTTGCAGCCC
The DNA here is from genome assembly GCA_019279435.1 of Zizania palustris. NCBI lineage: Eukaryota > Viridiplantae > Streptophyta > Magnoliopsida > Poales > Poaceae > Zizania > Zizania palustris. The sequence goes on from JAAALK010000288.1 coordinate 32,383,262, forward strand.
GGGTGGTATCTCAGCAGGAAAAACATCGTTAAACTCCTGCAAAAGGTCAGTGACTGCAACAAGAACAGAGCTAGGAATGTTCGCAAGTGAAAACAACACGTTCGTGCAAATCAAGCCATATATCATGGGAGTATCATCACAAATTTCAGCAAGGTCAATTTTAGTTGCAAGCATGATACGTCCTTTCAGATTAATAACTTGTGATGAAGAAGGAGAAGCAAATTTATCTTTCTGTTGCCTCGAAAGTGTTTTGGCTACTTGCTGATTTTCAGAAGGTTGTTTGCTCTTTTGTGCGTCCCTAGTATGTTTTTCTTGTTCAAATTTCACAATTTCAGCAGGAGTCATAGGAAGCAATGTAACTTTCTTTCCTTTATACACAAATGTGTACTTATTGCTCCTACCATGGTGTGTAGCATCAGTATCATACTCCCAAGGTCTACCAAGTAACAGAGAACATGCTTGCATTGGTACTACATCAAAATCAGCAACTCCGAAGTATGTACCAATAGAAAATTTGATGTGAGCAGTTTGTGTTACCTTGACCATACCGCTATTGTTGAACCATTGCACATGGTAAGGGTGTGGATGCGCACGTGTGGGAAGTTTAAGCTTCGTTACCATGTCGTGGCTCACCAAATTGTTGCAACTACCGCTGTCGATGATGACACGTACACGACGGTCATTGACAATGAAGAAGGTCTGAAACAGATTATTCCATTGTGCCCGATCATCCTGCTCCATGTGAGTGCTCAAGACGTGTTGTACAATAAGTGCTTCATGGTCGGCAGAGGCATTCGGTGCAAAAACAACATCATCGTCGGAAGTATCGTAATCTCCTGCAATGTTAGCAGCAAGTGCGTATTCATCTTCAACATCACTAGAACTTACATAGCCACCGTCTTCCGTAGTGATATAAGCCCACTGACTAGGGCAGTCCTTCATAACGTGGCTGAATCCTTTTCATCGGTGACACTGGATCGCTGCAGAACGTGCAGTAGAGGCCGCCGAGGAGGTGGGCTTGGCTGGCGCCTTGGATGCTGCAGCCTTGGAGCTCTCAGCCTGGGCTGTAGATGTAGAAGGTGCTGATGTAGCCGCCGGTCAAGAAGGTGGTGGTGGTCATTGCTACTACCCACTTGAGCGTGAAGTGGCACCACCAATATTGGTCCTCATGCTGCGTTGTGGTTGTTGGCGACCCTGCAATTCTTTTTCTGCAAGCATAGCAAGGTGGAAAAGGCGAGTGATAGTATTGTATTCTTTATAATCAATGATATCCTGAATTTCACGTCTTAAACCACCATAAAAACGGGCCATTTTATCCTCATTGTCCTCCTCAATTTCAGCACGCATGCAACCTATTTGCAACTCCTGATAATACTCCTCTACCGACTTATTTCCTTGGTTTAGGCGCTGCAATTTTTTTCTCAAATCACGTTTATATGAAGGAGGAACCCATCTACCACGCATTTGCCGTTTTAACATACCCCAATTTTGTGGTTCATTGCCAACCTGAACTATTTCAGTCCACCAAAGAAGAGCATATCCAGTGAAGTCACTAGTAGCTAAGCGCACGCGGTGGATAGCAGGAACCATGTGGGCATTAAATTTTTGTTCGACTGACATCTCCCAATCTAAATATGCATCTGGATCATAGGTGCCAGCAAAATGAGGTACTGAAAATTTTACCTTGGAGTAGGGATCATTGTTCCCGCGGTTTCCATTGTTACCTCGTGGATGGCGGTTGCGGTGGCCGCCCATACCTTGATTATTGAACTAAAAAAGATGACGTGCAGCCTCGTCAGGGTCAATGCCATTGTTCCCGGCATAGGATAGGTCGTCTTCCTCTTCAATATGGTCGTCTTCCTCCTCAACATGGTCGTCGCCAGCTTGTGCAGCAGGCAAACGTGTCTCTAGGGCAGTCATCCGGTCCACTAGGTCAGCCACAGTACGCGCGAGACGTTCGATGGAATGTTGGGTCTGCCGTTGAGACTCTAGTAGAGCACGTCGTGAGACACAGTCATTAAAATCAGATGGAGGGGTACCGCTGTTATCTGCCATGTTAGTGAAAAGACAAAACAACAAAGAATAATCCTTATGGAAAACAGCTAGGTGGGGTGGTGGGTGTGTGGTGGAAGCAATCCGTCAAGCGCCTTACCCATGCTTGCAAGTGTTCTTACCACGCCGCAGTGAGGTCACCGGCCTACAGGTGATGAACCAAGTGGAGGGTGGTGTGCAATTGCAAGAAATGAACCTGTCCTGACTAAGAGAAAGGTGTAGCTTGGAAGGCAAAGTGAGTAGCAAGGATTAGCGATAGTAATAACAGTTAAACCAAATTCAATAAGTGTTCCCTAGTACTCGTCAAAGTTGCTGGCCTTGGTGCTCCCAAGGTGAAAATTCAAGCAATAGAGGGAAACTATGTGCCCAAAACTCAAGTGGAGGCAATAATAGGCCAAATTGAGCTCTCTGCCGCTGCCACTGATCGGACAAGGGATCAGACAAGAGATCGGACAAGCAGAATCTGCCGCTGCCGCTGATCGGATAAGGGATCGTACAAGAGATCGGACAAGGGATCGGACAAGCAGAATCTGCCGCTGTCGCTGATCGTACAAGGGATCGGACAAGAGATCGGACAAGGGATCGGACAAGCAATCGACAGGACCGGTTCTTCTTTTTTTTCTTTTTTTTTCACTCTATTTTTTTGAACAAGGATGACCAGAGATGCAACCACAAAAATTGGCACCTGCAACTGAGGTGGGATGTGGTTCACAGAAATTCAACAAGTTCGCTGAACGGCGAGCAAAAACTTTGACCAATTATTTTCTTTATCTTCCTGATTTTTTTGGTGATTCTAATGAAGGCTAACAGGAAAATCCCTGTTATGGTAGGCTCCAAATTAGGTCAAGAAGATGCACAAAAGTTCAGATTTTTCTGACAAACGAGCGAAAAGTTATGCCTGTTTTACCGAAGGGGGATCACAATGAGTCGATGTGGAAAACGAGTAGGGCTGTGGAGGGGGGTTTTTCGGGTGGGGAATTTTTTGAGACACAAGACCAACTACTACTCAAACGACACAAAGGGATTACTAAACCAGCAACAAGACTCGACCAAGAACACAAACTCAACAAGGTTAAAAACTAAAATTAAAATCGCAAGGCACAAAGGGGTTCTCGGTGGGGATTTTTTTGAGGGTTTTCTGGACTCTAGGTAGAAATAAACGAAGATCGAGATTACCTAACGGGAAACCTTCGCTCTGATACCAACTAATGGGGGATTGGTCCCGATCTTCCGCTAGGTAAAGGATAACTTGGATTGGTGGAGAATCTCGACGTTGACGATCCAAGGCTCCGGTCCGGCGGATCAAAATCTTGCAATCGCTACACCACCGTCTCCGTTGGTTATCAACCACGCAGGCGCGATTGACCTCGCCACGAAGGCTAATTCCTGCAAGTGAACCCAAGAACACAAGCAAGAACAGGAAGGATACAAGTCGAATGCCAAATCACAGATAAACTATGAAGAGGAGAGGATTCACAAACGCTGATGCAGTAGCCAATCGGTCCGGTGCAGGAGTGGGATCTAAACACACAAGTGTAGATGCAAACAAATTAAAACCTAACCCTAAAGGCGGCTGGCGTGAGTATATAAGGCGTGGACAGCCTGTAGAAGGCGTACAGACTCGGACTATGGGCTAGAAGACGTACAGACTCGGACTATGGGCCAACACGGCCCAATTCTGTCACGCAGGACTGTTTCAAACACACAGGACGGCTCGACACTCCAAATGAGACGAAACCAACGCCAAAAGATCCATCTTCTCCTTAGCTTTCCAAAAAGTCCAAGAACGTGCCAATCGGACTTCGTATGAGGAAGTTATGCCCATTTTGGTGCATGGTGGTGGATGTAGTCCGAACCAGCGAATTCTTGATTTCAAATCATCCGTGCGACTCCGTCTTCAACTCCAACTCTTCTATTCCATCTCCCATGTTCCTAAGCAACAAAATATCACTAGTATTCAGTAGCATCCCATCCAAACAAATATTAACATAGTTGCTAAGGAAAGAATTAACCTCATGGTTCAAGCGACGGGCACGGGCGCATGTGATTGGTCCTTATAATTGAATTGTAGGTGGAGGCTCCATGTGTGTATCATGTGAAGTGATGTCCTCATCAAAGCAATAAGGTTTCATGGCTCCGGCCAATGAGACACTTTTAAAGTCCTAAGCGACTAGTATAGGAGCCTTCATATATAGATCCAGCTCCGACACGTACAAAAATCATAATACAAACCTATGTTCAATGAACTCTACGAAAAGGTAAAGTATGGTCATTAAGTGTTGTGCAAAGCATCGAATTGTTGTGCACGTCATTGTGTCCGGCGGACCTTATTGCAACGCGTAAGGTCCCCCACCCACAAGGAGGGGTAGGAGGGTAAATAACAACAAGATGCTTCCAGTACAATTCATATTAATCTGTCATACTTTTACATCAAGAGAAATTTTGGTCCAAACCTAAGTAAAATCGGAGACCCTTTCGACCTCTATGGCTACTTTGGCCTTCAGAGCTCGAAGCTGCTGGGATTGTCCTTTTAGTTTGAGTGCTTCTCTTCTTCTTCAAGGCTCGCAATTTCTTCTGCTCCTCTTGAAGCTCGGGCCAAGTTAGAAGTCTTTTGGAGTTAGCCTCCGCAGGGTCTTCAGCCTGGTACTCCGAGTCAGACCAGTCTATATGTTCGGAGGATGAAGAGGCCTTTTCTTTTTCCTCTTCCTTGATGAAAGATAGGACTTCTTGAAAAACTTCGAGGGTTACCTCTCCCTTATCTCTGCGAGGAACAGAGAAGCGGGAGCGGCAGTAAGGCCTTAAGCTCTCAAGGATTGACCACTGCTTACGGAGCCCTTCGTTAATTTCCAATATTTCGAAGTCAGGTTCCGAAAGGCATGACAGAACCTAAAAAGATAAAACACACAAGATTTCTTATACATAATCTAGTGCCCTATGAGCTAGACCTGCGAGTCGGTTGGTGGAGTAGGAGGTGTTGGAGACGGCGAGGCTGGAAGCGGCGACCTTGTTTGTTCTTGCTTCTGCCGACAGGCCTTGTCGATCCAAGATTTAGCTGCAGCCTTGTGGTCTGTCTTCCAGGTTGACCGGAAGACTTCCCAAGTCGAGGCTACATCTACCGAAGGATGCAACAAACCCTCGGAGGCAAAGCTTCCGTGTGTCAAACCCCTGACCAGAGCGATAGGAATTTGAAGGGCTTCGAGGTGACAGAGAACTCCTATTCCAGCGCACTGTCCGGAGATCTCTCCATACCGGATGCCGGAGCCCATCATCAGCGACGTCGCCACTTTAATCTTCTTCAACTTCCGGTCAAGGGACTCGCTGGCCGCAGCAGAAGGCGAAGGCCACATAGTGCCAAAATACTCCAAGGTACCCTGAAGGGCATCCAAGGTGTGTTCTGCCATAATAACATTCTTCTTCTCTGCCTCCTCCAGCCCCTCAGTAGTAGCAGACACTTCGGCCATCTGGGACAGCAAGGAGCTTTTCTGGGCCATGGCTTGCTTAAGAGAGCCTTGGAGCTCTACCAGTTGGGTGCTCGAAGTGGTCGCCACCTGCCGGAGCTTCTCGACCTCTGCTCGGAGCACCAAGCACTCGGCTTCAGCTTCTTGGGCTAAAGTCCGGAGTGTGTCGCTGCTCTGTCTTTTGAGTCGGAGGGCTTCGTCAGCCTCGGCCCTAGCCCTCCGTTCTTCGAGGACCTCTTCCACCAACCGAAGTGTTCTCTCCTCAGAGCCTTTAAGTGCCGATTGGAGAGTGGTAACCTTCCTCTTAAGTCGGTTAGTTTCGACTTCATTGGAAGTCACTGCCGCTCTAGCAACGACAAATTGCTACAAAAAGAATAAGTAAGTACCAGGTATTTACATTTGCTAATTAAAAATATTTGCGATACTTCTTATACCTAAAGGGCAGCCCTTTCGAAGGCCATGTTAAGCCCCGGGGCCCTGGCTTCGCTCAAAATGGAGACCAAGTCGGAGTTAGCGACTTCCTGGCCTTTCTCCGCCAAAGGCCTTTGAAGCGCCCGGAGGCCTATCCGCCCCTCCAGGAAAGGAGCTAGGAGAGGAAGCCAAGACAGAGCTTGGCGATCATCTTTCCTTGCCTCTTCCTCCGTGTCTACCTCCACATCCTCCCGAGCAGAAGCTTCGGTTGGTACCCCTGTTGCGTCTTCGTCGCCCTCCAGGAGGTAGTTCTCGAAGTCCTTCGCTAGTTGGGCGTTGGAGCCCTCGTTCCCGGAATCCTCTAAAGCCGAGCTCCGAATGCCCAAGGACAAAGCGGACGAAGTAGGGGTCAGTTGAGGAGGGATCTTCACCACCTTCTTCTTCTTGGTGGGGGTCTTGCCGGCCTTCTTCGGAGGCTCGGCGACGGCTTTCCTCCTCCGAGGGGCTGCTCTGGCAGGGTTAAAATCTGGCAGAGGAGGCACCATCCTGAGGGCTCCCCACACCCTGTTGGAGTGCTCCCAGCTCCCCACCAGCTCCATCCTCTTCTACCTTTCAGCCACTGTAGGGGCTCCGAGGACCCGTTCGGTGGCCCATGCTATCTACTCCGGAGCTAACGCCAACGGGGCCACTGAAAAAAGGTTAACATATTATAAGTATGTTATTTTCATCATCTTACATATTATTGCAGGAGAGTCGTAGTCTTACCTAGAGTTTGGAGCTCACCCTCCGAAGCATGTGAACACTCCAAGTCAGTAGCCCTAGTCGCATTGAGAGTAGGCTAGGGTTCGGGGTAACCTCCGCCTCCTTCCGGAACCAGATCTCTTCAAGGGGTCCCGTGAGAGAGGAGTCCTCTCCAACCTCGGCGTAGAACCACCGAAGGATCCAGTTAGTGTACCATCGGTCGTTGATGGCCTTCACTGAAAAATGTTGGGCGTGCTCCCTCCGCAGCTGGAAGTTGACACTACCGAAGACCGTTATCACCTTGGTGTCCCCGGGGCCATCTTGCGGCTTCGGCTGGCAGATGGCTTCATGGGTGGCGGCAAAGACCTCCGATCGCCCCTCACACCCTTCGGCCCGAAGCGCCCACTCGAAGATAGCCAGACGGGCGATGGCATTGGGATACAGCTAGGGCAAGGTGATATGGAACATGTTCAGTACCTCGGATAAGAAGTCGATAGCCGGAAGCCCCAGGCTTGCTTCGAAGAAGGCCTCGAAGACCACGACCTCTCCGCTCCGTGGACGTGGAGTTGATTCCGGTCTGGGGACTCGAGTCCTCATTCCGGTCCCCAGCTTCCCTTCCATGGCCTCTTCAATGGATTCTGCAGTGCTTGTAGATTGGTCGATGAGGAAACTTTGGGGGATCTTCTTCTTGGATGGCGGGTGGAGCTCCCGAGGGTTTTTGGGCCAGGCGTCGCCCGGAGCTCCCGCCATTGCTGCTACGACTGAAGCTGCCCATGCTTGCCTTTGCGCCATGGTGCCCGCCACCGCCGACATGGTGTGGCTAGTCCTCGCCATGGCTTGGTGGCTCAGGAAGTTGGGAGGATTGGAGGTTGAAGAAAGTGAGTTGAGGATGCTAGGCACGGTAAAAAGTTCTAGGTAAATTCCAATCCCCTTTTTATAACCGTCCACTAGTTGTTGTGCTTCGATTGCATTCACACTGTAGGTTCGACTTCTGTCGCTGGCAGGTGGGCCCAGGGAGTGAAACAGTGTGAGTCCGCCGTAAATTTCGACTGTTACCTTTTATAGAGCGTAACGACTACTTGCATAGTAACGGTTCTAATCAAACAGCTCTTCATGACGTTTGGACTTCGTAACGGTTCTCTTTCCCACGAAGCGTTCACATGGCGGTTGGGGAGTCGAAGCCGTTGTCCGAACGCCTCGGATCAAAGACCATCCGAAAGATTGTAATGTGTTCAACATTCTCTAAGTCTCAGAATATGAAAATGTTCCTTACGTATACTGCCTTCCTCCTATACAGGTAAAATTCGGAGAGGCGTATTCGAGGGGCTACTGTTGGGGGAAAATGCTTCACTTTCAGGACTTAGAGAATAACAGTTCAAAAGGACTTATCATCTTCGGAGCTGATGGGCTCATGCTCGAAGGTGGAGGAATCGTTAAGACGAAGGGTACTTCGATCTACGATCCAAAGGACCCTCCGCAAGATATGAAGCGTCGGAGCCAAATGACAGGATTGATAAGATGTTTGACTTATCTACTTGCTTTCGGTAGATTTTACCATTTTAACCCTGTTTAGGGTACCGAATAGTTTCCACTATGTCGGTTGTAATTGAGGGGTAAATAGGTCTTTTCCTTAGACATTTTTGCCTATAAATACCCCCTCCTTACCCTGTAACGAGGAGGGAAGACTCAGCTATTCTAATACACATATTCCGACTACTTAAGCTATTATCCAATACGGAGGCTTGAGATAGTTCTTAAACACGAACTCATTGTTTGTCTGTTCTTGATCTCAGAGAACCTGTTAGCATAATCTTTTACGCCAACACCTACTAAGAGTATGATTTCACTAGTTTTGATTTTCGGAGGCTTGGAGCCCCTTATTACATCGAAAAATAATTTGGAAATGGTGGTTCGAAATTCGAGTAGATGGTTGCTATGGGCTTCGTAGGTCTCTTCGAACCCATTGGTTCGGAGTCCATAAATGGTGGCTTAGTACTCTTTTTTGGATGTATTGGAATCCGATTATTCTGGTCGCTTCAGACTCTTTTTCGGATGTATTACGATCTGATTATAATTTTCGCTTTAGACTCGTTTTACGAATGCTTTCAATCCGGTGGCTCAGAATCCTTTTTCATGGTCTCCTCCGACTCTTTTTACGGATATTTTCAAGCTAATTGCTCGGAATCCGTATCATTTGGTCTCTTTGGACTCTTTTTACGGATGCTTTCAAGCCGGTGGCTCGGAATCCGTTTTTCATGGTACTTTCCCACCTTGACGGATGATTCGAACCGATGGCTCAAAGTCTGTAAAATAGGTTCGAATGAATAATACTTACCTCTGCAATCAGCCACGTCCCCCTAGTACGTCCACTAGGAGTAGGAATCATCTTGAGAAGCATGCATTATTCGAACCATAAGCTTTATTAGTTTAGAAATTGTTTACAAATGATTACAAGGAGCCCCTAGGCAAAGTATTGCTTAAGGTGCTCCGCATGCCATGCATGCTTCAATTCTTCACCTTCTAAATTAGCTAATTTAAAAGTTCCGGGGCGTCCTAATCATAGGTGTCCTTCCCATTTATTTCATAATCTCCTCGAAGCAATAATACTTCGCAATACTAAATGGCCCAACTTAAGTTCATTAAGCTTTATTTTCGGGTCATACCAAGTCTTTGTCTGATGTTGATATTTTGTTAGGTTAGCAACAGCTTGAAGCCTTCTTTCTTCAATTAAGTCCAGCGAAGTCTGTCTTTCATTTTCAATTTCAGGTTTGATGGTGTGGAGGGATCCTCTCTTGAGCTCCGTCGGTGTCATGGCTTCATCTCTGAATCGTAACCTGAAAGGGGTGAACCCTGTGGACCTTGTTTGAGTGGTTCGAATGGACCATAAAATCTTCGGAAGTTCTTCTGTCCATAGCTCCTTCGCTAATCCTACTATTCTCCGATTCAAGCCTGACAAGATATTACCATTAGCTCGCTCGACGACTCCATTGGGTTGGTGATGACGGACAACTGCAAAGCACATTTCAATACCAAGACCTTCGTAGAACTCTTTGAAGGGTTCGACATCGAACAGAGTACCATTGTCAATTGTCAGCTGTCTAGGCACTCCGAATCTGCAAATAATATGTTGCCAAAATTTTTTTTGCACATTCTTTGAAGTGATAGCGGTGAGGGGTTCTGCTTCGACCCAGTTAGAAAAATAATTAATTGATACCAAGCAAATTTTAGGCTGCCCTTTGCCATTGGGAAGGGGCCAATAAGATCCATTCCCAATCGGGCCATCGGCCACACTGGAGTAATAACTTGAAGAGGTGTTGGTGGACGATGACCCTGTCTTCCCATCCATTGACAACCTTGGCATGTACGGACTAAAGCCTCTGCATCAGCTACTATTGTAGGCCAATAGAGCCCCTAGCGAAGTGTTTTGCCTGCTTAAGCTCGAGGGGCATGATGGCTACCACAAAGGCCTTCATGAATTTCTTAGAGTATGTCTTGGCTTTTGGCTTGGGAAATACATCGGAGCAGGGGAGAACATACTACGGCCATGTATAAAATACCGTTGACAATGTGATAATTGCGGACTCTTAACTGCAGTCTTGATAGCTTTGGACCTTCCGACAAATTAGCTTCGTCTTGCAATAAATCCATAATTGAACTTTGCCAATCGGTGCTTGGTATGCACAGAACCTCCATAGGAGGGATTTGGGGTACCGAAGGGGAGGCAAGCTCCTCATAAAAATCCCCTTCTAGGATATCTACGGCTCCGGCTATAGCTTTTGCTAAGATGTCTGCATGTATGTTTTTGGCTCGTGGGATGCTCCCGACAGAGATCCCTTTAATTGTTGTTTTGATCTTGCGGATCTCTTCTAGATATTTAGCAAGTTGCGGATGCCGAACGTGGAATCTTTTATCAACATGCCCTGCTACAATTTGGGAATCAGTTTTTATAACAACTCTTGTAGCACCAAGGGCACGTGCCTTGCGAAGACCTAGCAAAATTCCTTCGTACTCCGCAATATTATTGGTGGACTTTGTAGCGCCCCGATTTATCAAATCGAGACATTATTGAATTTCATGAGAAAAACAATAATACAAGAGGTTCATCATGCGACAACGTACATACGACAATATCCATGGTACGTAGACCATATTTATTACATCAAAGTTTTAGTAAAAACAGCAATAATAATAATTAAAAAGCGGCATGACGAACATCTCCTTCAGGATCTTTCTTCTCGACTGGGTCGCTACTCCAGACCGTCTTCATAGTAAGCATCCTCTGTGGGGTCCAACGGGTATGAGTACAAAAAGTACTCAACAAGCCACCGCAAATGCAAGTAGTAATGCAGGATAATAAACAAGGAAGGGTAATGGCTAACATTGCGGAAAAGTACAGTTTCAGTTATTGCATTTAATGTAATCACATTTTAATCATGCGGAAAAGTAAACATGAATATAAACAACATCAACTAACTCGAGGAGTACGTTTTACCTCCTCGCGCAACAGTCCTTACATGTCAATCCATCATGCACATTCATATCCAAAGTAAACTAACTGGGGGATGTCACGCAACCCGCCCTTGACCGTGGGCTCGGCTTTTCGAAAAGATTTAAGACTCTGATTAGAGATGTACTACTGTATCCACAAGGCACGCACTCATCCCAAACGAGATGACCCATACCACGGGAACTCGTGCCAAAACCTCAGCATGAAATGTTCCAAGCGATAACCACCCGCTCTAGGTTTCGCCGGCGCGCCGGGCCGCATCCCGGCTAACGTCGCACCCTCTTTTGCGCCACATTGGTACAAGTCACCCGCAGGTGCAACTTGACCCATCTCCAAATGGTGGCCTCGGTTTGGAACAACCCATACTTTAGTTAGGACTTACCCACTAGACTTGTGGTTAGTACGTAAGTGTATTGCAACGGATCCCTCAGACCGGTCCTTATAGTGCCCCGGGTGCTACCGACCAATGCCCTAGCTTGCACCCGGAACCCACCATGCATACATTCACAACCATAACTCATCACCAACAGAAATCCAAGGATAAGAAGTAATGGGGATCATATAATAGAACCATTTTGCTACGACTCATTTTTATCCTATAGCGATCGTGTCAATACATTGGACACTAGCTAATATCATTGATCATATGGTGACAAGGAGTTTAGGCTAGAGAGCATGGCTTGGGTTGCACATCAAGGTCGGGGGATCCTAAATAAATATATTGTAAGGGTTCATTTGACTAATGCATATATAACCTATGTGTTTTAGCGATAGTTCAATCAAACTTGGGTTCAATATGCTCAAAAGATTTGTTTGGTGACTTGCCTTGCTCAGCAAAAGGAGAGGGAGGGACTTCGGGGAAGTACTCCGGCACCTCGGCGACGTCGTAGTCTTTTTGATATAGTAAAGTAAAATAAAAAGAACACAACATTCAATCAAACAATATAACATTACATTATAAGCACATAAGTTAAAGTTGGTTTGATTATAAATAAAATAAATTCAATGGTTAAAGTTCTGTGGTTTATTTCATAAATAAATTTTAAAGGAATTAAAGAGTTGTTCTTTTTAGAAAAGGGTGTTTAAATGTGATTATTGCCATATTAAGTTCTCAAATAAATGTGAAATGAAAAGTTCATGTTAATTTGATGGTTTTCAGTAAATGGGCAGAATGGAAATAAATCTAAATTTTTCTGAAGTTTAAACATTTGAATTTATATTATAATCCTAAAGGTATTTGAATATTCATTTGAATAAACATGAAAAAGTCAAAGTAAACCTACTGTTTTTATTGCATAAACATGTGGAGAATAATATTATGAATTTTCTGAAATTGGAATGGCAATTTTTAGAGTTCAATTGCACCAGATATGAATTTTACAAGTTTAAAAGTATTTCTGAAATTCATTTTCAATTTTTAAACCCCTCGGGTCCACGGTGAGCCAGGCCCACGGTGAACCCGCGCACTGTGCGCGTGCGCCGGGTCGATCTGGACAGGTTGATCCAGATCCAACGTGAGCAGGTGAGGCGGGGCGCTTAAGTTATAATGGACGGCCAGGATTAAAACGTGCGAAAGGGTACTACGTGGACGCACGAGATCGATCGCGGGTTTTAAATGGAAATGGACGCGCGAGATTAAAACGTAACGCTTTGACCAGATCCAACGATGCGGATTAGATCGCGTACGTGGGCTCACACGCGTCGTCCGATCGCGATCGCACGGTCGGGATCAGATCCGACACGGCACGGGTACTCGACCCGTGCCGGTCGTCTTCTCCGACGACGGCGAGCGGGCCAGCGGCCACGGCGAGCGACGGCGGCCCTAGCTAAGCCTAGAAATGGAAAGAGGGCACTACGGCGGTCACGACGGTACCTTAGGCGAGGCGAGGGGTCGACGGGAAGCGGTCGGCGGCGAGGGTAGACGACGAAGCTGTTCGGGCTCCTCGTCGGCGATGGTGTTCTGGCGGGGTTCTTCGTCGGCGGAGGGGTGGCCAAGGTCGAGGTCGTCCTAGTGGTCGCAGCGCTGCGGTCGGCGAGGACGGAGAAGGACTCCGGCGACGGCGAGCGACGGCTGAAGAGGGGACGGCGGTGGTGCGCTAAAACTTGGAGTGCGGGCGTTCTGTGCGTTCTCGCAATGCGTAGGCGTGGGGGTGAAATGCGGGTGGCCGGGGGGTTTAAATAGGGTCACCGGTGGGGGCAGAGGGGGCGCAATTGACGGTGGCCGAGGGTTAACGTGTTTAAACGTCGGCGAGGTTCGGGTGGCATGCAGATTCATCGAACCTGGACGCAATCGGGCTGGGTTTAATGGGGGAAATGGTCACCAGAGCGCGGGGGTTTGAATGCCGGGCTCAATTTGAGGGGAGGGGGTCGGGGGCAACGGATCCGAGGCGCGTTATTGCGTCGGCCGGCGAGGGGGGGGGATTTGGGGGCGGATCTCGCAGAGACGAAGGATCTGACAGGCGGGGGCCACTGGCCAGTGAGCGCGAGCGAGCGGGGGTGGCGACTGACAGGTGGGGCCGAGCTCGAGCGCGAGAGGGAAACAGTTGGCGCCGACAGGTGGGGCCGGGGTGTCAGGTGCGCGCGTGAGAGGAGAGGGGGTCACTGACGGGTGGGCTCCACTGGTCAGAAGGCGCGCGCGGGTGGGAGTGGGCTGGGCCGACCGAGAGAGAGAGGGGAGGGGAGGAGCCCATTACTGTTTTAAAACATTTCTGAATAAAAATAATTCCAGCAAATAGATTAAAATCTTAGGGCTACTTCCAAGGTTGATAAAAATTTATAAAAATTCTCAAAAATATATTTTGGTCTTAGGATCATATACAAAAAGTTTCACCTCCTAATTTGGCCATCTACTCTATGCTGTAGTTCAATTGGGTATAAAAGGGTATTTAAAGTATTTTCAGAAATATATATTCCAAGAAATTGAATTTAATAATATTTTTATTGTATTGAAAATTTGGGGTGTTACAAACCTATCCCCCTTACAAGAATCTCGTCCTCGAGATTGGAACGCTATTCGAATAACTCGGGGTATTGGGTTCTCAGTTCGTCTTCCTTTTCCCAAGTGGCTTCTTCGGCGGGATGGTTGTTCCACTGAACCTTGCAGAAGCGAACGACGCGGCTTTTGGTTACCCTTTCCTTGGTTTCCAAGATTTTGATAGGTCTCTCTATGTAGGTCAGGTCTTCCTGGACATTGAGCTGCTGAAGGTCGGCTTGCTCGGTGGGTACACGGAGGCACTTCTTCAGCTGAGAGACATGGAACACATCATGAACTCCTGCCAAGGATGGAGACAGTTCAAGTTGATATGCCACCTCTCCTTGTCATCGGAGGATCTGGAAAGGTCCGACGTAGCGGGGTGCTAGTTTTTTCCTTTCATGTTGAACCTTTGAGTGCCACGGAGGGGAGTGACTCGAAGATAGACATAATCGCCCTCCTCAAAGGCTAGGTCTCTTCGACGGTTGTCGGCATAGCTCTTTTGCCTGGATTGGGCTGCCTTCAATCGGTCTCTTATGATCTTAACCTTCTCTTCAGCTTCTATTAATACATCAGTCCCAAATAGTTGCGACTCTCCGGTTTGATCCCAGAGCAACGGCGTTCTGCACTTACGTCCATAGAGTGCTTCGAACGGGGACATTTGCAGGCTGGCTTGGTAGCTGTTGTTGTTGGAGAACTCGGCATACGGTAAGTTCTTGTCCCACATTCCGCCAAAGTCTAGAGCACAAGCTCTAAGCATATCCTCCAATATCTGGTTGACCCTTTCGGTTTGACCGTCAGTCTGTGGATGATAGGTAGTGCTAAAGTTCAGCCGGGTGCCGAGTTCCTCTTGAAGGTTCTTCCAAAATTTGGAGGTAAACTGACTCCCGCGGTCAGATACAATCTTCTTAGGAACTCCGTGAAGGCACACGATCCGGGTCATATACAACTCAGCCAACTTGACGACGGTGTAAGTTGTCTTGACCGGAACGAAGTGAGCTACCTTGGTGAGTCGATCGACGATCACCCAGATAGAATCATGACCAGCTTGGGTCCTGGGTAGTCCCGTGATGAAGTCCATTCCTATCTCTTCCCACTTCCATTCAGGGACCTTGAGAGGTTGAAGAAGTCCGGCAGGCCTCTGATGCTCTGCCTTGACTCGTCGGCATGTGTCGCACTTGGCCACATACTCAGCTATTTCTCTCTTCATGCTGACCCACCAATATTTATCCTTCAGATCTTGATACATCTTTGTACTCCCGGGATGGATGGAGTATAACGTATCGTGGGCTTCTTGAAGGATGAGGGTCTTCAACTCAGGTTTGTCGGGTACGCAGATCCGGTTTCCGGACCAGATGGTACCATGCTCGTCCTCGGAAAATCCGGGGGCTTTACCCTTCCTCATGTTTTGCTGGATCTCCAGGATGTCCGGGTCTTCCTTCTGCTTTTCTCGGATCTGGTCTATTAAGACAGGCCGAGACTCCAAGGCAGCGAGGTACGCTCGAGTGGTGATCCCTAGGTTTAGCCTTTCCATCTCCTTGTAAAGTAAAGGAGCTTGGTCCTGAACCATGATGGCATTGCAGTACCCTTTTCGACTAAGGGCGTCTGCCACCACATTCGCTTTGCCCGGGTGATAATGGATGCCCAAGTCATAATCCTTAATCAGTTCCAACCATCTCCTTTGCCTGAGGTTAAGATCTGGTTGGGTGAATATGTACTTGAGGCTCTTGTGGTCGGTGAAGACCTCACACCGATTTCCCACAAGGTAATGTCTCCATATCGTCAAGGCATGAACCACGGCTGCTAATTCCAGGTCTTGGGTTGGGTAGTTCAGCTCATGCGGCCTTAGCTATCGGGAGGCGTAGGATATCACTTTCCCTTCTTGCATTAAGACGCATCCCAATCCTTGACGAGAGGCATCACAGTAGACGTGGAAGTCTTTCCGGATGTCTGGCAGAGTCAGAATGGGAGCTGATACTAGCTTCTTCTTGAGGGTCTGGAAGCTTTCTTCGCAGTCAGGGGTCCATTCAAACTTCACTTCCTTCTGCAAAAGTCTTGTCATAGGCTTGGCGATTTTGGAAAAATTCTCGATGAACCGGCGGTAGTATCCGGCCAATCCGAGAAAACTCCGGATCTCGGTCACGGTCGTGGGCTGCAGCCAGTTGGTTACCGCTTCAACGGTGGTTGGGTCCACTGCTATTCCTCCGGCAGATATAACATGGCTGAGGAACTTCACCTCAGACGACCAAAATTCGCATTTGCTGTATTTGGCGTACAGTTGCTGCTCCCTTAGCTTTCCGAGGGTCAAACGGAGGTGAGTCTCGTGTTCTTCCTTGGTCTTGGAGTAAACGAGGATATCGTCGATGAATACCACGATGAACTTGTCCAAGAACTCCATGAATACATTGTTCATCATGTTCATGAAAAAGGTCGGGGCATTCATGAGTCCGAACGACATTACGGTGTACTCGTAGAGTCCATAGCGGGAGGTGAAAGCAGTCTTGGGTATGTCTTCTTCTCTAATCCTCAACTGGTGATAACCTGACCTGAGGTCAATCTTGGAAAACACCGAGGATCCTTTCAGCTGATCGAACAGGTCGTCGATCCGAGGCAATGGGTACTTGTTCTTGATGGTTACGTCGTTCAAGGCTCTATAGTCCACGCACATCCTCTTGGTCTTGTCCTTCTTCATGGCAAATATAACCGGTGCACCCCAGGGTGAGGTACTCGGTCGAATATACCCTTTTTGCTGTAGGTCTTCGATCTTGCTCTTGACTTCAGCTAGTTCATTAGCGGCCATCCGGTACGGGCGCTTGGAGATTGGAGTGGTCCCGGGGACAAGTTCGATTCTGAATTCGATGTCCCGCTTGGGAGGCATTCCGGGTAGGTCTTTAGGGAAGACGTCCGCAAATTCCTTAACTATGGGTACCTCTTCAAGAGCTATCGAGCGAAGGGATGCCCCGAGTGGCTTATGACTGGTCAATGTGATGGACTTGTTGGCACAGTCGATCACTCCCTTGTGCTTCATCAACCAATCCATCCCTAGTATAAGGTCGAGTCCGGTGCATTGGATGAGGACTGGCTCGGCCCGAAACAGTACTCCTTGGATGTCAATCTGAACCTTAAGGCTGTATAAGCGGGCTAAGGTCCTATTGCTGGGAGTGGCAATCACCATGGGAATGGGTAGAGGGAGCACGTCCAGTTCGTTTGTTTTCACAAAATCTTCGGAGACGAAGGAGTGTGTTGCTCCAGAGTCAAATAATATTACGGCTGGTACGGAATCCACAGCAAACGTACCGAGCACGACATCAGGAGCCTCCTGAGCTTCCTCCGCGCTGATATGGTTGACGCGGGCACGAACTGCCTGGTTGGGTGCCGCGCCTTGAGTCTGCTTGGGGTGAGGACACTGGTGCGAATAGTGCCCTTCCTTGCGGCAGTTGAAGCAGACGACCGGCCTTCCTTGGCGATCCTTCAAGATCGGGGCCTTGGCGGCTGGCGTCGGCTGAGCGGCTGGAGCTGGTGGAGCGGGGCGAGGATGCTCGGCGTTGGATCCACCGGCGGCGTGAGGTGGCCTGTAGGCGGGCCGAGGATGGTAGGCGGGTGCTGGCGGCGGAGGGACGAAGCGGGGCCTCTGAGAGTTCGCCTGCTGGTGCTTGAAGGCGATCATCTTCCTCTTCTTGAGGTCCAGCCTGTTTTGCTCAGTCTCTTGGATGAGCGCTTTGTTGACTAGCCGTTGGAAGTCGGTGTAGTCGGTGGCGACGAGCTGGATGGACAGCTCATCCTTGAGTCCCCGGAGGAACTTGGCTTGGCGAAGGGCGTCGGTGCGCACTTCCTCCGGTGCGTAGCGGGCGAGGCGATTGAACTCATGGAGGTACTCCATGACGGTCCTGTTGCCTTGTTGCAGGTCGCGGAACTCCTACTGTTTCACCACGATGACACCGGCGGGGACGTGGGCAGCACGAAAGGCGATGGTGAACTCCGCCCAAGTCACCACGTGGTCCTCTGGCTGGGACTCACGATAGTTGTCCCACCATTCAGCGGTGGGACCCTGAAGCTGGTGAGTGGCGAAGGCCACTCGCTCCCGGTCGGTGCAGGGGAGGAGGTCGAGCTTCTTTCCGATGGTGCGAAGCCAATCTCCGGCCTCCATCGGGTTGGTGGTGCTTGAGAAGATGGGCGGGCGCACGCGCAGGAACTTTGAGAGTTGTGGGGCGGGTGCGGGTGCTGGTGCGCGAGGGACGGGTTCCCCGTTCTGCAGACGGTCCAACTGAGCCTGTTGGTTCTGCATCTGAGTGAGTGAGGAGCCATGCTGAATAGCGTGGGCCTCATGGCTCTAGAAGTGATGAGTCATTGTCAACGATAGTCAAAGAGGACTGAAGAAGAGAGGAGATCTGATGTTTCATGGGCCGCGTGTGACTCATGTACACGGGCAGCGAGCGACTGTCGGGCAGAGGAGGCTGCGAAGTCGGGTTGACCCAATCCGGGTGCATGGGCCAGAAGCAGTAGAAGACCCACTGGGCTGTTGACCAGGACTGACTCAGGTACACGGGCGGTGAGCGATTGCCGGGTTGAGAGAGCTGCAGAGTCGGGCCGGCCCAATCCGGGTACCTGGTGCAAAGCCGGTGGAGGCTTTGTCAGTTTCGGCGTAAAACTGACAACCATTGATTCTGTATCCGACTATCCAGAAGAGAAGCAGTAGTCGCTACGAAAACTTAGCTTCCGGATATGTCATCTGTAACTCTAGGCCCACAGTCAGTCAGTTGTGTCTGTAAAAATTCCTAAGGGCAGTAGAGTCTTTTCCTTATTTTTGAGTCTGTAAAAACCCTAAGGGGCTGGTAGAATATTCCTAGTGTTAGGCTGCCTATAAATAGCACCCCAATCCCTAGGGTTTGGACTACCCTTTTGTGCTGAAATCAAATCCACCCTTTGGGTCACTTTGTCTCCCGTTTCTCTCTCCTGTGTGCGCCGCCAGGACTTGCTCCTCCCTGTTCGTGAGTTATTTTGGCTTTAATCTCTTGGATGCATTTAATCTTTGGTCCCTGGTGAATTTATTGGTTGCATGTTGTTCGGTTTGGAGAGTTATTGCTTCAGCTACGAGCTGGTGAATTTATTTCTTGAGGAGAAGCTTCTTCTGTTGCTTCTGTTCTTCACGATCTGTGTAGTAGTTCTTGCTGTTGCAAGTAGTACTGCTACTGTAGCTACAGTACTTGCTGCCAGCTTTTTACCTTCTACTGTTCTGCCTTTTTGATCGAGGCAGATTGAAGTAAATGGCTTTTTGACTGTTTTCTGCGAAGTCATCCTTCTCTGTTCGAAGCCCCTCAGCTCCGTGAGGTAGGCTTCGATCTAATCATTCTTGAAGGCTTCGCCTCAGTCTTCGAACTTTGTTTGTGCTCTGTGTTGCTAAGTTTCGAAGCAGTTTTCTGATTGACAGCATTACATACTTCGAACTTTAGTGCGAAGAGGCTTCGGCCCTATCTGTTCGAAGTCCATACTTCGACAAGTTTCGAAGTTGGGTTCGAAGCTTGTAGCTCCGCTTGGCCTCGCACTGACTTCTGTGTAGCGTGTCACCCTTCGCCTCTCTTTTCGGAGCTTGCTCCTTTCGAAGGTAGAGCATTGGCTTCGGACTTGTTTTGCTGTCACGTGTCAGGCTTCGCTTCTTCGTTCAAAGGTTGTCTGCTTGTGTATTGTGTTCGAAGCTTTCTGTTCAAAGGTTGTGCTTCGAAGCTCTCGGTTCAAAGTTGTGTTCGAAGTTTTTGTCTTCGAAGTGCTCACTTCGAAGCAGGCTCCGACTTTGTCACTTTGCTCCGAAGCTCTTGGTTCGAAGCTGTGTTCGAAGTCTTGACTTCGAGGTACATACTTCGAACCAGGCTCCGGCACTGTTTTACCTCGCTCCGAAGCACACTTCGCCTCTTACCACTTCGAACTAGGCTAGACAGTTACACCTTCGACATTTCGGACAGACTTCGTCACCAACCTCCGAAGCAGACCTCGTCGTGCGAAAGGGGCTTCGCCAAGTTCCGAACAGGAGACAACTTTGGACAGTAACTTCTCTTTTCATTTTACATATACTTAGATCATTTCATTGAGAAGTTTAGGCCTGTTACAACTTGTTCATCTGCCTAGTTGCACCACTCTAGTTTTACACTGTTTATCATCAGTTGCTTCTAGGTTAGAAACCTTTAGACTTAGGCCTTCTGTTTATTTTCTGCTGCGTAGTTTTTGAGGTGCGTTGGGTATTGGGAACAGGCCATTGATTCGAAAGAATTTTTTTTAAGGCGCCCATTCACCCCCCCCTCTGGTCGCTACTTTCGGTCCTACAAGTGGTATCAGAGCAAGGTTAGGGTTTTTCCATACCTTAACCGGTTCTAAACCCCAGTAGTGACTATGACGTCTCCTGGCAAGGTCCCGTCCTTGGAAGCCTATGGCTATAATTATTGGAAGACTCGCATGCGAGCCTATCTCATGAGCCACGGTTCGGACATATGGGACATTTGCGTTCACAGCACGTTTGTCATTCTGCCAGTTACTGAGCAAGGTACTGCTGGTATCATTGCTCAGCATCTGAGCAACAGTAAGGCTGTGAACATTTTATTTTCTGGTTTAGGTCCCACTGAATTTGAGTGAGTGAGTCATCTCTCCACTGCGAGAGAGATCTGGGCTACCCTCAAGGCACACCATGAGGGAACATCACAGGTCAAGGCTCGGCTCTATCAGACCTACCGGCGTGAATATGAGAATTTCACACAGAAGCCGGGTGAATCTGTTGAGGCTTTGTTTGGTCGCTTTCAGTCGATCATTAACAAGCTTCGGGACAACAAGGCTGAGGGTGCTCAGTTAGTCTCAGATCATGAGCAGGCGCTCAAGGTTCTTCATACCTTGGACCCAAAGATCTGGGAGATCAAGGTATCATCTATCGTTGAGAGTACTTCTTACGATACCTTGACCATTTCTGAGTTATTTAGCAAGCTGAAGGCCACTGAGGTAGATATCCAGTTGAGATCAAATCTCACTAGCTCTGGATCAAAATCCCTGGCCCTTGCTACACCTTCTGTTGATCCCTCTGCTGTGAGCTGTGCTGGGTTCTCTTTGATGTCTATCACTGAGGACCAGCTTGAATTGTTGGGAGATGATGATTTGTGTCTATTTAACAACCGGGTGCGTCGTGTCTATGATAAAAGAATGTTCAAAAGACACGGCACAAAATCCGGATGCTTTGAATGTGGTGATCCAGGACACTTCATCGCCGACTGCCCCAAGCGCAGTGGATACAAGAAGGGCACCGGCATCAGCTTCCACGACTCCATCAAGCATGAGAGCCCCTCCTTCAACAAGGGCAAGCCGAAGACCCGGTTCTTCAAGAAGGCCCTGAAGGACTACCGGCGAGAGAACAAGAAGCGCGACAAGGCCTTCTTCGCCGAGATGGAGAAGAGCTACTCCAAGCAGTCCACGACTTCTTCCTCTTCATCGAGCTCAAGCGATGAGGAGATCTCTGTCAAGAAGGGGAAGGACAAGGATGATCCGGCGGGCCTCTGCTTCATGGCTTTCGGGGACAAGCCGAAGAGCCGCTCACACCAGCACCGAAGATCCCGCAAGAGCTTCTGTTCAATGGCTCTTGGGGATAGAGAAGAAAAGACCTCCTCCGATGACTCCGACGACGACGATAGCAAGGTATCATCTTATGAGCGCGAAATTGTTGATTTACTTGAGAGCAATCATCAGGAGTTGAAGTATCAGGAGAAACTGCTTAGGGGGGCTAAGAAAAGGATAGACGAGTTAGAGAGTGAGCTTGCCGTGGCCAACGGTAGAATTGAGAGTCTATCTTCTTCCCCTTGCTTGGGTGATAGCAGTGAGTGCCCGAAGTGTGAGGTGCTTCTGTGTGACCTGTCGACTCTGAAGTCCAGGTACACAGAAAGGGTTGATGAGAGGGACGTTTTGGCCACTGAGCTTGAAAGCGCTCAGCTGGAGCTGAAAAATGCTCAAGCCACTGTCGTCGCACCCTGTGTTGATTGCCCATCTCATCTAGCTGCCTTAGCTGAGCTGAAATCCAAGGGCAATGAGCATTTGGGTGATTTAGAGAGGTTGAGAGCTGAGCTTGCCCAGACTAGGCTAGAGCTTGAGACACTGTCAGTTCCACCCACTGTTTGTGAGAACTGCCTGTCTCTTAGAATGGAGTTGATTAAGCTAAAAGTCGGAAAGTCTGTCCAAGTAGAGAGTGAGTGTGAGACCTGCTTGTCTCAGGTAGAGGTTCTAGCTTCTTTGAGAGAGGAGCTAGCAGATTCTCAGAATGAGAACTTTTACCTCCGTTCTATCCTGAGTTGGATCAGTGCCAGAGAGCCACAGCTTGGCATGATGATCCAGCAGTTCAAGAGGCAGGATGGGTTTGGGGTAGGTTACACCTACACCAAGGCTGACTTTGAGAGTGCCATCAGCCGGGCAGTGGAGTGGAGTAAAATGACTCCAGAGCAGAGGTATCCCAAGACTCACTCCACTGAGTCTTCCCAGGCTTGTCAGCCCAAGGATTGAGTGATCCATGAACCACCTAAAGCTCCACCCAAGAAACCTATCTGGGTTCCAAAGCCCAAAATCTCCACACTTCTCTTGACTCTCTTCCTGGACCCTCTCAGCCCAAGAAGACCACACCAAACACTACCAAGCCCAAGAATCCCAAGCCTCAACCACATCCAAGAAGCCTACCTATCATTGTGAGTATTGTCAGAGAGACGGGCATCTTGCGGAGTTTTGCTTCAGGAGGAAGCGGGGTTGAGAGAGCAGAGAGGGCTCGTAGTGATCAGGAGCAGTTCTACCAGCAGGGGTGGTAGACTGCGTGTTCCTCAGCGCGGGGAGAGGCTGGAGGCCAGGCCGCGTCGTGTAGGTGGTGGTAGAGGAGACGGTTTTCGTGCCCGTGCTCCAGGTGGTTGTGTTCGTTCCAGCAGAGTTCCAGACCGAGTTGGCTACGGTTCTGGACCTCGTGGCCGTAGGGTTAGGCAAAACCGAGGACCGCACTTTGAGCCGCGTTTTGGTCCAAACTCTTTTGATGGTTTTCGCTTTCCATCTTTTGAGCAGATGGCTCGACACTGGTTTAGCTCTTTTGCTAAACCTGGTGCCGGACCATTTGCTCCCACTTACAGACACTGATTATGCAGGACCGGGGACTGGAGGATGTTTGGATCATGGACTCAGGATGCTCTCGCCACATGACGGGACATCGCAGATGGTTCTCCAGTCTCACTCCCCCGAGCTCCAAAGAGTACATCACATTCGGGAACAGCGGTCAAGGGAAAGTAAGTGGCATAGGCTCAATCAGCATTTCAGATCATTTCTCTTTAAAGAATGTTGCTTTGGTCAAAAATCTGAACTTTAATTTAATCTCTGTTTCGCAACTTCTTGAGGATGGTTTGGAAGTGCGTTTTAAGAAGGGCAATTCTTCCGTGGTTGATTCTAGAGAGTCTTTGGTTTGTCAGATTTTACCTTTCGGTAAAGTTTTTCGAATTGACTTCTCTAGTTCTTTTGGCCCTTCTCGCTGTTTGATTGCTGGATCTTCTTCTGAGCTCTGGAAGTGGCATAGGAGGTTAGGTCATTTGAGTTTTGATCTGCTAGTCAGGTTAAGCTCTATGGACCTCATCCGAGGATTGCCCAAGCTTAAAATGGAGAAGGATCTAGTTTGTCATCCTTGTCGTCATGGTAAAATGGTTGCCGCTTCTCACTCACCTGTGACTCAGGTAATGACTTCGTATCCAGGCGAGCTTTTACATTTGGACACTGTAGGTCCAGCTCGGGTACGCTCAGTCGGTGGGAAGTGGTATGCACTTGTGATTGTTGACGACTTTTCTCGTTTCTCGTGGGTTTTCTTTTTGGAGTCTAAGGATGAACTTTTCATTTGTCCATGACCTGATTTTGAAGCTGAAGAATGAGAACAATGGTCGGATGCGAGCAATTCGCTCCGACAACGGCTCTGAGTTCAAGAACTCTCAGTTCGTCAGCTTCTGTGGTGATCAGGGTTTGGACCATCAGTTTTCTTCTCCTTACACTCCCCACAAAATGGCGTTGTGGAACGAAAGAACCGCACGCTAGTCGAGATGGCCAGGACGATGCTCGATGAGCACAGGACTCCTAGGCGTTTTTGGGCTGAAGCCATGAACACGGCTTGCTATCTGGCCAACCGCATTTTTCTTAGAGCTTACATTGGTAAGACATCATATGAGTTGCGTTTTGGCAGACAGCCCAAGGTGAGCCACTTGCGAGCGTTTGGCTGCAAGTGCTTTGTGCTCAAGAAGGGAGGGCATTTGGACAAGTTTGAGTCTCGTTGCTGGGATGGTGTTTTTCTTGGTTATGCATTGCATTCTCAAGGCTTCCGTGTTTGGAACCTCGAATCCCAGCTGCTTGTCGAGACTTGTGAGGTTTCTTTTGATGAGTCCTTGCCTTCTTTGAATCCTTCTTTTGAGCTTTCTGGTGATGATGAGCTCGGAGAGTCCATCTTCGAGGAAGATGAGAAAACTCCAGCTGCTGTTGAGGGCGGGCCTTCTGCATCCCCCGCAGAGCCCACACCTTCTATGACTTCGACTGATGATGAGGGCGGACCTCTGATCACTTCTTCCACTTCGATCGAGCCCCCCTCAGTCGAGTCCAGAGGTGCCAGCTGCTGACTCCGGTGAGGTGACTTCAGATCACCAGGGAACCCGAGCAGTTCAGCGTGGACCATCCCTCAGAGCTCATCATAGGTGATTTGACTGAGAGAACTTTGCGTTCTTCTGCCTCTCTCGCTGTGTTTGCTGAATCTGCGTTTGTTGCATCTTTTGAGCCCAGAGATGTTTCTCAGCTCTCTCTGATTCTGATTGGATTAATGCTATGCAAGAAGAGCTTGAGAACTTTGTCCGCAATCGGGTTTGGACACTAGTTGAGCCGCCACCTGGATGCAACCCCATAGGTACCAAATGGTATTCAAAACAAACAAGGTGAAGATGGGGTTGTGGTGCGCAACAAGGCTCGACTAGTTGCCCAGGGTTATTGCCAGAAGGAAGGTATTGACTTTGAAGAAACCTTCGCTCCTGTTGCCCGTCTTGAGTCCATTCGCATCCTTCTAGCTTTTGCCGTTTCAAAGGGTTTTAAGCTTTTTCAAATGGACGTTAGGAGTGCTTTTCTGAACGGGTACATAGAAGAGGAGGTTTTATGTTAGGCAACCCCCCGGTTTTGAGAACCCTAAGTTTCCTCGACATGTTTTTAAGTTGCATAAAGCTTTATACGGGTTGAAGCAAGCCCCCAGGGCTTGGTATGACCGGTTAAGCAATTTTTGTTGGGGAAGGGCTTTGTGATGGGTTCTGTGGACAAAACTCTTTTCTTGCTCAGAGATGCTTCAGATTTTTTAGTTGCTCAGATTTACGTGGACGATATTATCTTTGGCGGTACTACTGATTCTCTTGTGTCCAAGTTTTCTGAGCAGATGCACAGTGAGTTTGAGATGAGCCTCATGGGTGAGCTCAAGTACTTTTTAGGGCTCCAGATCAAGCAGACCAAGGACGGCACCTTCATCCACCAAGGTAAGTATACTCGTGACATGCTTAAGAAATTTGACTTTGGTGGTGAATTGAAGCCGCAGATGACCCCGATGGGCACTTCTGGGGGTCTGGACAAGGACGAGAGCGGTTGTCAAGGTCAATGAGAGGAATTTCGAGGGATGATCGGTTCGCTGTTGTACTTAACGGCAATAAGACCGGACATACAGTTCGCCGTGGGACTTTGCGCGCGTTTTCAATCTTCACCACGCGCGTCTCACCGGCAGGCTGTCAAGCGCATTTTCAGGTATCTCACCTATGCGCCTGATCTTGGTCTTTATTATTCAGCATCATCATCTCTTGATTTATCTGGCTTTTCGGACGCTGACTTTGGTGGATGTCGGTTGGATCGCAAGTCGACTTCCGGTACCTGCCAGTTCCTTGGTTCTTCCCTTGTATCTTGGTCTTCTCGAAAGCAATCTGGAGTTGCTCTTTCGACCACAGAGGCTGAGTATGTAGCTGCTGCTAGCTGCTGCTCACAGTTGGTTTGGATGATTTCCACTCTACGAGATTTTGGGTTGTTCTTTCCTACCAGAGTTCCATTGTTTTGCGACAGCACCAGTGCTATTAGTGTAGGGAAAAACCCATGTCTCCATTCAAAAACCAAACATATTGATGTGCGTTTTCACTTCTTGCGGGATCAATATGAGAAAGGTGTCATTGACCTTGTTCATGTTGATACCCATCATCAGTTGGCTGACATTTTCACCAAACCCCTAGATCAGTCTACTTTTGAACATTTAAGAGGGGATTTGGGTGTTGTGTATCCGTTCTAGGATATTTTGCGTCAGTTTTCTTTCTCTTTACTCTTTTCTTGAGTCTTTTTGTGTGTGTTCATATCTTGCATATTCACGTATCACACTTTAGAGATGCTTCTGTTATATGATTGAACTGCTTTACTTATTCTAGCTTGTACATGCTTTTGACTACTTGTCGATGATCATGCTTGCTTCAGTTCAAATGATATGCTGATATCTGTCATATGCATGGCTTTTACGCTTTCAACTTGAAAAATGATCACCATTGCTTCTGGTAACTAGCATGTGTAGGCTGAGTGCTTTTGCTATCTGTTACATGCCTTGTAGCCAGTTCATCACATAGATGCAGATATGCAACTTGGACATCTTTATGCTTTAACATGGAAAATGTGCTATAAAAATGATAAAAATCAAAAATGAATGAAAATTCCATGCCTTTTTATGCTTAAGTTGAAAAGATCCAAGTGGGTTTGCTTTGTCGCATTATATTGTATGGATTGCTTACCATAGCACTTTGGTATGAACTAGGACAGTGTAGTGTATGCCGAGACCAATGTCTTAAGCTTATGATGGTCCAGTTCTGGCCTAGGCTTGACTTGGTCGGTTAGCATAAGGTTTGACATGCAAATAACCCTTGGCAAAAATGACAAAGGAAAATGAAAAAGCATCTGAACATTAAAAGATAACAAGTTTGCTGAAGCACCTTGTTTTGAACAATGCCTATCTTGGTCGATATCAGTTAGCTTCTGCATCTCATGTTTTACCTTGCTTGTTTACCGGAACATGTGGTGATGCTTTTGTTTGCAAAAAAAAAACTGAAAAATGCGTGCTAAATGACTTTATTTAGATATCTTGTTGCACTGATCATGCCATGTGTTTTAGACAGTATCTCTTTTGCTATACTTGTTAGATGCTGTATTTGCAGTCAATCATATCTGAGAAGCATGCTTTTTACACTCCACCTGCACCCCAAATTGCATTCACTGCATATTTGAGGGGGAGTTGCCTTTCAGGGGGAGTTCT